>CM077164.1:126949339-127478606 GCA_039583875.1 Platanthera guangdongensis
TACCAGGAGGGATGATCCACTGAGTAAAGGGATTTATAAATTTTTGTGTTTGATTATAATTTTGAAAAGTGTTAAAATTTCGGTTAACAAAATTTGAGGTGGACGAATTGCATTGAGTTCGTCGGGTTGAGGTCGACGATTGGTAGTGAGTTTGTAGAGCTCCATTCACAGAATAATAGTGTTCATTTTCTGTGTTCCACGTTCGTCGATCTCTGTTTGACGAATCATATTGAGTTCGTTGAGCACCAGCTGTTGAGTAGTTATACCCAAATTCTGGGTTCACAGTTCGTCGATCGCCGTTCGAGAAATAATACTAATTTCGTCGATCTTGTTTCGACGAATTTTGTTGAACATAATTTTTCTGTGAATTTTTATTTTGCTTTGATTTATTCTTTTGTGAAACTTTAGTAATTTTATATGTAATTTGTAGTACTTCTTTTCCTTTTGCTGATATGAAGTTTATAGGGGTTGATATAATATTTTTCTGAAGTAGATGAAGCTGACTAGATGAAGCCCCCAAGCCTAGTTTGCAACTGAGTCTGGCATTGACTGTGTTTGTGATATCCATCAGTTTGATGCTCCTCCCATTAAGGGATTCTTCAAACTTTTTAGCCTCATTTAACTTGTTTTCTAAAGAGCCTATTTGTTCATTAACAATTTTTAAATTTTCTTTAAGTTCAAGGTTTTCTGAAGAAAGATTGTCTAATTCTGTTAGTTTCTCTCTGATAAGTTTTATTACCTTCTCAGATTTTATTAAATCTTTATATAGTAATTTGAAATCTAATTTAAACTGAGTTGAAGTAAAATCAAAAGTAAATATTACCTGGTCTTCTTTAGATTTTGACTCAGACTCAGAATTGCTACATGATGCATTAATTGCCATCAAACAGATTTCCATAGCCTTTGCTTCTTCTTCATCTTCACTTGAGCTAGATGAAGATTCTGAATCAGATTCACTCCAAGTCTCAGCAACAAAGCCTCTCTCCTTCTTTTTGTATTTACTGGCAGAGGATTTGTGTTAGTGCTTCTTGTAGTCTTTCTCCTTCATCTTGTCTTTCTTCTTATTCTCAGTGCATTCTGGAAGGATATGTCCTGGTTTCCTGCAACCATAACGAACTATTTCTTTAGTGGGAGTTTTATCATACCTTGGTTTGTCGTCATTTCTAGAAGATCTTCTCCTGAAGTCTTTTCTTGCCATTTTGTAGAATCTCTTAGCCAAGAAACCTATAAGATCTTCATTCTCTGGAGATTTTTCGTCTTCTACTGTTGCTTGAAAAGCAATACATTTCTCTTTCCTTACTGGGGGTGAAATACTTTGTTCAGCTTCCTTTGTCTTTATGAGCTGCTCATAAGATTTGAGCTTGTCCAACAAGGTCTCAGTGGAAATTTCATTTAAACTTCTGGCTTCTTTGATTGGCCAGATCTTTGAATCTCATGTGCTAGGGAAACAAATAAGGATCTTATCATTGACTTCTATCAATGTGATGTCCTTATCTAAGGTTTTCAGTTCATTGATAATGAGATAGAGTCTTGTGTACATCTCAATAAATGATTCAGATTCTCCCTTCTTGAAATTCTCATATTGAGAGATCAAGTGAGATCTTCTATCCTTTCTGTTGGGTCCATTGTTCCCAATGTCCTTGATTTGTGAGAAGTTAAATAGGTCAATGTCACACACATCAACTGTATTTGATGTGCATTTGAGGTCTTGTGTGCAGGTTAGTCCATATCACATTAATTGGACATGTGGCCATAATATGTGGTTGCTGGACATAGCAAAAATCAACTAAGTCCATAGGCGTTGATTGGAGAAAGCTTACTCAATGCCAGAGGTACGGATTCAATGGTATCTAGTAGAAATTTGCCTAAGTCCACAGGCATTTAGTGAGGACAGTTCACTCAACGCCATATTACAAGTAGCATTGAGTCTATCTCAGCCTAACTGAAAGATAGCCAAAAATTTGGCTAAGTCCAGGAGCATTGAGTGTAGTCTACTCACTCAATGCCATACATTAAAAAGGTTATGAGTCAGGCTGAGTCAGTCTAAGCCTAGAGAAATTGGCTGAAAATGTGGCTAAGTCCACAAGCGTTGAGTATGGTCTACTCACTCAATGCCATACAACTTTTAGCATTGAGTGTTGTTATGGCTGTCAGCTCCATAGAAATGTTGGGAAAAATTTTCACCAAGTCCACAGGCGTTGAGTATAGCTTACTCACTCAACGCCAGATAACATAAAAAATTTTGTTAAGTATTTTGACGTTGAGTGGATCTTACTCTCTCAACGCCAAGGTCCAGAAAATCTTTCCAAGGCAAATAGCGTTGAGTGAGGCAAGATCTCTCAACGCTCTCGATGCTCTCAACACCTTGATGCAGAAAATTTGGCCAAGTCCAAATGCGCTTAGCTTGGCTTTCGTAGAGCTCAGCTTCGTCGAACTGAGCTCAGCTTTCGTGAAACTGAGCATGAAGTTCGTCGAACTGAGTTTAGCCTTTCGTCGAACTAAGTATAAAGTTCATCGAACTAAATATATGCCTTCGTCGAGCTGAGCTTGTCGTTCATCGAACGGAGCTCAACATTAGTCGAGCTCAATACCAAGACAGACAAAATTTTGTCTAAGTGTTGTGGCGTTGAGTGATACCTACTCACTCGACGCCTTTGTTTCTAATGATTGAATTTTATCCAAGTCCACAGATGCTGAGTCATGCTGACATTAACAAAGTCAAAAAACAAACCAAAATTCAAATGTTACGGAAATGCTGCCAGAGACGTTGGCGGCCAGTTGTTATCATCTTCTGCACTTTCCAAGAAATGTTTTCATCATTAAGTGCTGGGGCCCACACACAACAAAGAGTCGTTGAATCAAGATTAAATAGAAAGTATGCGCTGAATGGCTCAATCTCAGCCATCAATCCTGGTGGTGGGGCCCAATGCTCAATTGTCATTCAGAGAATAAAAAGAAGCAATTTGGCCAGAGCAAATTAATCGATTCCTTGCCTAGGTTTAAAAAAAAAAACAAAATGTGCAGCCAAACTTCATCATCTTCCTCACCATTTTCGTTAAGCCTGAAAAAGTTATTCTGCACAAAAAAACTTAGCTGAGGAAAGAGAGCTGAATCAATCACCATCTGCAACAACAGGTTCAGAAGAGATTCTGAGGGAGCAGATCAACAAGTTCTACAGAGAAACGATAGCTGTTTGAAAGTTTCTATTGCCTATGTTGGATCCCTAGTTTGATTTGGGCTAGGTTCACTAAGTTAGGATCTTGTGACCCATCATGTATAGCCAGGGTCATAGATGTGTCCTAGAGTCTAGGATAAGTCCTTAGTTTCAATATCACATGGACCAGCCATCATCAGACTGCTAGAGACTTCAAAGACTTAAAGATTTCAAACTCAGTAATATGAGTTCGATGTACGTCGAACTCAGGTCGACGATTGTCGTGCTCAGCTCGACGATCTCAGAGAAAATTCTCTGAGCTGAGCTCGACGAACTGGATTCTCAGGTCGATGATCTTTGAACTCTACATTCAGCGTTCTAAGTTCAGACTTTGTTCTCTAGACTCAGGTCGACGAACTTAGTTCTCTGTTCGACGATTTCTGGGTTCTCTACTTTAACTTGTTATTCCAGATGTTTCTCAATTTTTCTAAGTCCAGAATCATCTCTAGTCGACGAATTCAGGATTGTCAGCTCGACGAACTTTGACCACTTTGGCAAGAGTTAAGAAGCAGCAGTTAGTGGTTCTATGGTCGACGAAACAAATTCTCAGGTCGACGAAAACAAATTCTCAGGTCGATGAAAACAAATTCTCAGATCGACGATTTCTGGATACTTTACTTCAACACTTCATTCCAGAAGCATCTGAAATATTCTAAGTCCAGAAATACTTTGCTGAACTTCAGTCGACGAAACCAGTTATCAGCTCGACTAACTCCATACACAGAATTGTCAAAGTTTCTATCAATGCAGTTCTACTCTCTACTCGACGATCTTGGAACTCAGCTCGACGAACTGAAGTCATCTGATCGACGAACACAGCTTCTTAGCTCGACGAACTGTGGACTCAGCTCGACGATTTCTATTCTCTATTCGACGAATCCAGACTTAGTCATTTACAGTCTTCTGTCCCCTTCTCACTGCAATAATTCCTGTGTAATTAATGCTCAAACATTCTCTGAATATAGCCGTTAAAAGGAGCATTGATTATGGTCCTCTCCAGGATTAATGCTTGCCGTTTTTCTGTGGGACGGTTGGGGAAATAAATCAATGCAGTTTATTCTCAAGGCCGTCAGCATTGATTGCAGAGGATTTCAAATTTTGAAAGAGAAATTTTGAAAGGAAATATAAAAGAAGTTTTCTCTCCTTTCCTGGATAGTAGAGCACACGAGAGATAGACAGACAACATACACACAATCAGTCTGCAACAAAAAAACTCTCTGCTCTCTCTCTTAGAATTCTGATACAATAACTCAAGAAGCCCTAGACCAGAAGAACATCTGCTATGTAAAGAAGAAGAACAATCAATCAAAATCAAGAGTCTTCATTCTTCAACTCTTCAGGACACTTCAAAGGACAACAACAAATCTATCTGTCAAGAAGTGCCTGAATACTTTCTGGTCAAGGCTGATAAAGATTGAAGGCCTATCACCCTGAAGCAAAGCTCCAGATTTCCCTGAACCATTCTACATCACAGGGGGAGCTATTTGCTCAAATCATATCCACAAGTCTTCTCAGTTGTTTATTGAGAAAGAGAAGACACAATCATCTCTCATCCCCACTATATAAAGGGTTATAACTCCCTTCAAAAGTTATTCCTGGTTGCAAGTCACCTGATCAAAAGATTGGAGGTTTGGTTTTGAGCACCTGGTCAAAATCTCATTGGTGTCAGGCACTTAATCAAAAATTTGAGTGGATTCCTTCCAGGGTGGTAGAAGAGTGGATGTACCCAGGTTGGGGAACCACTATAAATTTCTTATGTTGTCTGGTTGCCCCTTCTTTTTGTTCTTGCTGTGTTTGTGCTTTCTAGGATTGCTGTGTTTATATTTTATTAAGTTGTTTATGCACTTTCACAATTCAACAAATGCTGTAAAAGATTTTAAGAATTTAAGAATACTCTATTCACCCCCCTCTAGAGTATTTCAGATCTAACACATCACTTTCAATTGGTATCAGAGCAGGATTCTCTTGGTTGTACAAGCTAACCCTTGAACCAAAGATCCTGAGTTAGATCTGTCTTTTCATTTCCATTAGATTTATAGTCACACAGCATGGCACAAAACAAGGACTATGCATGCACCAGACCTCCAGTATGCAACCTGAATAAGTTTGCCATCTGGAAGACAAGAATTAAGTTGTACGTGAACTCTATTGATGAAGATATCTACAACTCCATTTTGACAGGTCCCCCTCAAGCATCTACTTCTACAACATCTTCAAGCACAACTGCAGTTCCACCACCTGAGTGAGCTGAGGCACAGAAGAAGGCAAAGATTACTGATGCCAAGACAATGAATATACTGACACAAACAATGTCAGATGATATCTTTCAAAAGGTTGCTGAATGCACCTTATTCAAAGCCATCTGGGATTCCCTTAACCAAATGGTGGCTGGATCAGCAGATGAAAGAAAGGATAGGAGATCCAATCTCATATCCCTATATGAGAATTTCAAGAAAGAAGAAGTTGAGTCAGTGGCTGATATGTACAATAGGTTAAGCTCAATCATCAATGAGCAAAAAACCTTGGACAAGGACATCACCCTCACTGAGGTGAATGATAAGATCCTTATGTGCTTCCCAAGCTCATGAGATTCAAAGATCTGGCCCATCAAGGAGGCCAGAAGGCTAAATGAGATCTCCACTGAACCTCTTTTAGGAAAGCTGAAGTCCTATGAACAGCTGATAAAATCCAGAGAGGCAACTGAACAAAGATCACCTCCTCCAGCAAGAAAAGTGTACAACATTGCATTCAAGGCTGCTGAGGAGACAGAAACTCCAACCATAAATGAAGAACTGATGTCTCTATTTACCAAGAGATTTTACAAGATGGCAAGGAAAGACTTCAGGAGAAAGTCATCCAGGCAGGATGACCAGCCAAGGTATGACAAAACACCAACTAAAGAAGTGCTGTGTTTTGATTGCAGGAAACCTGGACACTTCATCTCTGAGTGTCCAGAGAATCAAAAGAAGGAAAAGAGAAGAGAGAAAGATACCAGAAGACAACACAACAACATGCCTTCCTCCAGCAAACATAAGAAGAAGGAGAAAGGTTTTGTGGCTGAATCCTGGAGTGAGACTGAGGATGAATCAACATCTTCCAGCTCCAGTGAAGATGAAAAAGAGGTAAGGGCCAAAGAGGTTTGCCTCATGGACATTGATTCCTCCAGGAGCCATTCAGAAGAAGAAGAATCAGAAAATGAAGCAGTTTCAGATTCTGAGGCTGACAAGGTATTATCTTCCTTTGATTACAATTCTGATGCATTTAAATCTGAATTCAAAACCATGTGCATAGATTTAATTAACTCAGAAAAAGAAATCAAGACTCTTAGGGAAAAATTAGGAAACCTAGAGAATGTTAACTCAGAAAACAATAGGTTAAAGGATGAATTAACCTTAGATAATAAACAAATCATATTATTAAAAACTGAGTTATGTGAGGCTAAACAACTTGAGGAAACTCTCAATGGGAAAAGCCTCAAGCTAATGGACATCACAAGCACTGTAAATGCCAAGCTTAATGGAAAGCTAGGCTTGGGTGCTTCATCAAGTTTTCCCCCCATCCTCAAGAAAAATATTTTGTCAACCCCTATTAAATTTGTCTCTGAAAAGTGAAAGAAATAATAAACTATAAACAAACCAGAGAAGAAATGCCAAAATCAATAGGTCAAAAAAAAATCAGAAAACATTAACTAAAAACAAGGTTCAACAGAATTCGTCGAACTCAGATCGACGAAATGCTGCCAGTTCGTCGAACCCCACTCGATGAATTCTAAACACAAACTATAGTTATAATTATTCATCTAACTGCGATCGACAAAATCTGCATGGTTTGTCGAGCAGAGGTCGATGAGCGCGGGGCACAGAAAATGAATATGTTCGTTCTCTGGGCAGAGATCGATGATCTCAACCCAATTCTTCGAATTCTGATCGACGAACTCACATAAATTCGTCGAACCCAGAAAAACTTTATAGGAATGTTAATTATAACATCAACTCTAATAATTCTAGAAAACCATTTAATCCTGTAGATGATTGGAAATACCACCTAGGAGATATCACCCTCTAGGATATAAATCTCAACCGAAATTCTCTATTATATCCATTTTTTCATATCAACAATACAAAGGACCCAAGGTAACCTGGGTCAAGAACAATTAATTATTTTTCATTGCAGGTGAAGAGCTGTCCAGTAAATAATCAAACATGGTACCTGGACAGTGGATGCTCCAAATATATGACTGGCAGCAAGGACATCTTAACCAACTATAAGTCCAAGATAGGATCAAATGTTATCTTTGGTGATTCAAAGGGTGACCAGTCTGAAGGTTTTGGAGAAGTGAAAATTGAAGCAGTCATTTTCAAGAAAGTGACATATGTCAGAGGACTCAAGCATAACCTCATCTCCATAAGTCAGTTATGTGATGAAGGTTATCATGTACACTTTAACTCATCTTCTTGCACTATAACTAATAAAGAAAAACAAACTGTTTTAATTGGGAATAGATAAGGTAACATATACTTAGTTGATTTTCTTTCTGCCAATTCTGATATCTGCTTACTTAATATAACTAGTAATCAGAATGATTTATGACACAAAAGACTATATCATGTAAACTTGAAAAACATTGCTAGGCTATCAAAAGACACTCTTGTTAGAGGCATACCTTCTGGCCCCTACAAGAAGGAAGGTCTCTGTAGGGCTTGTCAACTAGGCAAGCAAAATAAATCTAGTTTTAAATCTGTTAATAAAAGTGATTCACCTAGGATTTTGTATTTGATACACATGGATCTCTTTGGACCCATTGCTGTATAAAGCCTAGGAGGGAAATCCCACACCTTAGTGATTGTAGATGACTTCTCAAGGTTCACTTGGGTGTCCTTTCTGAGATCTAAGTCAGATACCTTTAAGGTTCTTACAGATTTTCTCAGGACCATACAGATTGAGTTCTCTACTCATATTACATTGATTAGAAGTGATTATGACACAGAGTTTGAGTCTCTTCTTATGCATGAGTTATGTGAGAAGGAAGGTATCAGGCACTGCTTCTCAGCTCCTAGAACTCCCCAACAAAATGGGGTGGCTGAAAGGAAAAATAGGACACTAATTGAAGCTGCATGTACATTACTTGGAGATGCTTACATGCCACTAACCCTTTGGGCAGAGGCTGTGAACACTACAAATTATGTCCTGAACAGAAGCCTGATACATAAACTAAAGAACATGACTCCCTATGACTTACTTAAAGGGAAGCAACCTAAAATCAACTATTTTAAAGTATTTGGATGTATATGTTATATTCACAACAACAACAAAAGATACATTAGAAAGTTTGAGGCTAAGACTGAAGAGGGAATCTTTCTAAGATATTCCCAAGTAAACAATGCCTATAGAGTTTTTAAAAAATTATCTCTAAAAATTGAAGAATCTATTCATGTTACATTTGATAAAGCTAACATGTCTTGCAAGGAGAAAGAGATTTCTACCAAAAACACTTTGCAGGTACCTCACTTGTGTGAGAGTTTGGATGGACTAAACCTTACCCAAGAGGTTCCAACACATCCTTCTCCACAAGTCATTGAAAAAAGTGAAGATGAAGGAACTAAAGGAATTGATCTTCCCCCAAGAGGAAACATAATTCCACAAGAGGAATTAGTTCCTAATGCTGTTGCAGAACCAACTCCACCCACTGATCTTGTCACACTAAGGGATCACCCCAGATCTCAAGTGATTGGAGATATATCAGCAGGTGTACAAACAAGGCATCAACTCAACCAAGATTTGATGCATGCCTGTTTTCTCTCTCAGGTTGAACCTCTATCCATTCATGATGCAGAGCAAGATCCCCACTGGATCATTGCAATGCAGGAGGAATTAAACCAATTTGAGAGATGTAGAGTTTGAGATTTGGTTCCAAGACCCCAAGACTATCCAGTAATTGGAACCAAATGGGTTTACAGAAACAAGCTGGATGCCCAAGGAGTGATTGTGAGAAACAAGGCTAGGCTTGTTGCTCAAGGATATAAGCAAGATGAAGGAATAGATTATGACCAAACCTTTGCACTTGTGGCAAGGTTAGAGGCAATCAGAATATTCCTTGCCTATGCAGCCTTCAAGAAATTCAAGGTCTATCAAATGGATGTGAAGAGTGCTTTTCTGAATGGAGTATTAAAAGAAGAGATTTATGTTGAACAACCTTCAGGTTTTGTCTCTCCAACTCATCCCTCTTATGTTTTAAATTGCATAAAGCTCTTTATGGTCTAAATCAAGCTCCAAGAGCTTGGTATGAGACTTTAGCTAGCTTTTTGATAGAGCATAAGTTCATTAGAGGCATAGTAGATAAGACACTTTTCACTAGACATCATAAGGACCAAACATTATTAGTACAAATATATGTAGATGACATCATATTTGGGTCTACTGATTCCAAATTATGCAAGAGGTTCTCTGACCTCATGCATTCTAAATTTGAAATGAGTAGCCTGGGTGAGCTCTCCTACTTCCTTGGTCTCCAAGTGAAATAGATCCCTGATGGCATCTTCATCTCCCAAGCTAAATATGCAAAAGAGCTTATGAAAAGTTTGGGATGGCTGATGCCTCGGCAAAGAAAACATCCATGACTACAAATGCTGTAATTGACTCTGATCCATATGGGAAACCTGTTGACCAGAAATTATATAGGGGCATTGTTGGGTCCCTACTATATCTTACAGCAAGCAGACCTGATATTATGTTTGTCATATGGCTTTGTGCTAGGTTCCAAGTGAACCCTAAAGAATCTCATCTAATTTTCCTAAAAAGAATTTTGAGATATATAAAGAGTTGTCCAATTCTAGGCCTATGGTATCCCACTAAATCAGAATTTGAGTTAACTGGATACTCAGATGCTGATTTTGCTGGATGCAGGGTGGACAGGAAAAGTACTTCAGGAACCTGCCAGTTCTTGGGTATGAGATTAGTATCCTGGTTTTGTAAGAAACAGTCATCTATGTGTACCTCAACTACTGAGGCAGAATATATTGCAACTGGCAGCTGCTATTCCCAGATGATGTGGATTCAAAATCAATTACTAGACTATGGTCTCAACTTAAATAATTCAACTCTACTTTGTGATAACACAAGTGCTATAGCCATAGCACAGAATCCAGTCCATCACAGTAGGACCAAGCATATAGACATTATGCATCATTTCATAAGATAGTGTGCAGACAAAAACAAAATTAAACTTGTCTATATCTACATTGATTTACAAAGAGCTGATATAGTCACCAAACCTCTGGATGAGAGAAATCACTTATTCTTTATAAATCAGCTTAGAATGATAAATGAAGAAGACTTAGTTTAGTTTATGTCTGCACTCGACGAATTTTCCAGAGTTCGTCGAATGGAGCTTGACGAACTAGGGAAAGTTCGGGAGATATTCGTCGAACGGAGGTCGACGAACTGTCTGTGAGTGAAGTTGTTTTCGTCGAATGGAGATCGACGAATCCACTTCAGAAAACTTTCGTCGAACGGAGCTCGATGAAATGTCTTCAAATCTTAAAACTGAGCTTGACAAATTGTTTAACTCTAAATTATTTCATCGAACCCAGATCGAAGAATGTTTTAATTTTTGTGGAACGGAGTTTGTCGATTCATATTCCTGAAAACCCAATATTTAGGTTTTCTTTGACCTCCATCCCGCGCTTTTTGTTCCCTTGAACTTGATCGTCATTTTTCTCTCTTGCAGGTGATTTCATGGCGATTCCAGCGGGAACATTGACTGCGATGAAGTTCGACACCGGATTTGATGTTGACTTTGATTCTTTTCAGCATTCGGACCCGATTTTTCTGAGTATTCTGGAACTCTTGGAAGAGTAACAATTGAAGAATCTGGTGACAACAAGGATTAAAATTTCTGGAACTGAGATTAGAGAATGAGTCTACATATCTTCAACTACAGAGGAAAATACAATGATTGGATCTATTACGGGTAACGCCATTTCTCTATCTCCCGCCGTTTTGACTGAAATATTTGGATTGAACAATGGAGAAGATGAAATGGAAATTGAGAATGAGGAATATGATCAAATGTTGAGTTTGATGGGTTATACTGGAGATAACCCTAATAAGTTATTGAAGAAGCATTTATTTGCAGAATATAGGTTTCTGGCAAATATTGTTGGGAAAGTCTTACTAGGTAAGCACACTGCACATGATTATATCACCAAACATCAGTTTCTGGTTATGTGTGCAGTGGTTAATAAGAAGAAAGTGGCTTGGGCTCAGATCCTCTTTGATCTAATAAAGAAAAAGTGTAACAAAAAGGAAGTTTGTTTTGGGAGGATCCTAGGGATCTTTTTGAAAGAAAAAGCTGCTGAATCACTGATCTCCCCGACCATATTCATAAATGCAAGAAAAAGGATTACCTGTGCCTTATTTGGCAAGTGGGAGAGGACAATAACAAAGTGATGGTTATATGCACCCTATGACGTTCACGTTTCCCGGTTGGACTTTTGGTATGATAAAGCCATGATTAAGTTTCCCCCTAGGCAATGTCACACTTGTCCTACTTATGACGGTTTAGGGTGTCCTAAAATTTTTAGGGATTGGCTTAAGGGTATAGAACTTCATTTTAAGTGTTACGGATGGGATGACCCCCAAAAGATTCACTTTGCCCGAGAACGGTTAATAGGTCAGGCCCAGTTATTTTGGCTGAACGAAGAGCGGCGTGTTGGTGGTTATCAACATAATTGGCAGGCGATGCGTAGCCTCCTTTCAGATCAATTTGATCCCGCCTATCTCCGTACTACCAACACCGAGCCTGTGAGTGAGTACAGCTTACTACATTATTGTCACACCGACCTAGACCTCACCTTTAGTACGGCTTTGGAGATTGAGAAGTGCCTACCTCCTAGGAGAAAGGTTCACTCACGTCAGAAGATTATTACCTTTGAGTCTAGTGGCGTATCTGATCTTGGTTCTATTGCGTGTCATCCCATGATTATGCCCATAGAACCTTTTGAGTCTCCCCGTGAGTTGCCTGCTCCAGTTATTGAATCCTCCGATGAGTCAAAGGAAAGGCTTAGGATGGTGCCCGTCACTGAGGATGAGGCTGCTGTCCCTGACGATTATAGTGACGATGAGGATATTGGTTACCCTAGTGACCTGGATGAGGATTCCACCATTGAGGAATCATCCCTACTTCCCCTCGACGACATTTTGGAGCCTACGGTTACTCCTGCTGAGATTACACCTGAGTCGGCCGGCAATTTACCTGATGATGAGAGTTTACTTAGTAGTGACTTAGGAGATGATCTGTTCGGACTCGAGCTGGATCCTTTTAGACCGAGATATATTGATGACTGTCCTGATGATCCGGATATATTGGACGTTCCGACTGATTGGGAAGACTTACCGTTGGTGAATGAGTTATGCTTGAATGATTTTAGTACTATGAGCCCAAACGATATTTTTTTAATGCAAACACCTTTATCTGACGTTCTCGATTTAAAGCTTCCGTCAGGATCAATTCTACCCTTATTTGAGACCATAATTGATTCTAAATTAAATAACTTGGATAGTGTGTCAGAAGAAATTGTAAGCAAAAAAATTGCATTATTGGACGACTTTTTGGATTGTACCCCTAGTTTGATTTTACCGACTCGTCCCCCTGACCCGTTGACTCGACGTACTGATCATTTGGGACATGAGTGTGGTACAATTGATTTCAGGAGTTCTACAGTGCCCCCTGGCTTCATTCTGCCAGTTCCCCCAGATGAGGTCCCGTTAGTGCCCCCAGATCTCGTATCATTATTGCCGACCTATGACCCGACCATTGATTCTGAATTACATGAGATATTTAATAAATTGGTAGACATGTCAGACGAATTTTCTGTAAGGGAGAATCCATTGTTTGAATTTTCCTATGACTTTAATGGTTTGCACCCGGAGGATTTTACTTGGACAATAAATCCGTATTTTGACATTGGGCATGACTTAGCCCCTCCTCCAGAATCTATCGATGCTCCCATTCCTGAGATCTGTACTGCTACTGATGTCGTGATTTATGAGTTGGAAGAATGTCCTAGCGAGAGAGTTATATTTTTGGAAGACGACATAGAAGTAGACCCGGATGAGCGTCCCCTGATGCTAAATCCATTGCGTGAATTTAAATGCGATCTTAACTCTCTCCCAGTTTTAGCTTTACCGACTCTCCCTCCTGATATGTTGACCCGACTAGCGGATCCTTTCGGACATGAATTTATTTTGCCTGCTTTGAGTCATGTTAATTTACCATCCATGCTGGACCCTCCTTGGGACATGTCTCGTAGTGTGATAATAGATTTCGTGTGAAAGATATGGTACCTAAACACCTAGAGGGGGGGGGGGTGAATAGGTGACCTAGTCCTTTTCTAACTTTGTTGGCAGCCAAACAGTTATATCACAGATTTCTAACTAGTTTATTACAGCAATCAGTAATAATCAAACATACACAGCTAATCCACAGCACATTCACAGCACAGCACACAGTGATTTATAGTGGTTCCCCAAGATATGGGTACATCCACTTTCCTCCTTCGCCTATCTAGCAGTGTACTAGATTCGGCCAAACTCCTGCACTGTCTCAGAACCCAAATTGGTTCCTACCTCAGGCCCAAATCCTTACAACTCAGCTTTATCCCAAAGCCTACACTCAGCCAATCAAGGCCTACACTCAGCCAATCCAAGGCCTACACTCAGAGATCTCAATCTCCTACACTCAGGCAAACAAGCCCTACCCTCAGCCTTTATAAATATAGGCTTACAATCACTCAGATCCAAAGGATCCTACAAGTTAAAAAGATATTACAAAATATAACTCTACAACTCAGAATAATAAGAGAGGAGTTGAGAGATTCTTGATGAGTTCTTGGAAGAACTCAGCTGGATTCACCCTGACTTAGCTTTCTTCAAAGCTTCTTGAGTAGAACTGAATAAGGCTGAATCCTCTGCAGTTGTTCTTTGACCTCTGCCACTTAAGAATCAGAATTGAATCTGAATCCTTCTTCTCAGCCTAGTTCCAGAGACTGATTTCTTGGATGGAGCCCTCTCTCTCCAACTTCTTAGATCTGCAGTTGGACTGCAAGATCTTCTTGTGTTGATACTCTGTGTACTACTTTTCTGATTACTTGAATAATCTGTACTACTTGTTAATCACTTGATCAACTCTTTCAACAACTTCAACAACAACAGTTTCTGTAAACTGTGGATGCCTATTTATAGGCCTTCTTCATGGTAACCGGCTGGTCCGGTTCATAACTGACTTCTGACATCTCTGACAGTTGTTGTAGACCGGCTGGATCGGCAGCTGTCATGTCAACCAGTCACTTCTTGAAAATCTCTAACAGTCAGTAGGTGTCGAGACTTTCTGTCTTTAAGTGTCGACACTTATAGTCCAAGTGTCGACACATGTTGTGTAAGTGTCGACACAAGTCTACAAGGTGTCGACACAATTCCTTGTATTTCTCGACACAGATTCTTCTGCATGTGTCGACACTGAAATTGAGTGTCGACACAAATACTTGTTCTTCTAGCTTTTGCTGAATTCTTCTAAGTGTCGACACATCTCCTTTGTGTCGACACAGCTTCTTGTGTTGAATCTGTCTAGTGTCGACACTGCTTCTTGGTGTCGACACATAGTCTTCTATGTTGAAACTTGCTGAGTGTCGACACAGCTCCTTGTGTCGACACACCTTCTTGTTGTTGAGACTTCAGCTGAGTGTCGACACATTCCCATAGTGTCGACATAATTCCTTAGAATAATTTGTTGTTCTTTCTGTTCTTTGCTAAGTGTCGACACAGCTCCATGTGTCGACACTTTCTTCAAGTGTTGAGTCTTTAGCTGTGTGTCGACACATTGTTCTGGGTGTCGACACATACTTCAAATGTTGACTCTTCTGTTGAGTGTCGACACATTGTGTTGAGTGTCGACACTTACTTCAAATGCTGACTCTTCTGCATAGTGTCGACACATTGTGTTGAGTGTCGACACTTGTACTTAGACTCTGCAGACTTTTGCTGAGTGTCGACACAGCTCCAAGTGTCGACACTTTCTGGTGTAGACACAGCTTCACTGGGTGTCGACACAGCTCCTTGTGTCGACACTTTCTGTCTGCACTTTTCTTCACTGAGTGTCGATACAGCTCCAAGTGTCGACACTTTCTGTCTGGTGTCGACTCTGCTTCCCAGGTGTCGACACAATGACTCCAAGTGTCGACACTGCTTGTCTGGGTGTCGACACAAGCTTTCTTAAGTGTCGACACTTTCCCTCTGGGTGTCGACATATGGACTTAGAAACTTTTTGCTTCAGTCCAGTACTTTCTTAACCTGCACAAGTAACTCAAACATACATCAAGTACATTATGATGTATATCATTGAGTTGGGTGAGGCTTCTTCAAATCAGGTACATTTGACCAATATACCCAACAATCTCCCCCTATTTGGAGAAGTCATAACCCTTAGTCAATGATATACACCATCCATAATTAAAATTACAAAATGATGTACAGCAGATTATAAACAGCAGGGTAAACATAAACATGTAATAAATTCACACATGTATACACATTCAGCATTGCAGAACAAATAAGAAATAGACACATTTACAGAACAATCATGAAATATATTTATCATATATTGTTCTAACATTGTTCCTTATACATTTTCCAAGGTTTACAAAAATGTTTTTCATTTAACAGATTACAACAAGCTTCAAGTTTAATTCCTAATCTATTTCTGATCAGGTTCTTTGATAACTATTCCCTTTCCAGCTTGAACTTGAGCTTTGACAGGGGCTTCAGCAGGTTCAGCAACAGCAGACTTCTTTCCTTTTAAGTCCTTCTTTTTCAGCTCCTCTGCTTTGATTTTCTGCCTCTCAAAGTAGTGATATGGCTTGGGGAAGTACTTGCTAGGCTCCACAGCAGTTGGAGGTAGCTTTCCCATCTTAGCCTTCCTTCTGAATTGTACTACAGCCTCCTGCCTAATCTCATGCTTTCTCCATTCTGCCTCAGAGAACCATTTGTTCCTTTCATGAGCATTGTCCTTTGCAGCTTTCCAGGCAGTAAGAATTATATTTCTAGAGGTAGGGCTCCATTGTTCAAAATCTGGCTTTTGTTCTGCTTGCTCCCTAAACCTCTTCTTTGACAACCTTGTCTCTTCTTCTTTGTTCATGGCCTCCTGCAGAGCTTCAGAAATAGGTTGAACAACCTTCTCAATATGAACATTGGCCTTGCCCTCAGTTGGGCTATACATTGTGCTGACATCTGCTTGAACCATGTCAAAATCTGGAGGTGGATATATCACTTGAGCTACTTCTTGTTGCTCACCTCCAAGATAGGCAGTTTGTATTCCTGATTCAGCCACATTATCATCATCACAAAGTGGAGGATAGCCCAGTGTAGCTCTGATGGAGTTAGATATCCATTTGGCATGGTCAGAGCTAGCTTTGACTAATACTCTCTCCCCTTTATGACTTCTCTGGCCATATGGTCTCTGACATCATCTTTCTGAAACCTTATCTGGCTGTCCAAATACCTGATTCCCTCTTTGAAGGATGGTTTCAGCTTTGTAAGTTGTTCAGAGATGACTTTCTGGGAATCTTTAATTGCAGTCTTGACAGCAGTAATCTCAGCTTGAAAGACTTTATCAAAATCAGCCTTAACTGCAGCAGCAGATGTAGAAGGTTCAGCAGTCTTATTCTTCATTTCAGTGACTATAGCATTGTGTGAAGCAGTCAAGTTATCATTCATCCTTAACTGATTTTCCAGTACATATCCTTGTTTCAATGCTATATCATCTACCTGTGCTTTGATCTTCTCTTGGTGTGTAGCCAGATATACCACAGCATTTCCACCCTTGTGGAAGCATTCATTCATCTCCTTTTTATTAAGGTTCATCTCAAACCTTATAGACTTTATGTCCTGTGCAAGATCAAACTGTAGGTACTTGTGCCCTTCATCCACATAAGCCTCTATTGCCTTCCTTTGCTCATCCAACTTGATCTGTATGGCAATCATCAAAGCACTATAATCAACTGTTGGAGCTTGTTGGATTATAGGCTGTGGGGCAATGGATTGCAAGGCTTTCTTGTAACTCTGACTTCTTCTTTTAAAAAC
This sequence comes from Platanthera guangdongensis, assembly GCA_039583875.1. Classification (NCBI taxonomy): domain Eukaryota; kingdom Viridiplantae; phylum Streptophyta; class Magnoliopsida; order Asparagales; family Orchidaceae; genus Platanthera; species Platanthera guangdongensis. Next base: position 126,966,687 of record CM077164.1, read on the forward strand.
ATAGATTTTATTCTTCTTGGCCCTAGCACTCTCCTCATCCTCAGAGGCAGAGGTGCTGGCAATATCAACCCTGTCCTTAGGGCTTTGAGGTTTGTCAGCTGGCACAGCAGTTGCCTTTTCAGTTTCCAGCCTAATAGGCTCTTCCAGAACTTCCATGTGCTCCCCCTCAGCAGCAGCACTCTTATCTTCAGCAGCATCAATTTCTTTATCAAAATCTGCCTGATCCAGATTTAGAAACAAATCTTCCATTGTATATTCATGAGGGGATGGAGCTGGAGACAGTCTTTGCTCTTCAACCACTGATTCAGGTACCACTTCTTGTTCAGCAGATTTGTCTTCTAAAATAACATCTGGTACTTGACTGTTTAGCTGAGTTTGCTGATGGACATCAGACAAATCAGAATCTACTATAGAAAAATCTAAAGTGTTTAGTTCAGAGAGTACCTCTTGTATAATGGAGGTGGCTTGTTCACTCTCCAGTGTAGAGGGTTCTGCTACACCTGGAAGCTCCCCCTGACTGTGATCCCTATGGATGGGGCTAGCTGGAGGCAGCTCCCCTTGGATCTCAGCAGTCTCTTGAGGAGCAGGAGTCTTTACTACTGTCTCTTCCTCTTGCTCATCAGGTGTGAACACCACCTGTTCTTCACTCTCAGAATTGCTTGAGGACTCTTGTGCCACAACAGCAGTTTTCCTTTTCTTCCTGGGACGAGTGACTTTCTCTGTAACTGGCTTCTCAGGGGTAGGCATGTCCTTTGACAACACCCTTTCCCATCTAGAAAAGATCCTTTGATCCATCTTCCTCATGTGATTGATCTTACTTCCAGCAGCAGAGCTCATTACCTCTGGTATGGTACCAGCTAGGTAGAGACTGATAATCCTGCCCAGGTTGGGCTTTTCAGACTTTCCTTTATTTTCTCATAAACTATCATAGACCAATCTGTTCTTAGGGTGAATATTATTCTGGTCATGATATTGAACATGGAGGCTGACACCCTGTCATGCCCTCCTGGCTTACTGAGGATAACCTTTCCCACAATCTCTGACATGAACTTTCCTTGGTTGTTCATGCCTTTCTGTTGAAGACAGATCCTATCTTCATTTTAGGATCAAGACCACACCAGGTAAGAGCTTCCCTGGTCTTAGTTGCAGTTACTTCCTCTTCATCTTGAGTTTTAGGTAGTTGGAGTACCTTCCTCAGAGTTTTTGGTGAAATCTTGACCTTAGATCCATGAACTCTGGATTTGATCCTGTATCCAGATTCATCTACAGCAGCTTCATGCAGGAATTCAAGAACTTCCTTTTTCCAAATCTTAGTTGGTTCTGAAACTAAGTATTCCAGTCCAGAATCGGCGACTAGGGTTACTACCGCCTTGAGTTCTTGATCAGCTTCATCGAACGCACCTCGCACTAGCTCATATCCCTCGTTGACGTTCTCCTCAAGCTTGGGAGCCATTAGGGTTTGGAGAATTAGTCTTGAGAAAAGAGAAATGTCGACACAATAGTTTTGGTCTCGAAACTTTGAAAGCGTGTCGACAATCAGAGATAGAACCCTATTTATACCTTTCTGATTTTGAAGATGAACAGGCGGGACAGCTAGCTAAACATGTGTCGACACTGGCAATAAGTGTCGACACTGACTTATAATGTCTCGACACACATGTGTCGACACAAGTTTAGTCAACAGATATTATGTGTCGACACTTGGTTATGTGTCGACACAACATAACTCGACACATCGTCGAGACTTTACTTAGAAAATTCTGAGTAAAACATATGTGTCGACACCATATTGGATGTGTCGACACTAACATTCTGAAGTGTCGACATCACATTCCTAGATGTGTCGACACGTTTTTCCTGAAGTGTCGACACCACTATTCTGTGTCGACATAGACTTGTCTATGTGTCGACACCTTTTTACTTAGCCAAATTTCTATTCTGTAAACTTAGTCTAAGTTTATCATACCTAGTTCAATTTTGAATCTATTGAACTTAGCTTCTTCTAGTGGCTTAGTAAACATATCAGCTACTTGTTCATCTGTTTTAACATATTCAAGTGAAATATCTTCTCTTTCTACATGTTCTCTAAGAAAGTGATATTTAATCTCAATATGTTTTGTTCTACTATGTGATACAGGGTTATTAGCTATTGAAATAGCACTTGTAGAATCACAGTAAAGTGGAGTTCTACTTACCTGAAATCCATAGTCCTCTAGCTGATGTTGAATCCACAGAAGTTGAGCACAGCAACTTCCTGCAGCCACATACTCTGACTCAGCTGTGGAGATAGCCACACTAGTCTGCTTTTTGCTGCTCCATGAAATTAGTCTTCCACCTAGGAATTGACAGGTTCCAGTAGTGCTCTTTCTATCCTCTTTGCATCCTGCAAAGTCTGCATCTGAATAACCTGTTAGATCAAAGTCTCCATTCCTAGGGTACCAGAGGCCTAGATAGGGAGTGCCCTTTAGATATCTCAAAATTCTCTTGACAGCAGTCAAGTGAGACTCTTTAGGGCAGGCTTGATACCTTGCACAAACACATGTAGCATACATGATGTCTGGTCTACTAGCAGTCAAGTATAATAGGGAGCCAACTATCCCTCTATACAAGGTTTCATCTACAGGTTTCCCTGCATCATCCTTGCTAAGAGACATACTTGACCCCATAGGAGTCTTCATGGTACTGGATGAATCCATACCATACTTCCTTATGAGTTCTAGGGTGAACTTTGACTGACAAATGGACAAACCACTCTCAGTCTGTTTAACTTGGAGACCCAAGAAAAACTTCAGCTCTCCCATACTACTCATTTCAAACTGACCTTGCATGAGTTTTGCAAACTTTTTGCAAAGGCTGCTTTCAGTAGACCCAAATATAATGTCATCTACATATATTTGGACTAGTATGATTTTGCCTCTAGATTCCCTAAGGAATAGAGTCTTATCTATTTTCCCCCTTGAGAACTTGTTCTCAATGAGGAAACTAGATAGGGTTTCATACCAAGCCCTAGGGGCTTGCTTTAACCCATATAAAGCTTTCCTAAGTCTATAGACATAATGAGGTAGAGTTGGATCAACAAAACCTGAAGGCTGCTCCACATAGACTTCTTCTTTCAAATTACCATTTAGGAATGCTGACTTGACATCCATTTGGTATACCTTGAATCCTTGATAGGTTGCATAGGCCAAGAACATTCTTATGGCTTCCAGTCTGGCTACTGGAGCAAAGGTTTGATCAAAATCAATACCTTCTTCTTGCCTATATCCTTTAGCAACCAGTCTAGCTTTATTCTTAATGATGACACCTTGTTCATCTATCTTATTCCTGTAGATCCACTTAACTCCTATTACTTTGTGGTCTTTAGGTTTAGGAACAAGTTCCCAAACCTTGCACCTCTTGAACTGATTAAGCTCTTCTTGCATTACTTCAGTCCATTGTGGATCCATTATTGCTTCTTCAAATCTTTTAGGTTCAACTTGAGACAAAAAGCTGGAATAGATTGCAGCATTCATGTTTCTACTCCTGGTTTGTACTCCTTATCTTGGATCTCCAATAATCAGCTCTACTGGATGATCTCTAAGATGCCTGTGGGCTGGAGGCATCCTCACTTCAGGTTGAACCACTTCAGCATCTGCATCATGCTGTATTCCTTGGATTTCTTCAGCAATTGGCACATGTAGTTCTCCCCCTGGACAGCAGCTACTCTCCTCTCCTTGCTGTCTTGCAGCAGGCACTTCTTCTATAGTCAGCTTGTCCATTGTCTTTGTCAAACCTGTGGGGCTGCATACATTGCTAGACAACTCATTATTAATAAGTTTAGTCTCATCAAAAACTACATGCACTGATTCTTCTACAACTTGTATAGTCAAGTTGTAGACTCTATAAGCCTTACTATTATTGCTGTACCCAACAAAAATTCCCTCTTGGGACTTGGCAGCAAACTTAGTTATGTAAGACTTCCCATTGTTAAGTATGTAGCATTTACAACCAAAGATCCTAAAATAGGATAGGTTTGGTTTCCTGTCTTTCACTACTTCATAGGGGGTCTTGTTTAGCCCTTTAGTGATGGTAGCCCTATTTATAACATGACATGCAGTGTTAACTGCTTCAGCCCAGAAATACTCAGGCAGTGATGTATCACTTAGTAGGGTTCTACCAGCTTCTATCAAGGTCCTATTTTTCCTCTCAGCAATGCCATTTTGCTGAGGTGTTCTAGGTGAAGAGAATTCTTGAAATATCCCAAAGTCTTCACATAGTTTTGTCATGCTTTCAGATTGAAACTCAGTACCATGGTCACTTCTAATCTTGACCACAGTACTATTTAGTTCATTCTGAATTTGCTTGACAAAGCTGTAGAAGACACTAGGTGTTTCAGATTTCTGTCTTAAGAAGAACACCCAGGAAAACCTTGAGTAGTCATCTACAACTACAAGGGTATAGACCTTCCTACCTAAGCTGTGAACTAGCATTGGACCAAAGAGATCCAAATGCAAGAGAAACAAACATCTTACAACATCTTTGTTTTCTATGCTCTTAAAGGTGGATTTAGTCTGCTTGCCCTTTTGACAAGCTGAGTAAATACCATCTTTGACACACTTACCCTGAGGACCATTCCTCACTAACTCTTTGCTAAAGAGTTTGCTAATTGTCTTGTAGTTAAGATGGGCTAGCCTCTTGTGCCATTTGACACAATGAGAGACTGTCTCATCAGCTACAAGACAAACTGGAGAACCATTGTTCTCAATCATAATGTCTAGGCAATAGACATTTCTCTTCCTATAACCTGTCAAGATGATCTCTTGATCACTTGACCTCTTAATATGACAACCATTTTTAACAAATGAGATGTCATACCCTACATCACTTAACTGACTTATACTTATTAGGTTGTGTTTCAACCCTTTAACATAAGCCACTTGAGTAATGGTAACAAGGTTTGAAGAAATGTTACCAAACCCTTTGATGATTCCTTTCTCAGAACCACCAAAGGTCACTTTAGGACCATTTTTGATTGGAATGTAGTCCTTCAGTAGTCCCCTAGTTCCAGTCATATGTCTGGAACATCCACTGTCCAAGTACCATGTAGGGGTATGGCCACTTGGACTCACCTGCAAAACAGATTAATGGACCTTAGAACCCAAAGCAATCTTGGGTCCTTGGTACTTGTTAGTCTGTAACTTGACAAAGCTACCTACTGGCTTTCCACCAGGTAGCTTGCTACTCACCTTGGCACTGGCATTGTACCAACAATCCATTGCAAAATGGCCAATCTTGCCACAGCACCAGCATTCAAACTTGTTGTACCTTTGCTTAGGTACTGCCTTGGCTGTCTTGACTACAGTAGGTTTGTTGAATGTTGGGGCTTTGCCCTTGGACTTAGACTTGGACTGCTCAGTCCCTGCAGGTCTAACAAAACCCAGTCCAGCCTTGCCTTTTTGATGAACAAATTCATCAATTAAAGGTAGCACTGATTTAGGTTTTGAAAACCTAGCAACAAGATCTCTTTCTTTCTGAAGATTGATCTCCAGTCTCTTAATTTGATCATTCTTATAGGTGATAGTTCCCATCTGAATCACAGTAATGTGTTTCAGCCTGGCTACCTCATTCAATTTTTGATCAAATTATTTCTCAAAATCTGTTGCAACAGCCTTGAGATCAGCAATCTCCTTTGCCTGACTTTTGGCTAGGGTCTTGCATTTCTTGTAGGCTTGCAACAGCACCTTATATTCATCTATAAGCTGATGAATATCTTCCTCAGACTCAGATACATTCTCATCACTTGATGAAGAAGAATCTGATTCTGAACTAGAACAAGAATCTGAATTTATACTTGAACTTTGTACCTGACTGGGTCCTGGCTGCTCCAGGATTTTGGCACTGTCTGTCAAAGCCATTAGCCCTTGGCAATGACTGTCTTCTTGTTCATAAATTGACTCCAAAATCTGCATGAATTCTTCCTCTTCTTCTTCTGCATACAGCCCTATGTAGGCTTCAGCCTCAGACTCAGTTTCTGAAGAAGATATATCTGATAGAGTCTTCTCCTTCTTAGCAACAAAAGACTTTTCTTTCTTCCCTTTGAAGTAAGTCATTTTCCTGTCACCAGAATCCTTTCTCTTCTCTGGACAATCTGCAATAACATGGCCCTGTCTATTGCAGCAATAGCAAACAATCTTTAAACCAGTTGCCTTGCTTGACTTTGTCCTCTTCCTGTCTTTCTTTGAAGACTTTTTCTCCTGATGAAAGGCTTCCTTTCCCTTTGAAGAAGAAGGTCTTGACCTCCACTGTTTCTTCCTCAGGAATTTCTGAAAATGTCTAGTGAAGGCAGCAAAGTCTTCATCACTTTCACTGCTCTCACTCTTTGTGCTGATAGACTCATCAGATTCTGATTCAACTACCTCTGGAGGTGGAGTTGAAGACTTATTCCTGCACTTTCTGGGAACTTCTGTCTTGAAAGCAACAGTTCTTTCTTTGTGCTCAGTCCTTGTTGATTTCTCCTCCTCTTTTCTCACTGTTAACTGCATCTCATATGACAATAGTTTGCCAAACAGTGTGGGAGGTGGAATTTCCCCCAACTTAGCCATTTCTCTTATGACACAGATCTTGGTGTCCCAATCTTTGGTTAGGGACCTTAAGAACTTGTCATTTAGTTCATAGTTAGTGAACTCTCTTCCATAAGACATGAGTTCATTAACTATTCTGTAAAATTTCTTATAGCACTCAGTGATGCTATCACTCTTTCCTTGCCTAAAGCTCTCATACTCCTGATTTAGCAAGGACTTCCTATCTTGCCTAACTTCTTCAGAACCTTCCATATAGACAATGAGAGTATCCCACATCTCTTCCGCTGTCTTACAGTGAATTAAGTTCTGAAAAGTGGCATCATCAATGGCACTCACTATTATGTTCTGTGCCCTCTTATCCATGGTGGCTAGGACAATTTCATCCTTAGTCATCTCAGAGAAATCCTTTGGAGTCCTCTGATTTGCATCCAATACTGAAATCTTCATTGGCACATAAGGCCCTTCCTTAACTGTAATGTAGATTCTAGGGTCAGAGGCTTCCATAAATAGCCTTATCCTCTCTTTCCAGATCCCAAAGATCTCTTTCCTGCATATGGGTAATTTCATGGAACCCAATTCCTTGTGATTCTCATAAGAACCCATGTTTCTTGATGTTCTTGATTTTCTTGAAACTGTGTAATACCTTACTCTGAATCTGCCAAACAGGATTTCCTCAGGCTGTTAGTCCTTGTTTGGAGGAACCTGGCTCTGATACCACTTGAAAGATATGGTACCTAAACACCTAGAGGGGGGGGGGGGGGTGAATAGGTGACCTAATCCTTTTCTAACTTTGTTGGCAGCCAAACAGTTATATCACAGATTTCTAACTAGTTTATTACAGCAATCAGCAATAATCAAACATACACAGCTAATCCACAGCACATTCACAGCACTGCACACAGTGATTTATAGTGGTTCCCCAAGATATGGGTACATCCACTTTCCCCCTTCGCCTATCTAGCAGTGTACTAGATTCGGCCAAACTCCTGCACTGTCTCAGAACCCAAATTGGTTCCTACCTCAGGCCCAAAGCCTTACAACTCAGCTTTATCCCAAAGCCTACACTCAGCCAATCAAGGCCTACACTCAGCCAATCCAAGGCCTACACTCAGAGATCTCAATCTCCTACACTCAGGCAAACAAGCCCTACCCTCAGCCTTTATAAATATAGGCTTACAATCACTCAGATCCAAAGGATCCTACAAGTTAAAAAGATATTACAAAATATAACACTACAACTCAGAATAATAAGAGAGGAGTTGAGAGATTCTTGATGAGTTCTTGGAAGAACTCAGCTGGATTCACCCTGACTTAGCTTTCTTCAAAGCTTCTTGAGTAGAACTGAATAAGGCTGAATCCTCTGCAGTTGTTCCTTGACCTCTGCCACTTAAGAATCAGAATTGAATCTGAATCCTTCTTCTCAGCCTAGTTCCAGAGACTGATTTCTTGGATGGAGCCCTCTCTCTCCAACTTCTTAGATCTGCAGTTGGACTGCAAGATCTTCTTGTGTTGATACTCTGTGTACTACTTTTCTGATTACTTGAATAATCTGTACTACTTGTTAATCACTTGATCAACTCTTTCAACAACTTCAACAACAACAGTTTCTGTAAACTGTGGATGCCTATTTATAGGCCTTCTTCATGGTAACCGGCTGGTCCGGTTCATAACTGACTTCTGACATCTCTGACAGTTGTTGTAGACCGGCTGGATCGGCAGCTGTCATGTCAACCAGTCACTTCTTGAAAATCTCTAACAGTCAGTAAGTGTCGAGACTTTCTGTCTTTAAGTGTCGACACTTATAGTCCAAGTGTCGACACATGTTGTGTAAGTGTCGACACAAGTCTACAAGGTGTCGACACAATTCCTTGTATTTCTCGACACAGATTCTTCTGCATGTGTCGACACTGAAATTGAGTGTCGACACAAATACTTGTTCTTCTAGCTTTTGCTGAATTCTTCTAAGTGTCGACACATCTCCTTTGTGTCGACACTGCTTCTTGTGTTGAATCTGTCTAGTGTCGACACTGCTTCTTGGTGTCGACACATAGTCTTCTATGTTGAAACTTGCTGAGTGTCGACACAGCTCCTTGTGTCGACACACCTTCTTATTGTTGAGACTTCAGCTGAGTGTCGACACATTCCCATAGTGTCGACACAATTCCTTAGAATAATTTGTTGTTCTTTCTGTTCTTTGCTAAGTGTCGACACAGCTCCATGTGTCGACACTTTCTTCAAGTGTTGAGTCTTTAGCTGTATGTCGACACATTGTTCTGGGTGTCGACACATACTTCAAATGTTGACTCTTCTGTTGAGTGTCAACACATTGTGTTGAGTGTCGACACTTACTTCAAATGCTGACTCTTCTGCATAGTGTCGACACATTGTGTTGAGTGTCGACACTTGTACTTAGACTCTGCAGACTTTTGCTGAGTGTCGACACAGCTCCAAGTGTCGACACTTTCTGGTGTAGACACAGCTTCACTGGGTGTCGACACAGCTCCTTGTGTCGACACTTTCTGTCTGCACTTTTCTTCACTGAGTGTCGATACAGCTCCAAGTGTCGACACTTTCTGTCTGGTGTCGACTCTGCTTCCCAGGTGTCGACACAATGACTCCAAGTGTCGACACTGCTTGTCTGGGTGTCGACACAAGCTTTCTTAAGTGTCGACACTTTCCCTCTGGGTGTCGACATATGGACTTAGAAACTTTTTGCTTCAGTCCAGTACTTTCTTAACCTGCACAAGTAACTCAAACATACATCAAGTACATTATGATGTATATCATTGAGTTGGGTGAGGCTTCTTCAAATCAGGTACATTTGACCAATGTACCCAACATCGTGTTTGGTCATGATGAATGTCTCATTAATTTGGTAGCCACTCGACTTTCTAAAACTAACCAAATCTCTGAGAGTACGTTAATGATGTGGCCATCTTTTGTGCCACCGGATCGCATTCCGTTGGTATCACCAGATCTCGTTGGGTTGGTGCCACCATATGTAGTTCCACTAGTGCCACCCTATTACTTTCCGTTGGCGCCACCATATTTAGTTCCCTTGGTTCCATCTCAAGTAGTTCCATTGCCGCTATTTTACATGTCAAGTCTGCCTGCAATAGTATTTGTTGCACACGTTTTCATTTTACATAAGCACATTCATGAAACGTTAACCGCCCAACATGCATTTTATAAATCTAATGCTAACGTACATAGAAGAGTATCTCACTTTAATGTTGATGATTTGGTCTTGGCGCGTCTCATTCCTGAACGGTTGCCTTCGGGCTCCCTAAAAAAGTTAGCGAATTGGCGAGCTAGTCCTTTCCGAATTTTAAAGAGGTTAGGAGAAAATGCTTATCTTTTGGGGATACCCACCGATTGGGGTATATACCCCATTTTCAATGTTTCAGATTTAACGCCTTATGTTTCTCCACCACTTGAATTATCTGCCTCTCCGTTTATTTCGTTCACTATGTTTTCTAATGGTTTGAGGGGTGTGCTGGGTCCTGGATCACTCTCTCTTACGGTTTCCACTGGAGGTATGTTGAATGTTGATGTCGAAACCTTTCCACCTTCTTTGACTAATGCTTTTCCAAGGTTCCCGAAGACCTTCATTTTGCCTGACAGGTGCTATTTGATGTGGCATGATCCCGCTACTACCAATTGGATTGTGGGGCCAGATTTGTCCCATGTTGCTGCTGCTTTTGACTGTTCTCCCCTCACGGGCCACTCATCGGAGATGAGTAATTTTGAGTGGGGGAGGATTGATGGCGACATTGTCCCGCCATTTGCTCGTGATGATCGTGACCGTTCGATTGGTGGCGATGATGTCCCGCCATTTGTTCGTGATGACGTTGCAGATGGTGCTAATGAGTTCTTTGGCGAGCTCCATGGCGACGTCGGGTCCATGCATTATGTTGATCGTCGCCGCAACCGTACGTTTGAAGAATCAGATGGACGATGCCGCAATAATAATTTTGATGCACGCCATCGCCGCTACAACGGCATCACCGTGACAATTATTTTGCTACAACACCATTGCTGCTATAACGCCATCGTCGCGACAATAATTTCGCTACAACGTCATCGTCGCTACAACGCCATCGTCGCGACAATAATTTAATAATTATAGTATTATATTATATTTATTAATTTTCTTGTTGCATTGTTTTAATTTGAGAGTTTTTATTTCATGCATTTAGTTATTGTATTTGTTATATCATGTTTATGATGGGTGCATATAACCATCATGTGTTTATTTTATTTGAATGGAGGAGATTGAGTGGTGTAGGCTATAAAAGGCCATGTTTATGAAGGATTGAAGAGAAGAATGAAAAGAAAAAAAATCTAGAATTCAAGTTTTGAATTTTCCCCCTCTTTCCTCTTTCCCTCTAAGGCAAATTTTGGCCCCTCCTTGTTTCTCCTCCTCTCTTGGCCGCAGGCCTCATCTTCTTCCCCTCTCCTCCCTCCTCTCGTCTTCTCCACAAAATCCTTTCTCCTCTCCACTACGAGTAACAAATCAAAGAACTCCTCCCCTTGAAGAATTCGGCCAACATCCCTTCCCCCTCCTTGGGTGATTTCGGTCAAGGACAACAACTTCGGCGACGGCGAACCTTCTCTGACGTGAAGTAAGGAAGGTGGACGAGTTTCTCTCCATTCGGCGTGACTCAGGCGGAGCCGTGGAAGAGCGAACCATTTTTCATCGGAATCATCTATTCCGATTGGGGTAACGAAAATTACTATTCTTGTGTGATTCCCTCTTAGATAGATCTTGTGGTGGTTTTCTTTGGCGTTGCTTCCGAACTTTTGAATTCATCGTGGTTTTGATCCGAAAGATATTGTTATCTTCTTTTGATCTATTTTAAGTTCGTGAGGATTGGCGATCTCGTTTTCTTTTTGTTGGGAGAGATCTACCATTTCCGAATCGTTTACTTTTGGTGGATCTCTTTTGGTACAACACACGCTCGAACGGATCGGGTCGATCCATTTCGCTTGAGAGAATATTGGTTCATCGCCTCTATTTGATCTATAAGGGTGTAGCGAACCCATGCGTTAGCATTAGATTGATATTATTGTGAATCGGGTGCGCTGCGTTTAAATTGTGCGAGCGTAGAATTGAAACGAGTGAGAACAATTCAGTGTCTTTGTCCGTTGCGGCTCGTCAGGAGACATAACCTGCATCACAAAGCCTTCTAAGGCCTCCTCCTCTGCCCCCAAAGCTTCTGAGAGCACAAGGGCTGTTACAGCCACTCCCCACCCGACTGAAGAGATCATTCCATCCTCACCATCTCTTCCAGTACTCCAAACTCAACTACCCTCTACACCACACACAACATTCCTCCCACCTCAACCTCAGACTCAACAACAACCCCAACAACAATCACAACCCCAACCATCTGCTCATGATTCTTCACCCATAAATCTTACTAACATTCCCTCTTCCCCCACTCATATCTCTCCAACACATACTCATCTTCCTACACCTCCTCCATCTCCACATGGAACAACAGCCCAATCTCCTCATGCTTCACCTTCTCCAACACCACCCTCATCTCCTCTTCCACCTCACTTATCCTCCATACCATCCTTCAATCTACTGACATCTCCTTCCAATACTCCTCCTCATCAAACTAACTCCATCCAGGATATCCAAATGTAAGATGCCATACCACCATCCTCACCAATATCTACCATCCCTCCAGTTGTCTCCACTCAACCACCATCTATAACTCCAACTGCCACTCCACCATTGGATCCCTCCACCATCTCATCTGTCATTGCTCTCATCACACCCCTCCTCAAAGCTCTAATAGCAGAGGCCATTATACCTCTTGCTACCTCTATATCTACCTTATCTGCCCAAATCTCTGCCCTTTCTGCTACCCCTCTTCATTTAGGGGCCTGTCTCCAGTTATTACTGAAACCAAGCAGGGGGAGATGCTTGATGATGAAGTTGCAGCAACTCCAACAGTAGCAACAGTTTCAGTAGCTCCAGCTCTAGCAGATGCAGAGACAGCAACATCAGAAGATACGGAGTTTATTTATTTTATTAATTTTATTGAGACTGACATGGATATAGAAGATTCAGCTCCAGAAGAGATCATTACTGTTGGTGATTTCATCATTAATCCCACAGTAGATTTAGAATATTTGTTGAAAATTTGTGATACTGCATTTTTGAGCTTCCCTCCAGCAGATTATACTAAGCCATCTTTGGCTATTGTTCCATATTCTTCCCCTATTATTCCTAAAGTTGCCAAGCAACTAAGAGACAGTTTTGTTATTCCAGAACCTGTAGTCATCCCATCCCCTCCAAAAATTATTTCTGCCCCTAGTTTTGTTATGGATGACTCTCCAATGCCAGATCTGGAAGCTTTGATCTTTGCTGACATTGAAGAAGAGAATAAGGCAGCTGCTGAAAGCACTGTCAGAGTTAGTTCTCTAGTTCTTGTTGAAGTTTCTTATCCAGCTCCAGTTCCTATTGAAGTTTCTCCTCCAGCTCCATTTAAACCTGAGAAGCCTACTATTTCTGCTGAGGCCTTGAAAGCTTTAAATGATCTATATGATAATCCTCAGGGATCTGATGATGATGATGATGATAATGAGGATGAGGATTTTGATGATGAACCCAAGAAGAAGAAAGTATCTAAGAAGAGGAAAGCACCTCCTCCTCCTGCTCCTAAACCAAATCCAACCAATGACACTCCCTACTATATCCTTCAGAAGATAACTCTATATAAAGGGATGCCAGCTTGGATGTGGTTATCTAAAAATGAACAGAAAGAAAGGAAAAGAAGCAGAAGATACTCCCCTCCTCCAACTCGCAAATACAGAAAGGACCCTCCTCCACCTCCTCCTCCAGCTACTGGTGCTTTAGGCACATCTTCTCAAAGGCCTACTCAATTTCAAACTTATCAAAGACATCAGAGTAGGCCCTCCTCCTCAGGAAGCAGCCATCAAAGATAGTATTCATCAGGCAAGCAGCACCAGTCTTAACAACAACAACAACATCAACAAAAACAACAACAATTCTCTCAACATCAACAAGCTGAAAGTTCCAACATACCTCCTTCTCCTCCTGTACCTTTTGAAGATCCAGAGACAGCTACATCAGCTAGGATGGCCGGGTTCCAGGAACTAGTTGGCCTTTCTATGATTAACAAAGCTAAAGCTGAAGGAAAGGATCCCTTAGAATATACAACAATGTCAAAGCACAGGAAAAAAGAGCTTAAGAGGTATGAGAAAGCTAACAAGTTTTTCAATGTTGATGATTATATGAAATTGCACCCAGAAGCAGTAGTCCCCAGAGCCACATCTTTGAAGATTATAGGAGCTGCTGATATGACCATGACCAAAGTGCAAGCTTCTGATCCAAATAGAGAGATTGTTTTTACCAAGCCAGGAGATAAGAGCAAAGAAGAGAAGCCAAAAGAGAAGAAGCAAAAGAAATGAGTTCTGAGCTATTTAATTTCTGTTATGTTTATAACTGATTTCTTATTTCTGAACAAAGCTTATCTGTATATATATATCTGCTGCATGTGTTATTGATCTCTGCCAGATATATGCTTTCTTGCTTTATTTATTTTCAGTTTAGTCTAAGTCTGTAATTAGTGACCTCACCCAAATAGGGGGAGATTGTTGGATCCCTAGTTTGATTTGGGCTAGGTTCACTAAGTTAGGATCTTGTGACCCATCATGTATAGCCAGGGTCATAGATGTGTCCTAGAGTCTAGGCTAAGTCCTTAGTTTCAATACCACATGGACCAACCATCATCAGACTGCCAGAGACTTCAAAGACTTAGAGATTTCAAACTCAGTAAAATGAGTTCGACGTACATTGAACTCAGGTCGACGATTGGCGTGCTCAACTCGACGATCTCAGAGAAAATTCTCTGAGCTGAGCTCGATGAACTGGATTCTCAGGTCGACGATCTTTGGACTCTACCTTCAGCATTCTAAGTCCAGACTTTTTTCTCTAGACTCAGGTCGACGAACTTAGTTCTCCGCTCGATGATTTCTGGATTCTCTACTTCAACTTGTTATTCCAGATGTTTCTCAATTTTTTTTAAGTCCAGAATCATCTCCAGTCGACGAATTAAGGATTGTCAGCTCGACGAACTTTGACCACTTTGGCAAGAGTTAAGATGCAGTAGTTAGTGGTTCTATGGTCGACGAAACAAATTCTCAGGTCGATGAAAACAAATTCTCAGATCGATGATTTCTGGATACTTCACTTCAACACTTCATTCCAGAAGCATCTGGAATATTCTAAGTCCAGAAATACTTTGATGAACTTCAGTCGATGAAACCAGTTATCAGCTCGACGAACTCCATACACAGAATTGTCAAAGTTTCTATCAATGCAGTTCTACTCTCTGCTCGACGATCTTGGAACTCAACTCGACGAACTGAAGTCATCTGATCGACGAACACAGCTTTTCAGCTCGACGAACTATGGACTCAGCTCGATGATTTCTGTTCTCTGTTCGACGAATCCAGACTTAGTCATTTACAGTCTTCTGTCCACTTCTCACTGCAATAATTCCTGTGTAATTAATGGTCAAACATTCTCTAAATATAGCCGTTAAAAGGAGCATTGATTATGGTCCTCTCCAGGATTATTGCTTGTCGTTTTTCCATGGGATAGTTGGGGAAATAAATCAATGCAATTTATTCTCAGGTCCGTCAGCATTGATTGCAGAGGATTTCAAATTTCGAAAGAGAATTTTTGAAAGGAAATATAAAAGAAGTTTTCTCTCCTTTCCTGGATAGTAGAGCACATGAGAGATAGACAGACAACATACACACAATCAGTCTGCAACAAAAAACTCTCTGCTCTCTCTCTCAGAATTCTGATACAGCAACTCAAGAAGCCCTAAACCAGAAGAACATCTGCTACCTAAAGAAGAAGAACAATCAATCAAAATCAAGAGACTTCATTCTTCAACTCTTCAGGACACTTCAAAGGACAACAACAAATCTATCTGTCAAGAAGTGCCTGAAAACGTTCCGGCCAATGCTGATAAAGATTGAAGGGCTATCACCCTGAAGCAAAGCTCCAGATTTCCCTGAACCATTCTACATCACAGGGGGAGCTATTTGCTAAAATCATATCCACAAGTCTTCTCAGTTGTTTATTGAGAAAGAGAAGACACAATCATCTCTCACCCCCACTGTATAAAGGGTTATAACTCCCTTCAAAAGTTATTTTTGGTTGCAAGTCACCTGATCAAAAGACTTGAGGTTTGCTTTTGAGCACCTGATCAAAAGCTCATTGGTGTCAGGCACCTGATCAAAAATCTGAGTGGATTCCTGCCAGGGTGATAGAATAATGGATGTACCCAGGTTGGAGAACCATTATAAATTTCTTGTGTTGTCTGGTTGCACCTTCTTTTTGTTCTTGCTGTGTTTGTGCTTTCTAGGATTATTGTGTTTATATTTTATTAAGTTGTTTATGCACTTTCACAATTACAGCAAATGCTATAAAAGATTTTAAGAATTTAAGAATACTCGATTCACCCCCCTCTAGAGTATTTCAGATCTAACAAATCACTTTCAGCCTACTTCATTGTCTTTAATAGTAAAAGCTTGGACTGATATCTGCTCAGTCCAGGAAGAAGTAAACAGAGAGATCTTGCTCTGGTGTCTAATCATCTCACTCTTTATTTCTTCTTCTGTAAAGATTCTTAGAGAGTCTGAAGTTGTCAACCTATTTTATAAAGGCTAAGGTCTTTGTGACCTGTGTTTGGCTTTGTGCCTAATGAAAGGTCTTTGTGACCTAGGTTTGGCTTAGTACCTAAGTTGTAGGTCTGTGTAACCTATATGGTCCTATGGGATCTGTGCTATAAGATCTTAAGGTACTGAGTTCTGGTGGTAGAGCCAAATCCAACACACTGTTAGATAGGCACAGAGGGATAATTGATGTACCCAAGATTGGGGAACCACTATAAATTGCTGTGTCGTCTGTGATTGATCTTTAAAGCTGAAAAATAACCTAATCACCAACCAAAAAAATCTGCAAAAAGTAAGAAAAGTTAAATAGAGACTAAAACCTATTCACCCCTCTCTAGGTGTTTAGCTAGCCTTGAAAACAAGACTTTTAAGTGGTTTCAGAAAGAGGTTGCTCTTTAAAGGCTTAAAGGTCTGAGTTGATCTCCAAGGTTAGCTAGAAGTCTGTCTCCATGTGTTCAGGAAGACCAATAGGGAGCTGAGTGTTGTTAGACTCTCAATCTACAGGAAGGAATATTTTGGCATTTTGAAAGCAAGGGTGAGGCAGTTCATGGAATCTGCTGACCCTAGGATGTATATTACAGTTGAAGAAGGACAATACATCCCAATGAAGGTGTCAGCAGTAGATGCTAATGTAAAGACCCCCAAGATATATGATGAGATGATAAAGGATGAATTGGACTTGACCTCAATAGACAAGAGAGCAAAGAATATAATTATGAGTGCTGTTGATGACTCTACTCTTCAGAACCTGATCCATTGCTCAACTGAAAAGGAAATGTGGGAAACACCTGTAATATACATGGAGGGGATAGATGAGGTTAGAGATGATAGGAAGTCCATGTTCAACCATAAGTATGAGGCTTTCAGGCAATCCAAGCAGGACAATATAACCATCTTCTATGAAAAGTTCTTTAAGATTTTGAATGAGCTGAAGACTTATGGAAGAGTATTCAGTCAC
Source organism: Platanthera guangdongensis (assembly GCA_039583875.1). Classification (NCBI taxonomy): domain Eukaryota; kingdom Viridiplantae; phylum Streptophyta; class Magnoliopsida; order Asparagales; family Orchidaceae; genus Platanthera; species Platanthera guangdongensis. Next base: position 126,983,934 of record CM077164.1, read on the forward strand.
TATGCACTGAATGACAGGTTCCTTAGATATCTCTCTAGAGAGTGGGACACAAAAATCTATGGTATCAGAATATTGGCAAAGCTGGGTGAGACATTTCCTCATACCCTCTTTGGGAAGCTACTGTCATATGAGTTGCAGGTGGCTGCAAGGAAAGAAGAGGAGAACCAGAACAAGTCTCAGGAAAAGACAAGACTGTAGCTTTCAAAGCTGAATGCTCCATCAAAAGGAGAAGGAAGTCTCCCTCTCCACCAAGGAGAGAAGTGAAATCTTATTCTGAAAGATCAGAGAAAGGCACATCAGACTGCCAATGGTCTGATGAAGATTTTGCTGCCTTCACCAGGTAATTCCAGAAGTTCTTGAAGAAGAAGCACTGGATAGGTAGACCACCCTCCTCCTCTCATCCCAAGGATGACTACTATAAGGTCAGGATAAAATCCTTTAAGGAGGACAGGTATGGTTCCAAAACTAGTAAACATGTTTCATCTAACATGACTTGTTATCTTTGCAGAAAACCTGGGCTTGTGATAGTCAAAAGAAAGGAACACAGTGAGGAAAAGGACCACCAGCAAAAAGACAAGAAGGAGAAATCCCTCATTGCCAAGAAGCAAAGAAGATGGACTGACTCCTCCTCATCAGAGTCAGAAGAAGAAGAAGCCTACATTGTGCTGTACTCTATTGAAGAAGTAGATGTTGAAGAAGACTGCATCAAATGGCTGGCTACTTTAGAAGAAGAAGATGAGAAGGTTCATCCTACTATTAGGATTGAAGATAGAGCCCCTATATCACAATCAAATGGTGATTCAGAGGTCGATTATGAAGAAGATAGCTGCTCCCTTGGCTTGATGGCTAAGTCAGATGAAGAACTCAGCCAGGATCAGCCTGGTCCAAGCAAGGTAATTTATGCAACTAGCTCTTCTTGTTCAGATTATGAATCAGTTCCAGATTCTTGTGCTTCTTCATCAAGTGGTGATGATGGCTTATAATCCAAGGGAGAAATCAATCAATTGATTGATAATTATGGTGCGCTTCTGCAGGATCTAAAGAAAAGCAAGCTCCTGGCCAAACAGCAGGCTCAAGAAATTGTTTCTTTAAAGCTTGCTACTTCAGAATCAACAAAATTGCTGGATCTGAAGATTCAAGAAGTTAGCAAACTGATGAATGTAACAATCCTTCAGATGAGTACCATAACATTCAAGAATAACCATATCAGGAATCTTGAAGGAAAGCTCCAAAAAGAGAGGGAACTAGTGGCTAGCTACTCCAAGCCTAGAACAGTGTTGCCCTTGATAGACACATTATCTTCCCAAAAGGGAACGAAAGGGTTGGGATTCAAAGGAAGAACAAGAGCTGCTAATCCCAAGGGAAAGGGCAAAGCTCAAGTGGAGCCACTAGCCTCTAAGGCACCGATTAAGTTTAATAGAGTGCAATTTCCTTCTAACAACCATGACCATAAGAGTATTTATGGTCATTGGAATCATGCTAGACCATCTTGTGTGAACAAAGATGTTCAATAATTTGGTGGTAGTTACAATAAAGGTCAAAGTGCCTATAAGAAAATATAAATGGCCCATCCTAGACTATTTGTGCTTGGTGCAACAGCCCCCTCAGTCAAGGGTAAAGATGCTGATTGTTCTCTAGTTGCACCAGCCCACTCTAAGATAAAGGGAAAGGCTGTCAGTAGACCAGACCTGAGCATATCTGAGGCCATCAAGTGTATGCTTTCTGAAAAGAAAGCTGCTGCTAGAAGGGCTCAAGATATCCCAAGCACTACTACTGCCAGACCCACCACTTGTCAGACTGGGGCAAGGAAACCATGGAACAGGACTGCTGTTACTCCTTCTAGACCAAGATCTACTGTTACTATGACCACTAGACATGCTCCAAAAAGAAGTTACATCATCCATGAGAGCTGGTGCTGTGGCAATATAGGCTACTTTGTTGTTGATTGCTAGCACAATCATAATGTGCAGAGAGCAAAAGTTAGCTTGCCTGTCAGAAAAGCTGCAGGGAGGCAGAATTATTTTCAGCCTAACATGCACCAAGGACCCAATAAAATTTGTTGTCCTAAGGTTAGCTTATTTGTGTTTTGCAGGTTAGTCAAAGTGCCTATACCACTATATGGTTGATAAGTTATAAATATACGTATTTTTACGTACAATAAATTAGTTGTTTTAGTTTATTTTTGTCATTTTTAGTTATTTTTCTTTAATAAATTGTTCCTTTTTTGTAAATATAATTCTAACATTGCTTTATTTTATTTCCCTAAAATTTTCAGAAAAATTATCAAAAATGCATAGTACACGCCCGTGTACTTCAGGTCACGCCCGTGACCTTGGCGTGTACCTTCAATTCCAAGTGAAATCAGCCGCCTTCAAAGAATTGCTGAACACGCCCAAGTACACGCCCGTGTCCAATGTGACACGGCCATGACCAAGACCCGTGTCATGACAACTCGATGATTTCACGCTTGATGTTCGTCGACCCAATAGACACGCCCGTGTCAAGATGTGACATGGGCATCACTTCTCCACCTGGCCCGACAAGACGTCTCCGGCGACTTATTGACATGACGCCGTCCCCAGATCCACCTGCTGGACATGCCCATGCTATATGCCTGTGTCAGCAGAGACACGCCCGTGACCGTCATGTGTACAGACGCAAAGTCAAACTAGCCATCAAATCTCAGCACCGACTCATGAACAGTGCTTACACGCACCCCTACATGCCCGTGACCTAGGGCGTGTACTTGGAAAATTTTGCCTATAAATTGAACTTTTCTGTTTGAATTCCTATTCCTATTTTGAACCATTTTGCCTTAGGGAGGTGCTGCTCTAATGCATTCCAAAGCTATGTAAGGGAAATTTCTCCCCCTCTCTTTAGATTTTGTTTTCAGCTTTCTTTGTAATCCGCCTTTTACTTAATAAAATACGTTTTTTCTCTCCTTTTCTGGTTTTGGAATGCATCTGAGCATCCTACTTAAGCAATCTTATTTTTGTTTTATCTTTTTTTTTGCGTCGTTAAAATGGGTGTGTATGTGTATGAGTATAGTTTTATGCTTTCATGGTTTTCATAAGTTTTCATAGTTTAGTTTTTATGCACTCTTCATGTTCATCCTTATGAAACTATAAAAATGTTTTGATTTTTTTACTTAGTCTTTTATTTTTTTTGTAAAACTTTTCTTTCATTTACCCTTTCTTCCACTTTTTAAACATTTTTATAGAATTATAAGAATGGATTAACTGTTGTTTTAATTTTTCAAACACCTTTATTTTACTTTTATTCCAAAAACCTTTGCTCATTTAATTTTTTTGTCTTCTTTTTATGCATTTCTACCACATTCTAGTGGTAGAAATGTATTTGTTTTAATTTTTCGAGCACTTTGCTTTTCGCTTTTATTTGCAAAACTTTTTGCACCTTTAATTTTTATTTTGTCTTTTTATGCATTTCTACCACATTCTAGCGGTAGAAATGTAGATGTTTTAATTTTTAGAACACTTAGTTTTTCGCTTTTTTCGTATGTGTGCGTGCGTGTATGAGATAATTTTTATAGCTTTATTCATTCTTGTAGAGTGTGTGCGTGTATGAGTTAGTGTTTATCGCTTTCTTTCATTTTATGTAGAGTGCGTGTGTGCATTTTAATTTCTGTTGTGTGTGTTTTTATCTTAAGTAGAGTGTGTGGGTGTGTTGTTTTTATTCAAGTAGAGTGCGTGTGTGTGTTTTCATTTTTGTAGAGTGGACTTTTCATTTTCAGTAGAGTGTGTGCATTTTCATTCTCACTAGAGTGAGTGTGTGTTTTATTTCATGTAGAGTGTGTGCTTTTAATTTATGTAGTGTGAGTGAGTGTGTTTTTATTTCTGTAGAGTGTGTGCATTTTCATTTTTGTAGAGTGCGTGCGTGTGTGCATTTATTTCCTCCTACTCGTTTGAGTAGGACTCGTTTTCATTTCCTGCCTACTCGTTTGAGTAGGACTTGCAATTTTAATGCTTTCATTACTGCTTTATTTACTGCTTTATTTCCAGCTTTCACTTTACTGCTTTCATTTTATCGCTTTCTTCCTGTAAGCCGTCCCCATTCCGATGAGTGGCTAACCGCTCTTAGCACTCAGTATCGAAGAGCATTGGGACAGATAAAATCGCTTTAAATAATTAAAGGTCTTGTTTTTCTACTTAATTAAATTACTTAAGATTTGTCCCGTGTTTACGATGTGTAGAACCACATATCGATGTGTGGGCTCTATTTCCGTAGTCCATACGCTAGCTAACCGAGAGGCCGTGCATATGGACCGATCACCCCGTGGTAAATGGAGTTCCGCACTAACCCTCGAGAGAGGAGGCTCACAAACTTTATCTGATTGAGTTCCCCACCCAATAGCGGGGTTCCTAGCGTAATGCAGACATTAAGAGGAATCCTTCGTCGGACGAGAGCCCGGTCTAATAGTCTTAATGTTCAGGTGAGCGATAGTCCTAAAGATAGGTGATCTCATTTTTGTGGAACATCCATGGCCAAGTCTCCGCCTTAATTAATTTGAAATTTAGGATCTCTTTTTATTAAAAGTTTATTTTAGTTCAAATTCTTTTAAATACAGTTGCGTAAAGTTATTCACCGGCTCCATTTTAATGCATTTATTTTCTGACGTTTATATATATATAAATAATATCCCGATAAGATAATTTTCGTTAATATAATAGTCCCCTCTAGGGAAGAGTAGAAATAATCAACCCATCCTCAAGAACAATACGACCCCGATATTCCTCACCGAAATATCCTGTACTACACGCAATAGGTGCACTTGCCTCCTTTCGTTAAAACTCGATTTCAACTGTTTTATATCCAAATAATAAATCCACGCGCCCCATCTTCCTAAATAAAACCAAATCCGCTCTTTCTTAAATAAACTGACTGGGGCGCCGCGTGTCATAAATAATTTTTGGAGTTTTAATCCCCATCAAGTTTTTGGCGCCGTTGCCGGGGAAATTTTAGAGTCATTATTTTGAACTCTAGAGAACTATTACTTTTACCTATATATATATATAAAATGGCCACCAAAAAAATTAATAATAATAATACTAACACTAATACTAAAATTACTTAAAAAACAAACTGAGAAAAAACTTTTAAAAAACTAAGAAAAAAACACTAAAAACTATAAAAAAATTTATTTTAAAAAAAGCCTAAGAAAAAACTTAAAACTAAAAATTTTAAAACTATAAAACTTTTTTAAAAAAAAGATCTAAAAACTACTTTCTTCCTGAAAAAAAACAAAAAACAAAAAAAGTCTAAAACTACAAAATCTAAAAAACTTAAAAAAACTAAAAACCTCAAAAAATCTAAAAACCAAAATCACAAAAAAAACTAAAAAAACCTACGAAAAAAACTAACTACAAAAAAACCCTACTGAAAAAAAAAAAAAATATAATAAATTTTATTTAAAATGTATATATCTATAGCAAAAAAAATCCCCTCCTAAAAACCAAAAAAAATCTTGTATATATGTTTTGTTTTAACTTCTTTTATTTCTTTTCCAAAAATCCAAAACAATTTTTACCAAAAAAAATGCAAAACACTAGAAATAAATAAAATTTTTCTATTATTAAAACTTATATATCTATTTTTCTCGCTTCGACGCGCTTCACGCTTATGTGGGCACTAGAGGATCGCATATCTGTAACGCTCATATAGCTAAGACGTTAGCTTACGAGTTACAAACACACTTGCCCCTACCACCCGCAAACTTTTGGCCGAATTTATCTTTTTTGTTTTTTTGTTATCTTTTTGCTATTTCTTCTAAATAATGCAGGTTTTATACACGCGCCTCCCCGACCTCGTCTCAGGGAAGCTTTTACCCTCCTTTTTTTGTACATATTGTATTTTGTCTATTATCGTTCCGCTTACTTAGATTGCAACATTGGAGACAATGTTAGGTTTAAGTATGTAGGTGTTTTCCTATTCTGCACTTTTTATATCCTGCACTTAGCAAAAATACATAAAAATTAAATCCTCAAAATTTTTTTTTATAATCAAAAACTCAAAAAATTCATAAAATAAAACAAAAATTTCCATAAAAAAACTTATAAACAAAAAAATTCAAAAAAAATTGTTGTTTTTACTTTGTAAATTTTTTGAAAAAAATCATTCTCTTTCACCCCTCTCTTCTTTGTAAAAAATCTTTCTCTTTCCCCCCTCTCTTCTTTGTAAAAAAATCTTTCTCTTTCCCTCTCTCTTCTTTGTAAATAACACCTCTTTCTCTCCCCTTTCTTGCAAATAACTTGTTAAAAAAAAATCAAGAACTCAAAAATTTTTTAGAAAATCCAAAATCCAAATAAAAGAGAATAACTCTAAAATTCAAAAAAAGAAGAATAATAAATCAAAAATCCCAAAAAAGATTGTTTATTATGTAACAAATAAATCGAATGTCTCATTCTTAACCCCTTTTCACTCTCCAAAAATCGAGTTACGAGTTTATTTATAAGCGGATTTTATTAATTCTTTATTTACTATTCGTTTATTAATTAGAGATCGATAAATTTAGATATGTAGGGTTAAGTTTTAAATTTTTTATGTTTATTTATTTAGATAAGTTACCTGTTCTCAGCACAACTTCTAACTTATCTAAATAGTTACATATTTATTTTGTTAGAAAATAACAACCTTAGATTTCAATTATGTTTACTCTAAGATTTTTTTTGAAATATAGAAACGTTTAATTTATAAAGGTTGCTCTCAAAATTATTTTATTAAACCTAGTTTTCTTTTTGAAAACAACCTATCTCCTTTTTTCATGTCTTGCTTGACATGATTTTAATCCTTAAAAGATCCTATGTCAATTGGAATATGATTTCGTTCTGTAAACATAGGTCTCCAATATTTGAAAATATTATATGTTACGGAGTGAGAGGATAAAATTCATTACTCCTATACATATACTTTGGGTTATTATGAAGTTGTTAAAAAAATATTATGTTATGGAAAAAAAGATTTCGTTTTCCTAAACATCCACATTCAGACCAAAAACGTTTTTAGAGGTTTGAGCGAAAAAAATATACCCTTACCTCTAAACCAAAGCCCTCTTCATAAACCTCAACATTCCCCTCCACCAATTTCAAATGATTCTAGATTTAGTTTTAAATTTTTTTTTGAGAGCATAATTTGTAAATTGGATTATTTTCTTTAATTCTTTTAAGCTAAAATTTTTATAATCCAATCTACTTTTGTTAAACTAACAAATAATTGTTTTGCTATCTATTTGATTATATCAAAAGTCTTTAGCTGAAACTCTTCCTTTATTTAAATTTTTATCATAATTTAGGACTTAACTCATATACCCCAGATAACTATTTTGATCTTCCTTTCAATTAATTCAAGCGGTAGCTAAACTTAAGATTTCTTTAATTCCTTATAAGTATAACTCCAACTTTTGCTCTAAAATAACAAAACTTAAGCAATGGGTTATTTGATAAGTTGTAAATATACGTATTTTTACGTACAATAAATTAGTCATTTTTGTTTATTTATGTCATTTTTAGTTATTTTTCTTTAATAAATTATTTCTTTTTTGTAAATATTATTCTAAATAAGCTTTATTTTATTTTCCTGAAATTTTCAGAAAAATTGTCAAAAATGCATAGTACACTCCCATGTACTTCAGGTCACGCCCGTGACAGGGGCATGTACCATCAATTTCAAGTGAAATCATCCGCCTTCAAAGAATTGCTGAACACGCCCAACTACATTCCCGTGTCCAATGTGACACGACCGTGACCACGACCCGTGTCACGCCAGCTCGACCATTTCGCGCTCGACGTTCGTCGATTCAACCGACACGCCCGTGTCAAGATGCGACACGGGCGTGACCTCTACACCTGGCTCGACAAGACGTTGCCGACGACTTATTGACACGACGCCGTCCCCAGATCCACCTGCTGGACATGCCCATGCTACACGCCTGTGTCAGTAGAGACATGCCCGTGACCGCCATGTGTTTAGCCGCAAAGTCAAACCAGCCATAAAATCTCATCACCGACTCATGAACAGTGCTTACACGCACCCCTACACGCCCGTGACCTAGGGCGTGTACTTGAAAAATTTTTCCTATAAATTGAACTTTTCTGTTTGAATTCCTGTTCCTCTTTTAAACCATTTTTCCTTAGGGAGGTGCTGCTCTAATGCATTCTAAAGCTATGTAAGGGAAATTTCTCCCCCTCTCTTTAGATTTTGTTTTCAACTTTCATTGTAATCCTCCTTTTACTTAATAAAATACATTTTTTTGTCTCCTTATCTGGTTTTGGAATGTATCTGAGCACCCTACTTAAGCAATCTTATTTTTATTTTATCATTATTTTTCGCGTCGTTTCAACGGGTATGTGTATATGAGTATAGTTTTATGCTTTCATTGTTTTCATAATTTTTCATAGTTTAGTTTTTCTGCACTCTTCATGTTCACATTCGTTACTTTTCTAGAAATGTCGGCCAGACGTCCTGCGACGAGGACTACTCCCCAGTCGGAGGGTGAGTTGTCTGGTGCATAACGTGATGCGGTGATCGAGAGTTTGCGTCAGAGTAACGAGGCTCTGTAGAGGTAGTTGGTGGCAATGCAATCGCAGATTCAGTCCTTGTTGTCTGTTGCTCCTACGCAGCAACCCTTAGTGCAAGATCCTGCTGTGGGTCAAGCCATACCCGTTAATCCTGCTCCTCTGGTGCCCCCAGTGATTGTACAACCAGAGATGAATTTTAGTACGCATTTCCAGCAGTTGGGACCTCCCACATACAACGGGTGTACCGATTTTATGGTTTTGGATGATTGTATCATCGCTATCGAGGAGATTTTCTCGTATTAGCGGATTGTAGAAGCCCAAAATGTGATGATTGCGGCCTACCAGCTAAAAGGCCTGACAAAGAGCTGGTGGATTTGGGAAAGGGAGAGTCTGAAGGAAGGATGCTCTTGGGAGTCCTTCAAGAAGATGCTTCTTAAGAAGTGTCTACCCTCGGTCGAGCAGGACCTCCCGATGAATAATTTCCTATATATGAAGTAGAGACAGCTCACAGTGAGCGAATATGAGATTTAGTTTAGTAAGTAGAGTAGATTTGCTCCTGATATGGTAGCTTCAGCGGCGGTAAGAGTGAAACGTTTCCTAGGAGGACTAAGAAGCGATGTCTAGCAGTTGGCATGCGCTTATAGAGCTAAACGTTATGTTGAGGCAGTGGAAGCTGCTCTAAAAGTTAAGGTGATTGAAAAAAGAAGAGGAAAGTCGATGAGGATGGAAGGTTTAGGGCATCTGACCCTTCTTTGAAGAAGAAAAGTGGAGAAATATGTACCTTCTGTGGTCGGTCTGGCCACCCTTACGAAAGGTGTTTCAAAAGGACTGCCACTCTGAAGCAGTAGCAGGTGTTCACTTTGTGCCATTTAAGATTGGGTATTCTATGAAGAAGATAGCTGAGTTATATCTTGATGAGGTCATCAGATTACATGGAGTGCCTGTTTATATTGTATCAGATCAAGACTCCAGATTTATGTCTCGCTTTTTGAAGAGTTTACAGGAGGGGTTAGGTAACGATTTAAGGTATTCCACTGCCTATCGTCCATAGATAGATGGTCAGACAGAAAGGGTACATCCGATCGTGGAATATATGATCAGGTGTTATATTTTGGATAACGGTGGTGCTTGGGACGAGTGTCTCAGACTCATAGAATTCACATACAATAAAAGCTATCAAGGTAGTCTACAGATGGCCCCGTTTGAGGTCTTGTATGGGAGGCATTGTAGGACACCTTTGTTTTGGGCTGCGGTTGGTGAGAGACCACTGCTAAGTCATGAAGCCCTTGAGGATATGATTTATGCTGTAACTCATATTCGGGTGAAGCTCCGTGTAGCTCAAGAATGTTATGAGAATTATGTTAATCGACGAATGGTCGATCTGGTGTTTGCCGTTGGGTACTTGGTTTTTCTGAAAGTCTCTCCGATGTCAGGTGTTAAAAGGTTTACAACGAACCACAAGTTAGACCCCCAGTATGTGGGACCTTTTTAGATTCTTTAGCACATCGGAGTGTCAACTTATAGACTGGATTTACCTACTACCTTCCCTGGTGTCCATGATGTGTTTTATGTGAGCCAGTTGCTGAAGTGTGTTTGTAGTGTTCGTTAAGTCCTTGACTCGGTGCCCCAGATTCATCCCAACCTAACATACGTGGAAGAACATGTTTGTATTTTGGAATCTCAAGATCGAGTGTTACGAAGAAAGACCATGCCTATGGTTAAAGTTCTCTGGCGAAATCAAGATGTCGAGAGCGCGACGTGAGAATTGGGGTCGGCGATGAGGGAATCTCATCGACATCTCTTTTCTTATTTTCTGGTATGTCTCCATGTTTTTGGTGATATTTGATTTTTTTCTCGTTTGGTTTGGTTTTGAAATTGTGTTAAGTTTCGGTAAGAAACTTCTTTTTTAGGGTGAGTGACTGTAACTGTAGAAGCCAAAAACTGGCCTCAACGAGAGTTCAGACCTTGGGGTGTTGCTGACACCTATTTCTCCCAAACCTCCACCCAAAACTAGAAATAAAGAACTGGAAACTGACCCTAAGCCTCAGCTGGGAGGTCCCTCCACTAACTCGAAAGTTCTCTGAGCGCTTTCCCTCCAAAGCCAATTGCTGGGCTTGGAGTACCGCATAAAGCTCTAGAAGGTAAAATGAGAGTATGAGGAAATCTGCTTTCTGAGGAATCATGTAGGTCTATCTATAGAGTTTCAATATCTGCTTTGCAAAAAACGTACTTTTGCTACCCTAAAATTACTAAAATGCCCCTGGGCAGGTATGCCAATAGCCAAACTCCGTTGTTTTGAGGAGCTAGATGTAGACAAAGGGTATTTAGGTAATTTCAGGTCTGGTTTGAGCGGGAACGTTGAGTGGAGAAGCACCACTCAATTCCAAGTGCTGGCGGGAGCGTTGAGTGGAGAAGCATCACTCAACGCCAAAGGCCGTCGAGAGCTTCGTGTAACACCCCCTATCGGTCGCATAACATATAACAGTAGGTCTGGCTGGGGACCGACACCATATACTACAGACAGACCGGGTGGTTACTCAATGGAAACCATCCAACCAATCATAACGTCCTACACAGAGCATTCTAGCGGAAGCAGTTTAAGTTACAATAAAGAACCCAGCACAAAGAGCACGAATGTCGACTAATACACCAAACAGGAATGTCGTACATACATGAGTACAAGCCTTAAGGCCTTACAAAATGGTTTACTTCAATATTACATGTTTTACAAACCACGACACGCAGACCGGTCATACATGAGTAAAAGCAGTAAACACTACAATTAGGCCTTCGAGGGCCAGCTTCGCAATTTGGGCTTTAGCCCGTTATTGACCGCTTGGTCCAGCAGCACCTGCAAGCAACAAAACCACCGCATGGTGGAAAACAAAGGCAAAGGTCAGCAATGCTGACCAAATTATAACGATCCCGCCCCCAACTCGGGGCGGCGATGCTCCTTCCCTGCATTTCATTAGCATAAGCGAGCAATATATCAATATTCATTTCATCACAGGCGTAGGCTCACACGGCCACATACCCCGTGCACTCAGGGCACATTCTCGGTGAACACAGTCTAAGTCTGCCGACTCACCACCATCCCTTTGGACGGCCAAACAATGAGCACTTTGTATTCCCGGCATGGGTCACAGTAATTAAAACCATAGACCGCCGAAGACCCTCATCTATGCCAATGGCAAGTGCCACGTAACCTTAGGTCTCTTTAACCGAATGACATAGAATAAGTACGGTTCCATCTAACCCGTGCTCACATCGCAAGAGTAATTTAAACCATATGTGTAGGTCAAACTTCTCCCGAGTTCTGTTTCCATCACACATTTCACATAACTCGTTTATGTTTAAGTTGGCTCTCAGGCCTCCAAGTTGGCAAGATCATGCATCCGCCTAGTTTTCTGGGTGCACCTTTGGGTTAATCCCCAAGGCTTCCTGTTGCAATCTACAGTGTAGAAAACCCGAAAAACAACCAATCGCACGGATTCTTCTCCGACATTTATGCAATGCAACATCATCGATCCAGACCAACATGTCCGGATAGGCTTCACACATCATGCATATGTCCGTTCTCGCTTACGGACTCTACACAACGGGGACTTTACAAATCTACCCGAAGGAATGCCTCCAACTCACCGCAAACTCGCGAGAGCGGGCTTCCTATGCAAAGAAGGAGAGCTTCACATGCTCAATAAGAGAATCATTACCCTAGCATTCTTCTTTGGCGCCATGGAAAAGTAAGTGGATGAAAAACACCGCACTCTCTTTGCCTCCGTAGATCCGGAGTCGGCTCGCGATTTGGAGCTTCGAAGCTCCTCTAATGGCCGAATCTAGCTTCTTCTTCCTCCCTTGGCTCTCCTCTCTCTCTATACTTTAGAAAGATAACTACTCAAGTAAAAGTGAGGGTTTCAAAGGTCCAATCCCGGGTATATCCCATCAAGAACAACCCCCAACCGTCGGATCCCAAGTTAAAGAAACAAACGGCCTTGATTCGGGCCTGAAATGTACAATCTGGACCGAACACGGCCTGGCATCGACGCTCCTGGAACAACACACGGGCATCTGACACGCCCGTGTTCGACCTGACACGCCCGTGTTCCAACTGACACGACCGTATGGTCGGCCCTGTGCCCCCATCGATTTAGCCCGAAAACAACCCGAGAACTACACGGGTACTGGACACGCCCGTGTTCTTGCACGTGTCTACCTCAACACACCTGGGCTCCAGGCCGTGTACACGGTCTCGACACTTCGTCGAGTGAAGTTCGTCGAGCACCCGACACGACCTTGGACACGCCCCTGTCCTAGGCCGTGTGCCTTGTCTCGACACATCGTCGAGCGAAAATTTCGACACCCCGGGCCGGTTGTCGACACGGGCTCGACACGCCCTGAGACATGCCCGTGTCTCAGGCCGTGTACCACGTATCGACACTTTGTCGAGCGAAAATTTCCGACACCCCGGGCCGATCGTTGACAGGGGCTCGACACACCCTGAGACACGCCCGTGTCTCAGGCCGTGTGCCCTGTCTCGACACAGTGTCGGCCGAAATTCGTCGACTTCGCGGCCAAGTCGTCGACTACAGTCTGACACGCCCTGGGACACGCCCGTGTCCCAGGCCGTGTGCCTATTGCCATATTACAAATCTGCCCCAAAACTTCCCCCGTCGCTCTTCTGAGTTTCGGGGCGTTATAACTCTCCCCCTCTTAAAAGAAGTCCGTCCACGAAATTATATATAAAGGAAAGACACGTACAAAATTAAATTGTACCTGAGCGGAACAACTCCGGATACTCGTCAAACATTGTCTGCTCTCGTTCCCAAGAGAGCTCCTCTCGACCGCAATTGTCCCATCGGACCTTGACCATCTCGATCTCTTTATTGCGTAGCCGCTTGACCTCCGAGTCCTCAATCCGCACTGGTTTGACCTTTGTCGTCAACCCACTATCCACCGGCACTTGATCAACCGCGATCACTTGCGAAGGCTCTTGCAACGCCTTCCATAGCACCGAAATATTGAATACATCATGTAACCCACTTAGCTCCACTGAGAGCTTCAACCGATAGGCTGCTTCATCAACACGCTCCAAAAACTCAAATGGCCCAAGGTACCTCGGGCTTAGCTTTTTCAATCGCCGCACCCGCGAGACACCCTTGAACGGCTTGATCTTTAAGTACACATAGTCGCCCACAGCGAACTACACGTTCCTGTGCTTGGCATTATAGTACTTCGCTTGCTGGTCCTGAGCGATAAGCAACCTCTCCCGAATGGTACGCACCAACGAAGTAGCATCCTCCACTTCTAATCGCTTATACAACTTTGACTCACCCGTTTCTAGCCAAGACAACGGCGTGCGACATTTTCTACCATATAGGGCCTCGAAGGGCGCCATTTGAATACTCGCTTGGTAGCTATTATTGTATGTGAACTCCACCAAGTAAAGATGGTCTTCCCATTGCTTTCCAAAATCCAAGACACACATGCGAAGCATGTCTTCCATAGTTCTATTGACCCTCTCGGTCTGCCCATCTGTTTGCGGATGGAAGGCTGTGCTGAATTTTAGTTTTGTTCCCAATATTTGCTGCACAAGCCTCCAATCATTGGACGTGAACCGCCCATCTCGGTCACTCACGATGTTGCGGGGCACACCATGAAGCCGCACAATATTATCCACATACAGGTTTGCCAACTTCTCCACCGGATCATCCTTCCTATGCAGAATGAAATGCGACACCTTCGTTAGCCGATCTACGACCACCCAAATGGCGTCGTTCCCCTTTTGCGACCTTGGCAAACCGTGCACAAAGTCCATAGAGATGTCGTCGAATTTCCACTCCGGAATAGGCAAGGGCTTCTGAAATCCTCCCGGCTTTTGGCATTTCGCCTTCACCAAGGTGCAAGTTTGGCACTTCGCCACGTAGAGCGCCACATCTTTCTTCAAGCCCGACCACCAAAACAGTTTCTTTACATCGCGGTACATCTTTGTGCTCCCCGGGTGAATCGAGTACTTAGTCTGGTGCGCCTCATACAACAATTCCACCCGCAGATTGCCCACACTTGGGACACACAAACGACCGTCTTTCCAAAGTAATCCCTCCTCCACGACGAATTGAGAATTTGACCCTTCCAGAGCCTCTTCCTTGAACTGCTTCAAGTGGTCATTCAAATCCAAAGCCTGCCGAATCCGATCAGCCAGGTCATATTGGACTTCAATCAAATTCAGTACTGCTTCAGCACTTGACTGCTTATCTACATAAACAATCTCCAACGCCTCCAACTCCCGCACCAACCGCTCATCATGCATCGATAGCCAATTGGCTTGAGTTGGGGCTCGGTGACTCAACACGTCCGCAACCGCATTCCCTTTACCAGGCACGTAGTGGATCTTGAATGTATAGTCTCCCAAGAACTCCATCCATCTACGCTTCCGCATATTCAGATCTTTCTGATCAATCAGATACTTCAGGCTCTTATGATCGGTGTAGATATCAATCTTCACACCATACAAATAATGCCTCCACAGCTTCAAGGCAAAAATCACGGCCGCTAACTCCAAGTCATGGACCAGATAGTTCCTTTCATGCACTTTTAGCTGTCTCGAGCCATAATCTATTACAATTTCGTGTTGCAGTAGCACGCAACCCAAACCGTTGCCTAAAGCATCACTGTAAATCTCATAACCTTCGGTCCCACATGGTGAACTCAGTACATGCGTCGTGGTCAACCGACACTTCAACTCCTCAAAAGCTCGCGCGCACTCCGGCATCCAAACGAACTTCTGCACCTTCCTCGTCAAAGTAGTTAGAGGTAACGCTATCCGCGAGAAGTTCTCTACGAAGCGCCTATAATAGCCGGCAAGCCCCAGAAAGCTCCGGACTTCCACTACCGTAGAAAGCTCAGGCCACTACCGTATCGCAACAATCTTCGCCGGATCCACAGCAATACCCTCTCCACTCACTATATGACCGAGGAACGCCACTGAGGATAACCAAAACTCGCACTTCGAGAACTTGGCATACAACTGATTCCTCCTTAGCGTCTCCAAAACCAAATGAATATACTTGAAGTGATCTTCCTCACTTTGCGAGTACACCAAAATATCGTCGATGAAGACGATCACAAAATGGTCCAAGTACTCCCTGAAGGTCCTGTTCATCAAATCCATGAACACTGACGGCGCATTAGTCAGCCCAAACGGCATGACCGTAAACTCATAATGCCCGTATCTCGTACTGAACGCTGTCTTCGGGATATCACTCTCCCTAATTCGCAGCTGATAGTACCTAGACTTGAGATCTAACTTCGAGTACACCGTCGACCCGACCAACTGATCAAAAAGGTCATCGATCCAGGGAATCGGGTACTTGTTCTTATACGTCAACTTGTTGAGCTCCCGATAATCAATACATAGCCTCAAGCTTCCGTCCTTCTTCTTAACAAAGAGGACCGGCGCACTCCAAGACGAAAAACTTGGGCGCACATACCCTTGCTCCAACAAATCTTGTAGTTGAACCTTCAACTCCGCCATTTCCTTAGGCGCTAAACGATAAGGAGATCATGACACAGGCTTTGCACCTGGCACTAGCTCAATCGTGAAATCTATCTTTCGTTGAGGCGGGGCTCCAGGAAGATCTGTGGGTAACACATCAGGGTATTCCGATACCACTGAAATACAATCCAACGCGGGCTTCGGCTTTGCAACCTCCACTAGTGTAAAGAACAGTTCTACACCGGCACGAACTGCCTTCACCACCTGAAGAGCAGACATCAACGTCTTGCTCGACCCCGTTAAGCCCGTAAAAGTCGTCTCACGACTTGCTCCCAGCTTGACTTCCTTGCGACCTCAATCAATATAGGCCTGCTGCTCCGAGAGCCAGTCCATGCCAAATATAACGTCGAACTCCACCAACGGAAGTAACGATGCTTGCAGATCGAACTCCTCATTCCCAATATGAATCTTAACATCGCAGATCCTATCCGCGCGCATCGAACACCCATTGGACAACAACACATCCAACTTATCCTTCGCCATCGAAGAAGGGACTCCGATGCGTGATATAAATCCTTCGGACAAGAAGGAGTGTGAAGCTCCCGTATCGAAGAGTGCTCTTGCCGGATTTTCACAAATCAAAACAAATCCTAAACAAGCAGTGGTAAGGTAACATGTGCATAACAAGTATTTAAAGAAATTTACTTGCTATAAATTAAACCGTACCTGTCACCACATCCGCCTGTTTGATGGCCTCCTGTTGGCCAAGATTATACACCCTTGGTTGGGCCGGAGCATAGTGGGACGCGGTTGACTCCACCGCCTTGGCCTTCTCTTCATAAGTCGCTCCTGGCTTTCTTTCGGACTTGGGACGTCCGCTCCAACAATCACGGGCAAAGTGCCCCGGCTTTCCACAAGTAAAACATACACCCGGGGTCCGACCCGTAGTCACCCCAGAAGCACTAGAAGGAGCTGGACCCGAAGTCTTATGCTTCTTGAAGAATCTTTGATAGCCAGACTTTGAAGTAGTCGGCACTTTGAACCCAGATTTCTTCTCACCAACGTTCTTCTTTGCTTGAACATTCTTTATGTCCTCCAAGGACCGGGCCGTGTTGACCAAGGTCAAGAAACCCTGTGTCATTGGCCCCGAGAGTAGTAATCTCAACTCATCTCTCAACCCTTCGTAGAATCGATTCGTCTTGCGCTCCTCATCCGCAATGGTGGAGCTAGCATATCAACTCAAACGAGTAAACTCTTGGAAATATTCATCCACGCTACTGTCCCCTTGTACCAACTTCAGGAACTCGTTCTCCATCGAAATCCTCTGAGTAGAAGGGAGGTACCTTGCTAAAAACAATCCCGAGAACTCTTCCATCGGGACGTCTGTAAGTTGTCTACCTCTCAAATGATGCAGCTCCAATCCTTCCCACCATAATCTCGCTTCACCGTCCAAAAGGAACATAACAATGGTGGTCATTTGCCACTCCTCCGTCTCCGTTTCTGTCATGACTCTTTTCACCCTGGAGAGCCAGTCTTCAGCTTGATATGGGGTTCCCAACCCTGAGAATACCGGAGGATTAAAGATCATGACATTCTTGAGCTGCCTCTCGGTTGCCCTCCTTGGCACCACCGGTTCCTCTACCACCTGCTCCACTCCTCGCTGCTCAGCCGCTTGCAGCGATACCTGCTCCATCACAGGAGCGGGCTGCTGCGTTTGCCTTGCAGGCTGTGTATTAATCATGGCAAACACTGCTTCGGCCACCAATCGTATGGTCTCAGCCGATAGAGGTGTTGCAGGAGCTTCATTTGGTGCACTGCTAGCCTCAAAAACTCGACGTTCCGACGGCCCAGCACAACTTCTGGTCACCTATAGTGGTACAAAACACCGTTAAGCGACCTAATAAAAATGCAAACAACAATTATAGGAACACGTAGGTTCCCCAAACACATGTATTTTCATTCCTAAGTGGACATTCATGGGTTCTTTTACTGTTATAACGATGACGCACACACAGGTGCTCACCACCCCTTAAAAAGAATTCGTCCACGAATTCATCTTAAGCCTGACCAAAACCAGTAGTCTGATACCAAATTGTAACACCCCCTATCCGTCGCATAACATATAGCAGTAGGTCCGGCCGGGGCCCAACGCCATATACTACAGACAGATCGGGTGGTTACTCAATGGAAACCATCCAACCAATCATAACGTCCTACACAGAGCATTCTAGCGGAAGCAGTTTAAGTTGCAATAAAGAACCCAACACAAAGAGCATGAATGTCCACTAATACACCAAACAGGAATGTCGTACATACACGAGTACAAGCTTTAAGGCCTTACAAAATGGTTTACTTCAATATTACATGTTTTACAAACCACGGCACGCAGACCGGTCATACATGAGTAAAATCAGTAAACACTCCAATTAGGCCTTCGAGGGTCGGCTTCGCAATTTGGGCTTTAGCACGCTATTGACCGCTTGGTCCAGCAGCACCTGCAAGCAACAAAACCACCGCATGGTGGCAAACAAAGGCAATGGTCAGCAATGCTGAATAAATTATAACGATCCCGCCCCCAACTCGGGGCGGCGATGCTCCTTCCCTGCATTTCATTAGCATAAGCGCGTAATATATCAATATTCATTTCATCACAGGCGTAGGCTCACACGGCCACACACCCCGTGCACTCAGGGCACATTCTCGGTGAACACAGTCTAAGTCTGCCGACTCACCACCATCCCTTTGGACGGCCAAACAATGAGCAATTTGTCTTCCCGGCATGGGTCACGGTAATTAAAACCATAGACCGCCGAAGACCCTCATCTATGCCAACTACAAGTGCCATGTAACCTTAGGTCTCTTTAACCGAATGACATAGAATGGGTATGGTTCCATCTAACCCGTGCTCACATCGCAACGGTAATTTAAACTATATGCGCAGGTCAAACTTCTCCCGAGTCCCGTTTCCGTCACACATTTCACATAACTCAGTTATGTTCAAGTTGGCTCTCAGGCCTCCAAGTTGGCAAGATCACGCATCCGCCCAGTTTTCCGGGTGCACCTTTGGGTTAATCCCCAAGGCTCCCTGTTGCAATCTACCGTGCAGAAAACCCGAAAAACAACCAATCGCACGGAGTCTTCTCCGGCATTTATGCAATGCAACATCACCGATCTAGACCAACATGTCCGGATAGGCTTCACACATCATGCCTATGTTCGTTCTCGCTTACGGACTCTACACAACGGGGACTTTACATATCTACCCGAAGGAACGCCTCCAACTCACCGCAAACTCGCGCAGCGGGCTTCCTATGCAAAGAAGGAGAGCTTCACATGCTCAAGAAGAGAATCGTTACCTTAGCGTTCTTCTTTGTCGCCATGGAAAATTAAGCGGATGAAAATCACCACACTCTCTTTGCCTCCGTAGATCCGGAGTCGGCTCGCGATTTGGAGCTTCGAAGCTCCTCCAATGGCCGGATCTAGCTTCTTCTTCCTCCCTTGGCTCTCCTCTCTCTCTATACTTTAGAAAGATAACCACTCAAGTAAAAGTGAGGGTTTCAAAGGTCTAATCCCGGGTATATTCCATCAGGAACAACCCCCAACCATCAGATCCTAAGTTAAAGAAACAAACAGCCTTGATTCGGGCCTGAAATGTACAATCTGGACCGAACACGGCCTGGTACATGCCCATGTCCATGGCCGTGTGCCCCATTCGCCGTCAAAAATGACGCGCCTGGAACAACACACGGGCATCCGAGATGCCCGTGTTCGACCTGGCACGCCCATGTTCCAACTGACACGGTCGTGTGGTCGGCCATGTGCCCCCATCGATTTAGCCCGAAAACAACCCGAGAACTACACGGGTACTGGACACGCCCGTGTCCTTGCCCGTGTCTACCTCAACACGCCTGGGCTCCAGGCCATGTACACGGTCTCGACACTTCGTCGAGTGAAGTTCGTTGAGCACCCGACATGGCCTTGGACACGCCCGTGTCCTAGGCTGTGTGCCTTGTCTCGACACATCGTCGAGCGAACTTGTCGACACCCCGGGCCGGTTGTCGACACGGGATCGACACGCCCTGAGACACGCCCGTGTCTCAGGCTGTGTGCCCCGTCTCGACACTTCGTCGAGCGAAAATCCTCGACACCCCGAGCCGATCGTCTAAAGGGGATCGACACGCCCTGAGACACGCCCGTGTCTCAGTCCGTGTGTCCTGTCTCAGGCCGTGTGCCTACTGCCAGATTCCAAATCTGGCCCAAAACTTCCCCCGTCGCTCTTTTGAGTTTCGGGGTGTTACACTTCGAGTGGAGAAGCATGACTCAATGCCAAAGGCTAGCAGGAGCATTAAGTGGAGAAGCATCACTCAACGCCAAAGGCTGGCGAGAGCATCGAGTGGAGAAGCATCAATTAACGCCAAGGGTTAGCGGGAGCATTGAGTGGAGAAGCATCACTCAACGCCAAAGGCTGATTGGCTTCCACCATCTTGAGGCACGAGCCCCTGCACCTGCCCAGGGCGGGAGTCTTCACGCCCGCCCTGATTCCGCCATGGTATGTGCCTAAAATCTGTGTTCGACAATCATAACATTAAGTCGAAGGCCCAGCTCGACGAGTTGAGCTTGGAGAACTAGCGTTCGACAAACTGCGCTTCCAGCTCGACACACTGAGCTCGACGAACTAGCGTTCAATGAAATGGAGCTACTCAACCCCTGGGAGAGAGCATTCCCGCCTACTTACGATGAGAACCCTCCTGCATGCTTTCTTTCTTGATCCAATTATAAGTGCAAATCTAGCCCAATCCTGGTCCTTGGATGTAAGACCCCCCCTCCCCGGATCCCAAAACACGGCACGAAGGGGGAGTCTTATGCCCGGAACAGCCGCCTTGCGGTAGCATTAGCACACGGGCTAACCTGTACCACAAGACGCCTATTCCGCCGGCTACAACAATATCAATATAACATGCCAACCCAACCAAATAAATAAACATCCAGAAGTCAAAATCCACACTAAGTTATAATGTCCAAATACATCAATAATGAGAAGCTAAAACATGCTTCTACAATATATCAGAGTACAGCTAATCATTGCCCAAACGGGCTACATCAGAGTAAACAAAACACTAACATCAGTAACAGACGGTATCGACGGCACCGTCACATCAGGCCCTGTCATCCTGGCCTGGCTGTCCTGCTGCGTAGTCTGCGGCTGCTCTACCTGCGGCGTGGCCTCCTAAAAAGGAAGACGTAGCAACCGTTAGTCGAAACGACTAAGTGGTTTCACACCCGCTCCCCCGGCGACTCCTCGGCACCGGGCGGAGAAAAGGAACAAGAGTATAGTATATAACAAGTATGCAAGTAAAGGAAGTACAAGCAGGTGGCAGTACTGTAAGAGTAACAGCATCATAATCAGCATTTATGTAAAAGCTACACTAAACTAGCAAGTATAAGTAACAGCAGGAAAGTAACTTAACTTATAAGAATGCCCATACAAACTTATAAGTTAAGGATCGGGTTACATAAAAGTAACTCATCGTATAAGAGTGCCCATACAAACTTATACGATGAGGATCTTGTGGTGCAATGATATGAAATGCTATGAATGCTATGCAATGACTCACCCATGCACACCCATGCAATTGCTATGTCGACACAGACTATAGTTCCCACTTTTCGAGCAGGTAGCTAACCTCTCAGGCATCAGCCGCCGTGGCCAGGCGGTGACAGTAGAACGGGCACTTCTACTACTAGGCGGGTATCACACTACTTCACCTAGGCCTCCGTACGCCTCAACGCTAAGAACACAATAGCGGAGCCCATGCGTACTATGGCCCAGCGGGGTCTTGGGTAGATGTGCACCAAGAACACAGCCCGAACTGGCCTTGTGTGACCCGGAAGGGGCCTCGGAAGAAAGCACGAGGACACAGCCCAACCGTTCACATGGTCGGAGGGGCCTCGGGACGTGAACACCGAGGACACAGCCCAAACCGACCAAGTCTAACTGCCAACTCCCGTCGGTGTGACGACTGGCGAGCCCGTAGACCTGCCACACTATCCTTAACCCAGGATTACGACACCGCGTGTCGACTCACACCACATGCAATTACCACATCAACATATCATGGAAGGGGTCTCGGAAGTAAACATGAGGACACAGCCCAACCATCCATCCACACCTTATCTCGACACAACCAAAACAAGTGACGGTCAACACCGCACTTACATCCCTTCACAATACTACCCGTAGGGAGACGACTCTCTAAGTATTGGACTACTAGACTCATTTCATTAATCAAATATGTCCATGATCGTAATCTATTCATCTATATGACTTTCTAAATGATGACAATGTAATATAAACATGATGCGCATATAAAGATTCATCACACTTTTCATTTGATAATGTCATAATATAAACATGAAGTGCACAATATCAATCTTTCAATTCCTACCAATTCGATTCGTTTAAATAAGATTATTTCACAATTTGATAATATGAAATCTGATTAATAAGCAACTTCAATCATGCAACAATTGATTAATCCTAAGGGTTCATCCAAGGCAAGTATCATGCATTATTAATTCCACCGAATCAAAATTCATCTTTCATTAAGCCCAGAATTTAGGCGCAGGTTGAATCTGGACAGCAACTTCGACCGGAGATTCCCGAGGCTACAGGAATCCGGTGAAGTCGTGTAACCCCTCGATGGAAAGGTATTTCCATGGACTACATCTTTCATATTCAGAGCTCAACCCAGATTTGAAAATAACTTACTCGAAATCGGCTTCAAAGTTCACTGCGCACAGAACACAATTTCTGTGTACAGGAATTGCCGGGCAGCAAACTCGATTAGGTTTTCCCGGGGCCACAGACATCACCTGAAGTCGTGCAACCACTCGTTGGAAAGGAATTTCCAAGGGATACAACTTTCGTGTTTAGCCAAAAGCCCAGATCTGCCCATATCCTACATGAAAATGGCCTAGAAGATCGCTGTGCGCAGAATACAGATTCTGCGCACATCTTAAAGAAAAATGGACGACATCGGTCCGTCTTCCTCCTCAAGCGATCCTTCCTAAATTTTCCAGAAATGTCCTCCTCCCTTATTCAACCTCAAAGGCCAAAACTCCTCACGAAACCATTCACCCATCGTCGTATTGAAGAAAAGGGGAAGGGTTGAAGAGATCTAAAATCTAGGATTCAAATCCTAGCATGGCCAAACCTAGAAATCTTCTCCTCTCCATCAAGACTCTCTTGAGCCGATGTCTCTCCTAAGAAAATAACTATAGATCTAGCACCAAGGGAGAGGGTAGGAAACTCACATTGGCTCCAGCGGTACCACCATTTCCGGCCATGGATCTCGTAGTTCTCCTTGGCGGCATTTTCTCTTTCACGGCGATGGCGGATCTCCTTCGGTAGGACTTGCTCCTGCAGTTTTCCCTCTCACAGGAGTTCTCACTGGAAATAGGGGAAGAAAAGAGAATGAAAACGGCTAGGGTTTTCTCTCCCCTATATATATAAAATGTGACACGGGTAGGGACACGGCCGTGTCCTTACCCGTGTCCTGCCTGGCGAAGCGGCAATGACAGTTTCCATGTCGGTTCAATACTTGACACGGGTTGGGACACGCCCATGTCCCGACCCGTGTCCACATGACACGGCCGTGTGCATGGCCATGTCATTGGCCATGTACTTCTCGGGTTGCATCTCGACACTTCTCGTCGAGCCCAACTCGACGCACACGGGTAGGGACACGGCCGTGTCACTAACCGTGTCACTTTGTGTCGACACAGCACGATCTCGACACGGCTCGTCGAGCTCAACTCGACGCACACGGGTAGGGACACGGCCGTGTCACTACCCATGTCACGTGGTGTCGACACAGCTCGACGATCTCGACACGGCTCGTCGAGCTCAACTCGACGCACACGGGTAGGGACACGGCCGTGTCACTACCCGTGTCACTTGGTTTCGACACAACACGATCTCGACACGGCTCGTCGAGCTCAACTCGACGCACACGGGTAGGTACACGGCCGTGTCACTACCCGTGTCACTTCCCGTGTCTTTTTACACTGATTTCTCCACTTCTCCACAAGTGCAGTCCAATTCCCTGCACTTCTCAGGGCTCGAGTCAACCCTCCTGACTCAAAACACACACTAGGGGCCTAGAGCGATTCGGGATGTTACAAATCCTATAAACAAAATAAAAGATTTCGTCCCCGAAATCAGGCTTAGGCTGTGGGGAGAAGAGCATAACAGGAAATTTAACATATGCTTTTAAATAAGATTACCTTGAGCAAACAACTCCGGGTAGCGTTGCTGCATCAAATCCATTGGCTCCCACGTGTACTCTTCTTTCCCATGATTCGACCATAGTACCTTCACCAAGGGTACACTTTTGCGGCGCAAAGTCCTAGTCTCGCTGTCAACAATCCGCACCGGCTCTAGTCGCACAGACCTATCTGATGCCACTGCACCATCAGTTGTGGGAATATACTGGTCGGGCCGCAACAGTGCTTTTCGAAGCGACGACACATGGAACACGTCATGGAGATTTTCTAGTTCTGGTGGTAACTCCAACCGATAGGCCAACGGGCCGATCCTTTCTAGTATAATATAAGGCCAAACATATCTTGGGCTGAGCTTTTTCACCCCACGTACCCGCGACACACCATGCATCGGCCGAATTTTGAGGAACACCTTTTCTCCCACTTGGAACTCCACCATCCGATGCTTTTTATTGTAATATTTCGCCTGTCGACTTTGAGCCTCCAACATGCGATCCCGTATCAATCTGACCGCCGCATCAGTATCATCTATGTATTCGTTTCCCAATGCCTTCGGATCTTCATCTTGCACCCAAGACAAGGGAGTCCTGCACCTTCTTCCGTAAAGGGCTTCATGGGGCGCCATGCTGATGCTCGCCTGATGGCTATTATTATAGGAGAATTCCACTAGTGGCAAGAGCCTTTCCCATGGCTCTCCTCTGTCCAGCACGCATAACCTCAATAAATCTTCCAGTGTCCTGATGGTCCTTTCAGACTGCCCGTCCGTCTGTGGATGAAATGCGGTACTAAAGGTTAGGCGTGAGCCCAAATACGCCTGTACCGCCTTCCACTCATTGGATGTAAACCGACCATCCCGATCCGAAACAATTGTCTTGGGCACGCCATGATACCGTACAAATTGCTCCATAAAAAGGCGTACCAAAACATCCACGTGTGCTTCCTTCTTCATTGGAATGAACCGGGCCACCTTTGTTAGTCGATCCACAATAACCCACACTGAATCATTCCCGGAGCGGGAACGAGGTAACCCATGAACAAAGTCCATGGAGATATCCTCGAACTTCCATTCGGGGATGGGCAATGACTGCAACAAACCACCGGGACTCCTGCATTCAGCCTTCACTCTTTGACAAGCTTCGCAATGTGTAACATAGTAGCGAACATCCTTCTTCATTCCCGGCCAACACATGGTCTTCCGCAACCCGACGTACATCTTAGCAATACCAGGGTGCACTGAATATTGAGAGGAATGTGCCTCTCTCAAGATATCCTCCCGAATTTTGCCGCCCTTGGGAATATAGAGTCGGCCACGAAAATAAATGAGGCCGTCTTTGAGTGTGTACTCATCGGTGGTCCCATCTTCAATTGCCTTGATTGCCGGGGCCAAGGCCGCATCCATTCCTTGCTCCACCCGAATCCGGTCTCGGATATCACAAACTATGCTTATGTTGGACAAATACTCCGCATACTCTGCCGAAGGAGCCTTGAATACTAGAGTAATTTCCATCTCCTCGATCATCCGAGCCAACTCCATACTCATCAGCCGAGACTCTGGGCTAGAGCCTGGTGCTTTTCTACTCAAGGCATCGGCTACCGAGTTCGCTTTCCCGGGGTGGTAGTTCATGGTGAACTCATAGTCGCATAGAAATTCCAACCACCGCCGTTGTCTCAGGTTCAACTCCTTCTGAGTGTGAACATACTTCAAGTTTTTGTGATCGGAAAAGATCTCGCAGTGGACGCCATATAAATAATGCCTCCAGACCTTCAAAGCGAACACCACTGCTCCCAATTCCAATTCATGAACCGGGTAATTGATTTCATGTTTCTTTAACTGCCTTGAAGCATAAGCGATCACATGCCCGTGCTGCATCAGCACCGCT
This sequence comes from Platanthera guangdongensis, assembly GCA_039583875.1. Lineage (NCBI taxonomy): Eukaryota > Viridiplantae > Streptophyta > Magnoliopsida > Asparagales > Orchidaceae > Platanthera > Platanthera guangdongensis. Next base: position 127,010,120 of record CM077164.1, read on the forward strand.
CCCATCCCTTGATATGATGCGTCCGTGTAAACTTGGAATCCTTCCTTCCCCGACGGAAGTGCAAGGATGGGGGCGGAGGTAAGCCTATCTTTCAATTCTTGAAATGCCGCTTCACATTGAGGTGTCCACTCAAATGGCACACCCTTCTTCGTCAAGGAGGTAAGAGGAAGGGCAATCTTGGAAAATCCTTTCACGAACTTGCGGTAGTAGCCAGCAAGTCCAAGAAAGCTTCGTACATCAGCCGCCGACTTCAAGGGCGACCACTCCTTCACGGCCCGCACCTTTGCTGGATCCACTGCTAACCCTGCTCCACTGATCACATGCCCCAAGAAGGCTACCTCCTTAAGCCAGAATTCACACTTGCTAAACTTGGCATACAAGGCATGCTCCTTCAATTTCTTCAAAACCAAGGTCACGTGCTCGACATGCTCCTCCTCCGTCTTTGAGTAGACCAAGATGTCGTCGATGAAAACAATGACGAAGATATCCAAATACGGTTCAAACACCTTGTTCATCAAACTCATGAAGGCCGAAGGGGCATTTGTGAGCCCAAACGGCATTACTGTGAACTCATACAAACCATATCTCGAACTGAATGCTGTTTTCTGAATATCCCCCTCATGTATCCTCAACTGATAGTATCCGGAGCGCAAATCCAATTTAGAAAACCAATGTGCTCCCACTAGTTGATCAAACAACTCATCGATCCGCGGTAGCGGATAAGTGTTCCGCACCGTCAACCGATTGAGTTCCCTATAATCTATGCACAATCACAGTGTTCCATCCTTCTTCTTTACGAACAGCACAGGGGCTCCCCATGGTGATGAACTGGGGAGAACGAACCCTGAATCCACCAGTTCTTGCAATTGAACTCTAAACTCCGCGAGTTCTTTCGGATCCATTCTGTACGGAGCCTTGGATACAGGCTTGGCACCTGGTACTAGATTGATCTGGAAGTCAACCTCTCTATGCGGAGGTAATCCTGGTAGCTTCTCAGGAAATACCTCAGGAAAATCCCGCACTACCCGTACATCCTTTAATTCCAACGCTGCTTCCTTCAACTCGAACCAGATCATGAAGACCTCATCCCCCTTCACATGAGCCTTTACAGCCTGAATAGAAGATAATATCATACGTGGCGCGAAGCCAATACCTTGGAAGATGACGTCAGAGTCTCCATGCCTCAAATAGATCCGCTTCTCCGCGCAGTCGATCCTCGCAAAGTGCCAGTCCAGCCATGCCATGCCCAAAATGATGTCAAACTCCGGCATTCTCAGAACCGTGGCCGGTGTATCAAAGGCTTTCTCATCAATAAATAACTCCAACTCGCACTTGGCGGTTGCGATCATCTCCGAGCCGTCAGGAAGGCGTACACGTCGGGCTATGCCAGTGAAGTACTGTACATCCCCCATGTCTTTTATGAAATCCTAGGACACAAAGGAGTGTGAGGCACCGGTATCGAACAGCGCATAGGCTGTCTTCCCGCCAATAATCACGGTGCCTAAGTACCAACAACCAAAACTTATTGCTAGTGGTTGGTAAGTTCTAATCAATTCAAGTTAGACCATGCAAATATGTAAATTAATTAAATCATACCTGCAATCACATCATGTGGGTTCCGTTCCTGCGCCATGTCAAGCGCGTACACCTGATCCCGGCCCGGTCCGGGGTTTCCTCTTGGCGGTCCTCGTCCTCGACCGCGCATATATCCCCGCCCTTGTGGAGCTGCTGGAGGGAGAGCAGGAGGGAGAGCAGGAGGGAGAGCAGGAGGGGCGTTCCCATATAGCTGCGGGCAAAAACGTCGGATGTGGCCCGGCTGGTTGCATTCGAAGCACACCAGACCACGACGCCCTTCAGGTTGTTGAAATCGCTGAGGCTGTGGGGGTGGAGGAAATGCAGGCGGCTGCGGAACTGGATGCTCCACCCTATAGTTTCGGTGGACACGCCCTCCACCTCTTTGATAACCTCTTCCTCCTCTGAAGTCCCGTCTCCTTCTATTACTTGGGCCGGCTTCCATCACGTCCTCTGCAGGCCTCTTACTGCATCCCAGGTGGTCCGCCTCCAATCTTTTCGCCATATCAATGATCTCCGCCAAGCTACCATCCGCTATAAACAAAAGGGACTGCCTTAGGGGATCTCGCAGCCCTTTATAGAAGCGCTTGGCATAACCTCTGTCATCCAACTCATAAGAGTCCGCAAACCTTGCGAGATGCTGGAATTCCCGCTGGTATTCTGTAACCGACTTTGATCCCTGCTTTAGTAGAAGGAACCTCTGCTCAAGCTCATCTCGGGCCGATGTAGGGATAAAGTGCTCCAAGAAAACACCCGAGAATTCACACCAGACCACGACGCCCGTGTCTCAGTCCGTGTGTCCTATCTCAGGCCGTGTGCCTACTGCCAGATTCCAAATCTGGCCCAAAACTTCCCCCGTCGCTCTTTTGAGTTTCGGGGTGTTACACTTCGAGTGGAGAAGCATGACTCAATGCCAAAGGCTAGCAGGAGCATTAAGTGGAGAAGCATCACTCAACGCCAAAGGCTGGCGAGAGCATCGAGTGGAGAAGCATCAATTAACGCCAAGGGTTAGCGGGAGCATTGAGTGGAGAAGCATCACTCAACGCCAAAGGCTGATTGGCTTCCACCATCTTGAGGCACGAGCCCCTGCACCTGCCCAGGGCGGGAGTCTTCACGCCCGCCCTGATTCCGCCATGGTATGTGCCTAAAATCTGTGTTCGACAATCATAACATTAAGTCGAAGGCCCAGCTCGACGAGTTGAGCTTGGAGAACTAGCGTTCGACAAACTGCGCTTCCAGCTCGACACACTGAGCTCGACGAACTAGCGTTCAATGAAATGGAGCTACTCAACCCCTGGGAGAGAGCATTCCCGCCTACTTACGATGAGAACCCTCCTGCATGCTTTCTTTCTTGATCCAATTATAAGTGCAAATCTAGCCCAATCCTGGTCCTTGGATGTAAGACCCCCCCTCCCCGGATCCCAAAACACGGCACGAAGGGGGAGTCTTATGCCCGGAACAGCCGCCTTGCGGTAGCATTAGCACACGGGCTAACCTGTACCACAAGACGCCTATTCCGCCGGCTACAACAATATCAATATAACATGCCAACCCAACCAAATAAATAAACATCCAGAAGTCAAAATCCACACTAAGTTATAATGTCCAAATACATCAATAATGAGAAGCTAAAACATGCTTCTACAATATATCAGAGTACAGCTAATCATTGCCCAAACGGGCTACATCAGAGTAAACAAAACACTAACATCAGTAACAGACGGTATCGACGGCACCGTCACATCAGCCCTGTCATCCTGGCCTGGCTGTCCTGCTGCGTAGTCTGCGGCTGCTCTACCTGCGGCGTGGCCTCCTAAAAAGGAAGACGTAGCAACCGTTAGTCGAAACGACTAAGTGGTTTCACACCCGCTCCCCCGGCGACTCCTCGGCACCGGGCGGAGAAAAGGAACAAGAGTATAGTATATAACAAGTATGCAAGTAAAGGAAGTACAAGCAGGTGGCAGTAGTGTAAGAGTAACAGCATCATAATCAGCATTTATGTAAAAGCTACACTAAACTAGCAAGTATAAGTAACAGCAGGAAAGTAACTTAACTTATAAGAATGCCCATACAAACTTATAAGTTAAGGATCGGGTTACATAAAAGTAACTCATCGTATAAGAGTGCCCATACAAACTTATACGATGAGGATCTTGTGGTGCAATGATATGAAATGCTATGAATGCTATGCAATGACTCACCCATGCACACCCATGCAATTGCTATGTCGACACAGACTATAGTTCCCACTTTTCGAGCAGGTAGCTAACCTCTCAGGCATCAGCCGCCGTGGCCAGGCGGTGACAGTAGAACGGGCACTTCTACTACTAGGCGGGTATCACACTACTTCACCTAGGCCTCCGTACGCCTCAACGCTAAGAACACAATAGCGGAGCCCATGCGTACTATGGCCCAGCGGGGTCTTGGGTAGATGTGCACCAAGAACACAGCCCGAACTGGCCTTGTGTGACCCGGAAGGGGCCTCGGAAGAAAGCACGAGGACACAGCCCAACCGTTCACATGGTCGGAGGGGCCTCGGGACGTGAACACCGAGGACACAGCCCAAACCGACCAAGTCTAACTGCCAACTCCCGTCGGTGTGACGACTGGCGAGCCCGTAGACCTGCCACACTATCCTTAACCCAGGATTACGACACCGCGTGTCGACTCACACCACATGCAATTACCACATCAACATATCATGGAAGGGGTCTCGGAAGTAAACACGAGGACACAGCCCAACCATCCATCCACACCTTATCTCGACACAACCAAAACAAGTGACGGTCAACACCGCACTTACATCCCTTCACAATACTACCCGTAGGGAGACGACTCTCTAAGTATTGGACTACTAGACTCATTTCATTAATCAAATATGTCCATGATCGTAATCTATTCATCTATATGACTTTCCAAATGATGACAATGTAATATAAACATGATGCGCATATAAAGATTCATCACACTTTTCATTTGATAATGTCATAATATAAACATGAAGTGCACAATATCAATCTTTCAATTCCTACCAATTCGATTCGTTTAAATAAGATTATTTCACAATTTGATAATATGAAATCTGATTAATAAGCAACTTCAATCATGCAACAATTGATTAATCCTAAGGGTTCATCCAAGGCAAGTATCATGCATTATTAATTCCACCGAATCAAAATTCATCTTTCATTAAGCCCAGAATTTAGGCGCAGGTTGAATCTGGACAGCAACTTCGACCGGAGATTCCCGAGGCTACAGGAATCCGGTGAAGTCGTGTAACCCCTCGATGGAAAGGTATTTCCATGGACTACATCTTTCATATTTAGAGCTCAACCCAGATTTGACAATAACTTACTCGAAATCGGCTTCAAAGTTCACTGCGCACAGAACACAATTTCTGTGTACAGGAATTGCCGGGCAGCAAACTCGATTAGGTTTTCCGGGGCCACAGACATCACCTGAAGTCGTGCAACCACTCGTTGGAAAGGAATTTCCAAGGGATACAACTTTCGTGTTTAGCCAAAAGCCCAGATCTGCCCATATCCTACATGAAAATGGCCTAGAAGATCGCTGTGCGCAGAATACAGATTCTGCGCACATCTTAAAGAAAAATGGACGACATCGGTCCGTCTTCCTCCTCAAGCGATCCTTCCTAAATTTTCCAGAAATGTCCTCCTCCCTTATTCAACCTCAAAGGCCAAAACTCCTCACGAAACCATTCACCCATCGTCGTATTGAAGAAAAGGGGAAGGGTTGAAGAGATCTAAAATCTAGGATTCAAATCCTAGCATGGCCAAACCTAGAAATCTTCTCCTCTCCATCAAGACTCTCTTGAGCCGATGTCTCTCCTAAGAAAATAACTATAGATCTAGCACCAAGGGAGAGGGTAGGAAACTCACATTGGCTCCAGCGGTACCACCATTTCCGGCCATGGATCTCGTAGTTCTCCTTGGCGGCATTTTCTCTTTCACGGAGATGGCGGATCTCCTTCGGTAGGACTTGCTCCTGCAGTTTTCCCTCTCACAGGAGTTCTCACTGGAAATAGGGGAAGAAAAGAGAATGAAAACGGCTAGGGTTTTCTCTCCCCTATATATATAAAATGTGACACGGGTAGGGACACGGCCGTGTCCTTACCCGTGTCCTGCCTGGCGAAGCGGCAATGACAGTTTCCATGTCGGTTCAATACTTGACACGGGTTGGGACACGCCCGTGTCCCGACCCGTGTCCACATGACACGGCTGTGTGCATGGCCATGTCATTGGCCATGTACTTCTCGGGTTGCATCTCGACACTTCTCGTCGAGCCCAACTCGACGCACACGGGTAGGGACACGGCCGTGTCACTACCCGTGTCACTTGTGTCGACACAGCACGATATCGACACGGCTCGTCGAGCTCAACTCGACGCACATGGGTAGGGACACGGCCGTGTCACTACCCATGTCACGTGGTGTCGACACAGCTCGACGATCTCGACACGGCTCGTCGAGCTCAACTCGACGCACACGGGTAGGGACACGGCCGTGTCACTACCCGTGTCACTTGGTTTCGACACAACACGATCTCGACACGGCTCGTCGAGCTCAACTCGACGCACACGGGTAGGTACACGACCGTGTCACTACCCGTGTCACTTCCCGTGTCTTTTTACACTGATTTCTCCACTTCTCCACAAGTGCAGTCCAATTCCCTGCACTTCTCAGGGCTCGAGTCAACCCTCCTGACTCAAAACACACACTAGGGGCCTAGAGCGATTCAGGACGTTACATTGGAGACTTGGTCCTACCCAAAGAATATGGGGTTGTTCACAATCCCCGCTATTTGCAAGCTAGGCTTGCGCTCGAAAAGACACGTCCAACCCCAAATATTCGGTGAGTACACGCAGACCTGGCATGGAATCTTTCTGCATACCACAACTTCGTCCTATAAATACACAACTGAGTTTGTCTCTCAGGCCATCTCTGCTGTAATTACTCTCTGCTTGAGCCTCACCGCGCCATGAATATGCATGCCAAAAATGTTGAGAAGCTGCTCTCGGAAGAGCTCCAGGCGCGCCTCCCTGCGGACCAGGTGCGGGCTCGCTCCAACTATGCCAAGGTTGCCCCTTGGCTAATGGGCAAGAGGCCCGCCGGCGAGAAGGTAGTGGGGGAGAAATCCGTCGGCGAGAGGCCAGCCGGCGAGAAGCCAGCCGACGAGTGCTCCCGCCCAATAAGAAGAAGAAGAAGCCCAAGTCAGTCAGGCAAAACCTATCTAAGGAGAACCGAGCCTCGCCCACCCCCACTCCTAACCGTGATGAGATCCCTTCTTCTCTGCCGGAGGTATCCTTATCGCCTTTCGCCCTTCCTGTTAGCGCGAAATGTTGAAAAGCTTCAATGTGGTTGCGTATTGAAGTACCACTCTTCTCACAAGGGACGATACCAAGTGATGTCACCGACTTTCTACTGGAGGACACAGAGGAGACCTGCCGTCACAATGAGGGTCCACCATCCGCTTCGGGGGCTGCACTGCCAGTCACGGGGGCTGTCATGACAAATTACCCGGCCGATCGGGCCGATCCGGCGCCCAATCTCACCATCCCTGCCAGATGGGTTATCTCTGAGCCATCGTCTCCTACACCGGGATCACAACTTCTGACGAGAGAGGGCATCTCGGTTCCCCCGCTGGGTGAGATTGAGACCCAGGAGCATAGGACAATTCGTCCGGGCCGTGGCAAGCCGCTCCATCTGCTTTTCAGAAAGAGTTCAGAGGGCCAGCCCGACCCTTCTCGTCAACCATCAGGGGAAGGTATTCATCGCTCCTCAGGTATGCGAGAACCTCCCAGCTTTTCTTTCACCCCTCTCCTATTCTGACCAAAATCTGTCCTCCAGAGCTGAAGGAGCAAGAAGCGGAAGGGGAAGGAGACAAAGATGAGGAAGAAGAAGAAGAAGAAGGGGAAGACTCACCCCTCCCCTCCGCCGGTGAGATGGAGGACTTTCTCGAGGCCTCCAGAAGTGACAAGGCACGAAGGCAGAGGATTGCGGGAGTCCTGTCAAAGCTCACACGACAGCAACGGGCTAACTCAACAGTGGTGAAGAGGATCCACTAGACAATGGAGCGACGGCTGGCGATCGTTGAGCGGGACTGTGCCTACCTCCTTGGCAGGGCGGAATCCAAGGACACTTTTTCCGCCGAAACCTCCGCCTAAAGACACGTCACACGGATTGGAGATTAGCTCCACCTGGCCAACCAGGGGATAACCAACCTGATGGCTTTCTTTGATCCGTAAGTCCCTCCAAGGTCCAACAGGCGAGAACTAGGTCATTGGCAGTGGGTCCCGTACTGAGCCCTTGGGGCTAACCTCTTCTTTACTCATCCTCCCAGCCTACCCTTCTCCTTTGTACCCCTTGCGCCTTTCGGCATCAGACAATTATCATAAGGGTTATTTGTTATTATCATTAGTATTATTATCATTCCTATTATTGTCATTTGGGGACTCTCGCCCAGCGAGAGCCCCTTTATGTATGTGTTCTTCCCTCCTGTTTTTTGCATGCTCTCTTTGATACTTTATGAATTCCTGACTCATACGCCTTGCTCAATACTTCTCACGCACTGAGATCGTTTGTCTTTTCCCTATCCCTTCTTGGAGGTTCTCGCTTCTTGTAGGTGCAAGGAGAGTTGACGAGGCAGGACAGAAATCGAGGAGTCAAGACGTCCGGATTTGTTGACTCGTTGACCGTTCTCCCGCTATTATTTTTTTTAAAAACTCATAATTACAATATCTTCTATAAATAGGGCGATCCACCTACCTCATTTACGCCCCCACATTTATTTCTTTCATTCTGAACCCTCATCCCCCTGTCCACTGCATTCGCCGATCCCTCCAGCGCAAAGGCTCTTGCCTCCCCGACCTTTTTCTGCTCTCTTCTTCCCTTCAAGATGTCAGGCGAGAGTGAAGGTCGTTCCAAGTGCGCACAAACCTTCCAGGACCACGCCTTCCCCCCATGCCAGCTCACACAGGCAGAATTCTTCACGCTCACCCAAAACTTCATTCCACCGGGGTTCGTCGCCCGGAACCCTGGGAGTGAAGACAGGGTTAACCTTGCGCTAGAAGGGGAGCTCTCCATCCCCTTGGAACACTTTGAGGCGGTCTTCCGGCTCCCCCTCTGGCCAGAGGTGCGCCAGACCATGCGTTATTACTGGGTAGTGCCAGCCCAGCTCAACCCTAACTCCCATGCCCTTCTGGTGGATTTCGCCTGCTATATGCAGGCAGAGAGGATTGAGTTCAGTCTGCTGATCTTCCGGAAGCTGTTTAACTTCCGGGCCAAGGGAGGGCAAGTCTTCCTTTCTGGGCAGTCGGTGAAGACGGAGGGTCTTGCCAACAAGCATCATCACTTTACGGAAAGGTTCGTCTTCATCTCCGGGCCTTTTGGCAATATTCCTCTGCCCCAATTCAACATGATGATGCAACCTATAAGCCTCCCACTCTCGGGGAGCGAGACGGCGCCCTCGTCGAGTTATTTTGCTCTAAAGCCTTCGACCTCCCTTTCCTCCGGCGAGATTTGTATTCCCTCCAACCGGCACCCCTCGACAAAGCTAATTTTCTATACATAACTTGTAACCTTTTGTTTCGAGAGATAGGTCTAATTAGCTATGAGACTCGCAGGTGAGCGAGATATTCCACTACACCAAACTTTCGACGAAACCAGGCACTCACCGACCCCTTGGCTCTTTCCAAGTCCGCATCAGCCGCTTGTTGGGAGGAGCTGAGAACCTCTTCCACGCCAAGCACCCAGAAGCGAAAATCGAGCTCCCACTCAGCCCCTCCTCTCAAAAAATCGAAGCCGTCAGCCGCGAACAAGGGCAAGTCTGTCGCACCGGCTCCTACTGTGGTCCCCTCTGAGACCACTTCTGTTGCGGGCGAGACGGTTGCCACCCAGCCCACCGTAGAGGCCCCCTCCGAGACCACTTTAGCTGCAGGCGAGACGGCTGCCCTCCAGCCTGCCGCAGAGACCCCGACCGAGTCCTCTCGCATGCCGGTTTTGAGAGGGCACCGAAATTTCGGCTTCGACGATAAGTACAAAAATACGGAGGGCCTGACTTTGCTCTAGTGGGATCATACCACCAACCACATCGCTGTTTCCAACCTTGTCCCTTTTTGGAGGGAGCGAGACTCAAGCACCGGCCACGCCTTTGTGCCAGGCTACGACCACTATTGCCGGGAGGATGCCGACACGTTCGAACAAACGACATCCTGGGACCTCGTGTTCGACGTCGCCCAAGCCCAATTTCGCAAGGTCCAGCTCTCGCACATGGCTGGGCGCCACACCCTCACCATAAAGCGCAACCACATCGATATGCTTAGGGTGAGGGATGGTGTGGAGGCTAAAGCTGCCACCGTGAAGTCCGACCTGGCTGCCGCCCAACAACTTCTCTCGACTCGCCCGACCGTCGAGGTAAGTGGTATCATTCAATATTTCTCGTCCTCCTAATATTTTTTTCATATATATAGATATACCTCTCACTTAACTTGACCGTCTCGTCGGATTCCGCGGAAGCCGAGCTTTCTCGCGGGAGAGTGGCCAACATTGAGGGCGAGAACAAGCTGCTGCAGGCCGAGGTGAAGTTGTTGGAGGATGCCCTGGCCCTGGTCCTGGCCCGACTGTCGTTGAAGTCGAGCACCGCCACTACTCCGCATAAGAAATCGACGTGATCGTTCAAGAGAACGCGCAGGCCACTGCCAAGATGGTCATCGAGGTGCTGCGGGAGTTGGTGCTCTTGAACGAAGGAGGCGAGACCCTCACAACGTGAGGGATCCTACCCTGGCTATTCGAGCCCATCCCTAAACTTGTGGGAGAGGATGTCTCTCCGACCAACGATGCGGTAGAGCTTGTCCAGAATGTGGAAACCTGCAAAAGCTCACCCGGCGAATCCTCCGGCTGCACCCCAAGGGGAACCTCCAGCTGGAGCTCCAGCGGAACCTCCAGCGAGCTAGTTCAAAAGCCTTCATACCCCCTGCTTAGTTCATTGTAACCTTGCCTTTATTTTTGTACATTCATTTTTGTGAACTTAATCATTGTAGCTTTTGTATGGGGCAAGATTCCCCCTGATACTTAACTCTTTTTACAATGTGTTGGAAAATCTGCTCTATCGCTGGATTGTTTGTAACCTTTGCGCCAACCCTAGGCTCTTAGGATCTTAGGTGGTGACCGCCTCCCATTCAAAGAGTTGGCCAAGTAAAACATGCCGGAATGGGCCTGAAGAGAGCCTTGCCAAAAGGACCATGTCGAGAACCACGTTGAGATGTGCTTGCCGGGATCCCCGGCGAGATGGCTGTGGCGAGAGCCCTACCTAGTGGGTTATGTCGAGAGCCCTGCCGAAAGCCTGGCCAAGAACCTTGCCAGGAGGATTATGCCGAGAACCCTGCCGAGAGCCTGTCCGAGAGCCCTGATGGGAGGGTTATGCCGAGTGCCCTGCCGAGAGGGGTTTGTGCCATCCCATCCCTACCTAGGACTGGTGTTAGCCGTTTGCAAACTGTTAACCAGAGCATCGTGATTCCGTCATGATTTCAATAGCCTTGTTTGCTTGGTGTGAACCGGGTTTTCGGATCCACCTGGGACCACTTAGACAAGAAATCCACCTTTTTCTTCTTCCCCCCGAGAGATCGCACGGCCCTGCTAGCTAGTGAGAGCCTGACAGCGAGTCTTCTTGGGGTCGTGTTTAGTTTCTCAATTCTTTCCTCGAACTCCCTTCCTTTCCCTCTAGGTGTGCCTAAAGCCCTACCCATCTAATGAGAGCCTAGACAACAAGTCTACCTGGGGCAGAGTGTGCCTTCCAGCCCTGCCAGATAGGAGAGTCTACGCCGCAGAATCACCACTTGAAGTATTCCCTTACCCCCCAACCGAGCCTACGACCCTGGCAGCTAGTGAGAGCCTGGCAGCAGGTCTACCTGGGCCCGAGTGCGCCTTCCAGACCTGCCAGCTAGTGGGAGACTGAGCAACGGGATCCTCTCGGGGTCTTGCTTAGTTTCCCAACTCTTTCCTCAAACTCCTATCCTTTCCCCCCAGGTGTGCCTACAACCCTGCCCAGCTAATGAGTGCCTGGACAATGAGTCTACCTGGGGCCGAGCGTGCCTTCTAGCTCTGCCAACTAGGAGAGTCTGTGCAGCAGAATCACCACTTGAGGTATTCCCTTACCCCCCAGGCGAGCGTACGACCTTGCAACCTAGTGAGAGCATGGCAGCGGGTCTACCCGGGGTCGAGTGCGCCTTCTAGACCTGCCATCTATTGGGAACCTGAACAGAGGGATCCTCTCGGGGTCTTGCTTAGTTTCCCAACTCTTTCCTTGAACTCCTTTCCTTTCTCCCCAGGTGTGCCTACAGCCCTGCCCAGCTAATGAGAGCCTGGGCAACGAGTCTACCCAGGGCTGAGCGTGCCTTCCAGCCCTGCCAGGTAGGAGAGTCTGCATAGTAGAATCACCACTCGAGGTATTCCCTTACCGCCCAGGCGAGCCTATGGCCCTGCCAGCAAGTGAGAGGCTGGCAGCGGGTCTACCCGGGGTCGAGTGCGCATTTAAGACCTGCAAGCTAGTGGGAATCTGGGCAGTGGGATCCTCTCGCAGTCTTGCTTAGTTTCCCAACTCTTTCCTCAAACTCCTTTCCTTTCCTCACAGGTGTGCCTACAGCCTGGCCCAGCTAATGAGAGCCTGGATAGCTAGTTTACCCGGGGCCGAGCGTGCCTTCTATCCCTGCCTGCTAGGAGAGTCTGCGCAGCTAAATCACCACTCGTGGTATTCTCTTACCGCACAGGTGAGCCTACAGCCCTGCCAGCTAGTGAGATCCTGGCAGCGGGTCTACCCGGGGCCGAGTGCGCCTTCCAGACCTGCCAGCTATTGGGAACTTGAGCAGCGGGATCCTCAAGCGGTCTTGCTTAGTTTCCGAACTCTTTCCTCGAACTCCTTTCCTTTCCCCCCAAGTAAGCATATAGCCATGCCCAGCTAATGAGAGCCTGTATAGCGAGTCTACTCAGGGCCGAGCGTGCCTTCCAGCCCTGCCAGCTAGGAGAGTATGTGCTGCAGATTCACCACTCGAGGTATTCCCTTACCCCCCAGGTGACCCTACGACCCTGCCAGCTAGTGAGAGCCTGGTAGCAGGTCTACCCGGGGTCGAGGCCGCCTTCCAAACCTGCCAGCGAGTGGGATCCTGAGTAGCGGGATCCTCTCAGGGTCTTGTTTAGTTTCCCAACTCCTTCCTTGAACTCCTTTCCTTTCCCCCAGGTGTACCTACAGCCTTGCCCAGCTAATGAGAGCCTGGAAAGTGAGTCTACCTAGGGCCGAGCATGCCTTGAAACTCTGCCAGCTAGGAGAGTCTGCGTAGTAGAATCACCACTCAAGGTATTCCCTTACCCCCAGGAGAGTCTACGACCCTACCAGCTAGTGAGAGCCTGGCAGCAGGTCTACCCAGGGCCGAGTGCGCCTTCCAGACATGCCAGCTAGTGGGAGCCTGAGCATCGGAATCCTCTCAGGGTCTTGCTAACTACCAACCTATTTTTCCAATTCGCAAAAGAAACCAATCATGACAAACTCGATGAATTTATTAAAAATAAGATTTACAATCTTGTCCCTCACTATGTGTAGAAGCGCTTCAGGTCATCGCCGCTCCAAGAATGACTCATCAATTCCCCCTCCACATTCTGGAGGTGGTATCCCCTGACCCCATGGCCCTTTCTACAATGTACGGTCCTTCTCAGTTGGGTTGAGCTTGCCAAGGGCTGCCGACCTTCCCGCGGCATCGACCTTCTTCAAGACCAAGTCCCCTTCCTTGAACTGCTTTATCCTAACATGCTTGTTGAAGTACTTGGCAATCCTCCGCTTGATCTCCTCCTGCCTAACTGCGGCCACATCGCGAAGTTCTTCCACCATGTCTAATGAGTGTCGTAGCTCCGCTTCATTTCCTTCCCTCCATGCCTCTCTTCCTTGGTATGTTCCGCAACCCGTGGGGTATTGAACCTCAAATTCCACGGGTAGGACCGCCTCACACCCATGTGGGAGTTTGAAGGGGGTCTTGTTGGGTATTGCATCCACAATAACCCAGATTTGTATGAAGTCACCCTTGAACTAAGATGAATTAGGTTTGTATTTGATGCTCTTTTTAGTTGAGTGTTTGCAGTATACAATTGCAAAGTGTAGACCAATGTCAGTCTACAATGAGTCACCAAACACAGGACCATACAATGTAATTCCTCATTGTGTGATCCATGATTTTGACTCATGTGTAGCCTCTCTATTGGGACACACATCCTTTTCAAGCACTAAGGGCATGAGAGAAAAGTTGGATGTTGATTATAATAAAGAAAACATGTTTTCAAATTTTTAGAAAAATTCTCTTAAGTGTTTTTCTCGAGTACTATGTTTTGTACTCGAGAAGGACTAAAGATTGTTCTCGAGTAAGACTTATCATGATTTCGAGTTGCAGAAGCAGTTCTCGAGAAATCCTAATGCTGTTCTCGAGAAGGCCTTCTGTACTGGAGTACTTCATGACACTTGTTCTCGAGTTACGATGTGAGCACGGGGCATATGGTTTAAATTGTCGTTGCAATGTAAGCAACGGGTTAGGAGGAACCGTACCTGCTCTATGTCGTTCGGTTGGAGCCGTTGGCATAGATGGATGGTCTTAGGAGGTCTATGGCTTAAAATGACGTGACCAATGCCGAAAAGACAAAAATGCTGGCAAGATCGGCCGTCGATGTGGCGGTGGTGAGACCGAAATGTCTATGTCTTAAATTGACGTGACATTGCCCGATTCACCGAGAATGTGCCATGAGAGCACGGGGTATGTGGCCGTGAGTGCCCACGCCTGTGATGAAGTGTTTACACTATACTGCTTGGTTATGCTAACAAAGTGTAGGGAAAGGAGCATCGCCGCCCCAAGTTAGGGTGCGGGATCGTTATAATTTTTTCAGCATAGCTGACCGTTGCTTTGTTTGCCACCGTTACGGTGGATTGTTGCTTGCAGGTGCTGCGGAGCCAAGCGGTAAATAGCGGGAAAAAACCCAAGTTGCTGAGCCATCCCTCGAAGGCCTAATTTTGAGTGTTTGCTTGTATTATTCATTGTGTTACTGGCCTGCGTGCCATGGTATGGAAAACTCTGTAATTTGAGTAAACAATTGTAAGGCCATAAGGCCGTTGTACTTGTGTATTGTACTTCATTCCTGTTGGTTTGAGTAGTGTACATTCATGCTCGTGCTGGGTTCTTTGTTTTGCAACCTTTAAATTTTCTTCCGCTAGAATGACTCTGTGTAGGACGTTGGTTATTAGTTGGATGGTTTCCATTGAATAACCTTCTGGTCTGTCTGTGGTATATGGCGTCGGGCCCCGGCCGGACCTACTGCTATATGCTATATGCCGGATAGGGGGTGTTACAGAACAGATCTGCCCCAAGTTGTCTTTTGAGTTATACAAGCATGGACAAAGCCAAGGATTTTGCTAAGCTACCTTTGTCCACAAAGACCAACTTTCCCATGTGGAATGAAAGGATTAAATTTTTCATGGAAAAGTGGATCCAAGGATCTTCATGATTGTTCAAGAAGGTCCTTATATTCCTATGACCGTCTCCACTATTAATCCTATCAAGAAAGTTTCTAAGAAGTTAACGGATCTTGATAAGGATGAGATCGCACTTGTCTCTTTAGACAAAAAAAAATATCATCGCAAGTGCAGTCGATGATTCTATGCTGCAGAACCTGATTCACTGCCAATCTGCCAAGGAAATGTGGCAATCTCTTATCATTTTGATGGAAGAAACTCAAGAGGTTAGGGATGACAGAAGATCCATACTGAATCAAAAATACAAAGCATTCCGACAAGGTCCCAAGGATTCAATTGCAAATACCTTTGAAAGCTTCTTCAAGATTGTTAATGGCCTAAGAGTATATGGCTGTGTCTTCACTAATGGAGAGTTGAATGATAAGTTTCTGAGGTCCCTGACTAAGTAATAGGACAACAAAGTCTGTGCAATTAGGGAGTTTGGTAAGCTGGAAGAGACTGACCCTCAGAATCTCCTAGGAAAGCTTATGTCCTATGAGATGCAAATCAATTCAAGAAAAGCTGAAGAAGAGAAGAGTCAGTGGTCATCCAAGGAGAAGTCTGTTGCACTGAAGGCAGACAGCTCAAGAAGAGCCAAAGCTGCATCGCCTGCTCCTGCACATGAAGATAATGAAGATGAAGTTTCAGAGCCAAGCACCTCAGGCTCAGAGTTATCTAAAGGAGAGTTTTCTCTTCTATCAAGGCAGTTCAAGAAATTCTTGAACAAGAATAAACAATGGAGAGGTAAAGATGAATCGTATAGAAGATCACGTCATGATGGTGATTGACACAAGAAAGGCTCAAGTAGCCAAGACAAGTATCATTCTAAACAGAACAAACATATTTCTTCTGACATTGTTTGTTATTGTTGCAGTAAGCCAGGACACGTCATTGCTGATTGCCCTCACAAGACGGAAGGTGGAAAAAGAGAGGGTATAGTGGCCATAGTAAGACATATAGGATTTTTATTAAGAAAACCCTGGTTGTAGAATAATCTATTCATGTTGTATTTGATGAGAAGAGCTTGCTGCAAGGTAGCTGTTCTAGTGTGTTTATTGAAGATGCAGGTTCAAAGATAAAAGAATTAAACTTAGATAAGCCAACTGAAGAGGAAGATCAAAAGTTCATCGAAATCACCACTCCAACCCCAATTGGAGAGGTTTATGACCATGATGAAGATACCATTTAAGTTAATGAAGTCACTTTTGTGGTTGAAGAAGCTCCAGATGCAAGGACTCTAGAGCTCATACATTTGAAAGATCGCCCAATTGACTAAATCATAGGAGATCCCCGGGATGTCATCAGAACTCGTAGAGATACATCTAATGAATATATATTTGAGTTTTTCTCACAGGTTGAACAGAAGAAGTTTGAGGAAGCAAACTCAGATGAATCATGGATAATGGCAATGGAAGAAGAGTTGAATCAATTCAAGCGTTGCCAAGTTTGGAAGCTTGTTCCATGACCCAAAGACTAGAACGTCATCGGAACCAAGTGGGTCTACAGGGACAAGATGGACGAGGAAGGTACAATCATAAAGAACAAGGCCAGACTCATCGCTAAAGGATACAGATAAGAAGAAGGAATCGACTTTGATCAGACGTATGCACCAGTGGCAAGGCTGGAGGCAATCATGATGTTCCTAGCATATGCAACACATAAGGGCTTCACTATCTATCATATGGACGTGAAGTCAGCCTTCCTTAATGGTGATATAAAGGAAGAGGTGTATGTGGAACAACTTACAGGTTTCATTGATTCTAACTTTCCTGATCATGTCTATCTTCTATTTAAAGCTTTATATGGTTTGAAACAAGCTCATTGAGCTTGGTATGAGACGTTGTCTAACTTTCTTCTTGAGAACAAGTTCACAAGTGGAAAGATAGATAAGATAATATTTATTAGCGAAAAAAGGCAAGATTTTGCTAGTGCAAATCTATGTCGATGACATTATATTTGGCTATACTGACGACAACCTCTGCAAAATGTTTTCCAAACTTATGCAAGAGAAGTTCGAAATGAGCAGTATGTGAGAGCTAAAGTATATCTTAGGACTTCATGTGAAACAATCTGAAGATGGAATTTTCATCTCTTAGACGAAGTTCACCAAAGAGTTAAATAAGAAATTCGGAATGGAGAACGCAACCTCTATGAGGACTCCAATGGGTTCAATTAAGTCTCTAGACATGGATGAAGAAAGGGAAATCTTTTGATAAAACCAAGTACAAAAGAATAATTGGATCCTTGTTCTATCTTACTGCTAGTAGACCAGATATAATGTTTTCAACATGCGTGTATGCTAGATTGCAATTTTACTCTAAGGAATCTCACTACGCTGCTGCAAAGTGGATTTTGAGATACCTTAAAGGTACACCAAATCTTGGCTTATGGTACCCAAGAAGTAATGATAGCGAACTAATTGGTTTTTCAAACGCAGATTTTGCAAAAACCAAAGATGATAGAAATAGCACTTCTGGAACTTGCCAATTCCTTGGAAGGAGGATCATTTCATGGAGCAGCAAAAAGAAAAATTGTTTCGCAGTCACAACGGCCGAGTAAGAATACATTTCTGCCGGCAGTTGTTGTGCACAATTGCTTTGGATAAAGAACATAGAGCTGCGATACCACTTCATTAGGGAGCATGTGGAGCATAGGGACATAAATCACTTCTGGCGCAGTCTCTTATAGCCATACAAAGCACATAAATCACTTCTGTCGCAGTCTCTCACCGCCATACAAAGCACATAGAGCTGCGATACCACTTCATTAGGGAGCATGTGGAGCATAGTGACATAAATCTCCAATATGTCCCAACTGACAGGCAGATTCACATAAATCTCCAATATGTCAAAATATAACTTGGCATGCTCAACAAGGATGAAGAAGAATGAAGAAAAAGGTGACAACAAGTTCTAGTTCTGGATACATTTCAAAATCTAAGAAATTTCAAAGTATGGACTTCATTTCTCAAGTACAACACTTGTACTCGAGAACAACAAATTTACTTTTCGAGAACAATAATTACTTCTCGAGAACAATAATTACTTCTCGAGAACAAAAGCTCCTCTCGAGAACAAGAAATTACTTCTCGAGAACAACAGTTCTACTCAAGAACAGCGGTATCATTTCTCGAGAAGAAGTTCAAATTCGTCAATCGAAGTTCGACGATCATCGATCAGTTTTTCGTCTATCCTATTTCGTTGATCAGTTTTTCGTCTATCCTATTTTGTCAATTGGAGGTCAAATTTTGTCAATCGGAGTTCGACGTTGTCGATCGGTTTACGTCTATTGGAATTCAATTTTCGTCGATCGGAAT
Source organism: Platanthera guangdongensis (assembly GCA_039583875.1). NCBI lineage: Eukaryota > Viridiplantae > Streptophyta > Magnoliopsida > Asparagales > Orchidaceae > Platanthera > Platanthera guangdongensis. The sequence continues at coordinate 127,028,564 of CM077164.1, forward strand.
TCGACATTCGTCGATCGGTTTCCGCCATATTCCAGGTACTTTTAACTTTATTTATATCCTTTATCATCAAAATTAAAGGTAAATATAAATAGACTTTGGTCCAAGAAATTTTATTCCCGATTTCAAATCCCTCTCTCGAGAAAAGACTCTTCACCTTCTCCATCTCCTCCGACTGCCGCACTCATGGTTAATTCTCCCTTCGCCGGCCAGCTAACAGTTCTTTCTCCTCAGTGGCATCATAGTCTAAACCTGGAATCGGCCGCGAACTAATCTCCATAGGGATTGGCGAACTTTCTGATGACTTCAGGAATGTTCTAATCTTACTAGACACCGCTGGTCTGATTTTTATCTTGGAACATCCTTGTCGTATTCTAACTTCTGATGTCGAAGAGTTCTTCCAACACGTGAAGATCAAGCACAATGGCAAGGTGCTCAAATCAAAGGTTAGAGATGTCAAGGTAAAAATGACTTCTCTCTCGGTTTCCAAATTTCTGCAACTTCCTGTGATAGATCAAGAGATGATTTAGTTGGCATAGATTATGAATGGGCATATAGTTTCTGTGGGATTCCCCATTCATCTCACATAGTTCGAAGACAATTCATGAATGCTAAAAGCAAGCTACTAGCAGATATTCTGGGCAAAGTCCTCCTCTACAGGAAAAGCTCTATCAGTTACATCACCCCTGAATTCTTTGATATGATGACTGCAGTGATCTGTAGAAAGAAATATCAATGGGGTATGATGCTTTTTGACAAAATTAAGGCATGTATTAAGAGCCCAAACTATGGCGGGATTATTTCTCTATACCTAAATCAGATGGACCCTGAAGTTTTCTCCATGAAAAATGGCATGGCCCTCCATCACATAAAGAAGGTTTCCATCACATCCATCCAGAGATGGGAGGTTAAACTTCAGAAATCTGACAAAACTTCAAAGGAGATTGAGGATGTGGACAGGACTCCATCTCCCCCTTCTCATTAGATAAATGATCCAGTTATTGAGGGGAAGCCTGCACCATATGATCAAGATCGGCTCTCTCCAACTCGAGTTCCCGCTCAAGCTATTATAGCTACACCAGTCATAGTGTCTTCTCCTGCTGTTGCCACTTGCACTTTATTTTATTCAAAACATACCGATTTTACTGCTGCAGATATTCCAGACTGAGAAAACCGTATTGATGCCCAGGTAGAAGGACAAACTTTGTCTACTGATGAAGTTATCAATCAAATGATAGAGGAACTCTCTTCAAAAGAGCCTCTTTTCACTTCTACTGAAGAACAACCCTCTACTCCTGCAAAGTCTCCAACACAGTCTCCTCAAAAAAATCTCTTGTACAAGAAGAACCAACCCCATCTCCATCTGAAGATAGGCCTGATGATGAAATTGTTTCTATTCATGATTCTGATGATGACACTCCTATTGAAGCTACTGAACCAAGACTTCCAAGTCTTCACTTTAAGATTCCATCCTTGCTGCCCATAGATGTTGAAGATGAACAAAGCACAATCTATAAAAAGCATACTTCTACATCCACTGTTATCATTGAAGAGATAGCTCCAAAGACAGCCCCAGTTCAACCTCAACCATCTATTCCCTCTGAAAAATTTCCTGAAGGTTCTATTCTAAGCAAAATTGATGCTATGCTGACTGCTCAGAGAGCTTATTTTGATTCTTCACTAAAAGTTGTAACAGACATGGTAACAACATTGGAACAAGAAATGAGTCGAGGATTTGCTAAAATCCAAAATAATACTGATGAATTTAAGAGGCTCTAAAAGATTTGAGGAAAAGCCATAGATCATACCATTGTAAGCATTGGTATAGTAATGGGTCAATCAGTTACCCTGGCCAATAATCAGATTCAGCTGGACAAGAAAGCTCAAGAGAGAAATTTCAAAACTTGTGAAGAAGTTGGGAAGTTTAAAGAAGATGTTATCAGCACCCTCTCTCTAGAAGTCAGAAAGGGGGATGATTAATGCGTCTTCGGCAAGTGTACCGGTCGCTGTCAAGTAATAAAGTTGAGGAGTTGAATCCCTGTTTATTGATCTCTCGAGGAGTGCAAGTAGGGATTGTTATTTCATATTGAAACGGTGATTGCAAGTGTTAACGTAAACAAAGGGCATTTTGGTTTGGATTCCTAAGTTAACAATAATAAGAAAACTATTTCGGGTCGCCGTCACCACGTCTCTTTGGTGGATTACTGAAGAGAGTAATATGGAAGATGGATGAGCTAATGAGGGTCACGATCACCTCTTCGTAACGCACGCTTCTAGCAATCGCTAGAACGACACAATCACAACTTGAACAAGAGAAAAATCTGAAGTTCAACAACAATATCCATAACTAAAATATATCAACACTTAGACATGCTGAAATATTGAAGCTATCAATGTTCTCACACATCATTCCAACACCCAAATATGCAGAAAAAGAAATACTATAAGTGAAGGGGAAGAGAAACAACCAAACGCACGAAAGCTTTCCGAGATTTGCGGCCGGAGTCAAGGGTTGTCGGGCCTTGTCCGAGCTCGGTCTACGGCTGACACCTGGGGTCCAGAAGGGCTGTCACTTCCTTCCAATAACCCGTCTTCTTCGTGAATAATCACTGGGCCGGATCTATCCGGAGAACTCCACAGATTCATCAACCTATGAGCTTGAAACAGAGCTTGGAGTTTGGAGATGACAATGATGGCCGGAGATGAAGATTTTGCAAACTCTTGGAGGAGAAATGGTGGCCGGATCAACTCTCCAAGGAGGAGAGAGAAAAAGGTGGCTGGAGGGAAGATTTCCCCGCTCAAAAGGGTAGAAAAGGGTGGCTGGGTCGGACTGGATCGGAATCCCCCGAAAGAAGAAGAAATCTACGCTTTAAATAGAAGCAGTTCAGAAAAATAGGCACGCACGGTTTTGCGCATGACCGTGCGCAAACCAGGCGATATTAACTTCCAGAACAAGCATGCGGAAGGAGAAGCGTTGACCCGTGCGTTTTACTCGCGCACAGACGTTTTCGCCCGTGCGAGAAGGAAATCGCACGGGTAGTGAGAGAGCAGGAATTCAGGACACTACAGGGGAACCGTGCGTTTTACTCGTGCACGGGCACTGTCACCCGTGCGTGAACAAAGCGCACGATTAACCACAGAAAGGAATAAACTAGAAAGCTACAGGAAAACCGTGCGTTTCCTTCACGCACGATTATAATGAAACTGTGGATCAACCATGCGTGAGGATTGTCGAACTCAGCTCGACGATATTTGTCGAGCTCAACTCAACGTTCTTCTAGCTTAACAAAATGCACGATCGGGCACAAACCGTGTGCGAAAAAACACACGACCGTGCGTTTTCCTCAAAACAGAATTCCTGCCTTGTGAAAAACGTACCACCTGCTCACAAAACCAAAACTAGAGCACAAGCTCTCGGCAACAGATATACAACAAAGAAAATAGCAGGAAATAGCCATGGGGAGGACCATGTGCTTACTCCCAACAACAGAATGTGCAAATGCACACCCTTGGGCCAAAATAGTGCACAAAATTGTCAAGTGAAGATCTAAACAAAAATATAACTTTTCCAATTGAAAAAGTAGTGCACATGCAAGATAATAAGCCTAGATGAGTCCGAAAAATCCTATAAATATCAGACTCATCACACCACCAGACCTAAACATTTGCTTGTCCCGAGCAAATCATCTCTCAGTGAACTAGAAGACAGCCAACTGGCTTAGTAATTTCTAAATACAGTAATGCAAGAAATCAAAAACAGCATTGGCATAAAAATATAATAGATATAATTTTTAATTATGCTACGAAGTTTATAAATTTCGACAAGTGTAAATAAGTATTGTAACAACTGAAGAATAGAATACCGGAGAATCATTCGGTCATGCGCATGAAGAATGTAGGCATGCCACTCAGTTGAGCATTGACAAAGACCGGGGCTCGAGATCACCTCCAAAGAAATCCATCAATGTCAGGGACCATATGCTTGACCGTTCACTCTCTCTCCACAACACTAATTAGACTCAAGCATGAATCCGTAGGACTTTAGGAAAACAATAAGGCTTGGGTATATACGTAGGTAAGGATGTAAAAGGGGTAAGAATGATGGCTACACACATCCCCACATGAGCTTATACAAAAGAAATCCCCTCGCCAACCAAACACGCAAGTGCACCGCACCACCAGACTTGAACTTGACAACACGGGTGTGCGCACCGCCTAACACCACAACAATACTATAAACAAACTCTACATTTTCACTTTCTTCTTTTATATCATCATCACATATATATTTTTTCCAATTTTTTTTACAATGCACATTCAGCCAGAATTTTAAAATAACTTCACCCCACAACCACAAAATAACATCGCAACCACAACACCAATGGAAGAGGTATCATACTACTACAACAAAATAGGGGTGTGCAACTGGGCAAAGCTTTAAGGCCTTGGTGATCGCGTAGTGGTGCAAAATCAATAGGATGGGTAGGCACAAAATGAGCTAGCAAGGATTATCATTCTGATAGGTACAAGGATCAACCAGGCCAAAAATATGGCCTATATCACGCTCACACTAGACTAACCGTGCACCAATACTTCGAGAGTAGGTTGGTGCAAATTCTTAGCCACCGAGAAAGAAGATCCTTCCTCCTGACTCGAGCAATACGAGGCTAGTGGCGGCTATACACCTTCCTACAGTACCGTTGAATTGCTCCAGATTTCACAGTTTTGAGTAGTACAAACATTATTTACAAATGCAGAAAAGCATAAATCTACGAGCATAAAGAAAAATTAAATATATACTATTTCTACACACCGTGAGTCCTCGAATAGGAGCACTGTATGAGTTTCACACTACCCTATCCAAAAATCCTAAGCCAGCACCACTATTTTAAAGGTGACACAAAAGAAATACATTGGACATGAGCCGAGCGCGTGCTTAAGATCGAGCTCATACGGTTTAGGGGCATAATGCTGTAATGGTAAAATAAAAACCAAAAATGAAAATACTCTTGTGGTATGCAGGTGCATGTACAAATATAACTCGCGAAACTTCCCCCCACAATACTTATACTAAACAATCTATCAATGATTTGCAATAAAAATAGAAAAATAAAAGTTGAGGGAAGAGGTTACCCCATGCTCAGCAAATGAGCATACCAGAAGATTGGCATTAATTTCAACAGACAGTCCACGACCCAAATGAACTCCACCTGCATAAGAGAATATCTCCAACCACGCATACTACAAGCATATAATACCAGCAGCAAAATTGAGGAATTAAAAGCGGCAAAATTGGGTTGTCTCCAATAAGCCCTTTTCTTTACCATCCTTAAGGTCGACCAAATACCAGAATTAGCAGTTATATAAATATTATTCAGGGAATAAGTTCAAATAATAATGATAAAGGTCTACAAATACACAGGTGTAAGCACTAAATGAAACTAGAAAGAGCAACAAAGGAAAACTCTGGAGATCCTTCACTCCTCAGCTGAACGCTGACTTGTGATAGATCCCCCCAGTCACACGAGATGAGTGTGAGGCGAAGGCTTTAGGGCCCAGGGAAGATGAGTCTCCCCTGCCCCTAACCTCGTCCTTCTCACGCCAACGGGCAAAATTCTGCGCCATGCGCAGGTGCAGCTCCTTTTGTTTCATATCCACAGAAGGGTAACGCCAGGGTGGTATGATCACACCCACCAATTCAACATCAAGTTTATCTTTCCCAACTGGGGGCATCCTTTCCTCACCCGCAACGGGTGAAAGATCAGCCCAAGTTACGTGTTTAATAGTCTTACAAACTTTGTTATGACAAATAGAAGATTTCAAATCAGATTTCTACACGCTTTCTACAGGCATGCTCGGCTCACATTTCTTCACAATGGAATCATGTTCCACGTTAAGTGAATCCGTCTCTATCTCTCATTTAGCTACCGTCAGTGGTTCTATCACTTTCTTAACCTGCTCGCGTTCCATCAGTAGAAGACCTGTCTTAGCAACACTAGACACATCGTTAGATAACGAATCATTTAATTGCAAAAATTCTCCATGTTCATTTGAAATTATATGGGGAGGTGAAGGTGGTAGAGGCAAATTAACCTTGGGAGCCAAAGTGACTCCACTCGTATTAAATTGCAAGGTAGCTTCACTGGCTTTCAGGAATGGGAACCCTAGGATGGGTTTTGACGTGTTACCCATGGGTCATAACACCTGAAATTCAGTGACTACAACAACCCCATTCATAATTACTTCCACATCCTTAATCTCACCATCGGTCTTAACTACCGATCCATCAGCTAGCACTAGAGATTTTTGGACATCAGATTCAATAATTAAATTCTGCTTTTCAACATCTTATAAAGCAAGAATGTTGCAGGATGATCCAGAATCGCATAATTCTATCGTCTCTACCGCATTAATCTCACATTTAATGGCCACTTCATTTTTCTCGCACTCTTCCGCATCCCCAGCACTCTTCCCATGCTCACGAGGATTTTTCTCCGTATCACTTGGGAGGGTGTTGCGAGTACGCTTAGAACATTTGGGCCAATTTCCCCAGCTGTGTCTCCAATTCCTCATGGATGCAGTTTGAGTGGCAATATTTGATTGGGCCATCTCAACAAACTTCTCCATCATTTCCTCTAGCGCACTCTTGCGAGTCCCTTGCACGTTTGAATTATAACCCATATGCGGCGGTCACGGCTAGGTACTAGAGGCTTGAGCATCAAATTGATGCTGGCCTCCCTCCATCTTTGACCGAGAGGATTTTGATTCCATGAGAAATTGGGATGATTTCTCACATTGTGGTTATAAACATCATTAAAAGGAATATTGCGGTTTTGACTATTTATAAAATTCACATTTTCATCAGACATTATACTTGATGGCTCAACAATGATTTCTCCAGCGGTGCACTCGTAGGCATGATGGCCGGGGTTACCACAACCCTGTCATGATATGTCCATATACCGAGCAGGAGGAGGGGCCGATCTGGTCAACAAATTCCTTCCATCTAAAGTGTGATGGCTCGCCTCCAATTGCTGCACCACAGCATTAACTTCAAACAAAGTCCTCGCCCCTCTAGGAGCATTTCCGATGCTGGCCTCCGATGCTGGCCTCCCTCCACCTTTGACCGGTAGCTACAACACCGTCACATCAGGCCCTATCGTCCTGGCCTGGCTGTCCTGCTGCAAAGTCTGTGGCTGCTCTACCTGCGGGGTGACTTCCTAAAAAGGAAGACGTAGCAACTGTTAGTCGAAAGACTAAGTGGCTTCACATCCGATCCCCCGGCGACTCCTCGGCACCGGGCGGAGAAAGGAACACGGGTATAAGTATTATAAGCAGTAAAACATGTACAAATAGGTGGTGATGGTACAATAAGACTAATAACATTTATTCTAGCAGTTCTACATAAACAATAATAACTATCAAGTACAAGTATCTACAGCAAAAAAGTAACTTAACTTATAAGGATGCACATACAAGCTTATAAGTTAAGGACCAGGTTACATAAAAGTAACTCATCGCATAAGAGTGCCCATACAAACTTATACGATGAGGATCTTGTTGTGCAATGTTATGAAATGATATGTATGCTATGCATTGACTCACCCATGATCACACAATGCAATTGCTATGCCGACATAGACTATAGTTCCCACTATTCGAGCCGGTAGCTAACCTCTCAGGCGTCAGCAGCTGTGGCCAGGTGGTGATAGTAGAGCGGGCATCTCTACTACTAGGTGAGTATCCACACTACTTCACCTAGGCATCCGTACGGCTCAACGCTAAGAACACAACAGCGGAGCCCATGCGTACTATGGTCCAGCGGGAGCCTCGGGTAGATGTGCACCGAGGACCAAGCCCCGAACTGACCTTGTGTGACCCGGAAGGAGCCTCAGAATTAAGCACGAGAACCAAGCCCAACCGTTCACCTGGTACGGAAGGAGCCCCGGGACGTGGACACCGAGGACCAAGCCCAACCGCCCAAAGTCTAACTGTCAACTCCCATCGGTGTGACGATCGGCGAGCCCGTAGACCTGCCACACTATCCTTAACCCAGGATTACGACACCGCATGTCGACTCACACCACATGCAAATTCCACAAAACCATGGCATGGAAGGGGCCTCAGAAGTAAGCACGAGGACATAACCCAACCATCCACTTGGCACATAAGGAGCCTCGGGACGTAGACACCGAGGAGCAATCCCAACCGTCCATCTATACCTCATTTCAACATTAACTCAACTAGTGACGGCCAACGCCACACTTACATCCCTCCACAATAATACCCGTAGGGAGACTATGCTCTAAGTATTGGACAACTACATTTCATTCTAACCATCATTCATACTCATGACCATGGTTCATCCTTCTATTTGTCATTCCAAATGATTTCAACATATTACAAGCATGATGCACATAAATAATAATCTACCAATTTATATCTAGTTAATTCATTTAAGTAAACTTGCTTCACAATTCAGTTATATGAAATCCAATTAATATGATTTATCATTCGTAGCACTACGGTGGTCAGCATAGAATAGTTCATCAAAATCTAGAGTTAATTAGCAACATCGATTCCACCGAATCCAAATTCATATTATATAAACCCCAGAATTTAAGTGCAGACTAAATCTGGACAACAACTTCGACCGGAGATTACCGAAGCTACAGAAATCCGGTGAAGACGTGTAACCCCTCGATGGAAAGTTCTTTCCATGGGCTACAACTATTATGTTCAGACCACAACCCAGATTCAAAGGTATCATACTTGAAATCAGCCTTGAATTCCGCTGCGTACAGAACACAATTTCTGCATACAGGATTTATCGGACATCATATTCGTTCAGATGTTACCGTGGCTACATACTTCACATGAAGGCGTGCAACCACTCGTTGGAAAGGTATTTTCAAGAGCTTCAACTTTTGTGTTTAGTCGAAAACCCACATCTGCGCACATCCTACATTAAAATGGCCAAGAAGATCGTTGCGCGCAGAATACAGATTCTGCACGCTTCGTAAAGAGGAATGAACAACATCGGTTCATCTTCCTCTCCAAGTAGATCTTCCAAAATCACTCCAAAATTTCCTACTCCCTTATTCACCCTCATGAGGCCATGATTCTTCACAAAACCATCCCCCATCTTCGCATAGAAGGTTGGAGAGGTTGAAGACACCACTAACCAAGAGCACAAGCCCTAGATCGGCCTCATCCTAGAGAAATCACCATCTCACAAGTCTAGACTCTTTTGAGTCGACATCTCGCCTAGATAACTACAGATCTAGCACCAAGGGAGAGGGGAGGAAGCTCACCTCATTTCTGGCATTTCCACTATTTTCGGCCATGGATCGTGTAACTCTTCTCGGTGACATCTTCTCCTTCACGGCGGCGGCGGATCTTCTCCTCCAAAACTTTCTCTTGCAGTTTCCCTCTCTACAGAAGTTTCTCTCAGGAAATAGGGGATGAAATGAGCATGGAAACGGTCAGGGTTTTCACTTCCCCTTATATATGAAAATTGACATGGGTAGGGACACGCCCGTGTCCTTACCCGTGTCCTGCTTCGGGCGAAGCGTCAACGACGGTTTCAGCATCGGTTCAACACTCGACACGGGAATGGACATGCCCGTGTCCCGACCCGTGTCCACATGACATGTCCGTGTTCCCTGACCGTGTCCTTCTCTGGATACATTTCGACGAACTCAACTCGACACAACGGCACACGGGTCGGGACACGGCCGTGTCTCTACCCGTGTCATACAATTCGTCGATCTCAACACGTAGTTCGTCGATCTCGACACGCTCTATCGAGTTTAACTCGACACATATGGGTAGAGACATGCCCGTGTCGCTACTCGTGTCATATGATGTCGACACTACTCGTCGATCTCAACTCGACACAACGACACACGGGTAGGGACACGCCTGTGTCTCTACCCGCGTCATACAATTCGTCAATCTCGACACAAAGTTCGTCGATCTCGACCTGCTGTGTCGAGTTCAACTTGACACACACGCACACGGGTAGGGACACACCCGTGTCTCGACCCGTGTCCCTTCATACGGATAGTGACATTCCCGTGTCACTACCCGTGTCCTTCTTTGGATATACTCAAGTCATCGACTCGAGAGCTGGACACTCCCACACGGGTAGGGACATGCCCATGTCTCTCCCCGTGTCCTATGCTTGACTGATTTCTCCTCCTTTTCACATGTGCTGCCCTGTTGTCAGCACTCCCCCTGAACCCAAGTTAGCTCTCCTGACTCAAAAACACGTACGAGGGGCCTAGTATGATTCGGGATGTTACAGGCAAACTCCGTGAACCCGCATTGCAGTCTGCCACTAAGTCTCCCAGTTCGCCATCAGCAGCACCAGCTCCAGAAGAAATCCCTAGTCCGCGCGGCCTATTGCGGACTTGGCAGACTCCGTCTTCTTCTCGATCAAGTTATCGTCTCACCGGGGGTAATGTCATCGCAAGCCGTTACCTCCTCGGGCCTATAAATAGACCCCCATACCTCTCATGGGGGATAGGTTTTCAACATTGGCCTGACCTTCAGCGTCACGGTCACCGTCAGCTTCAGCTTCTCATCGACACCAAGGTGCTCACGCTCGAAGACAGCTCACAACAAGCTCAACCCATGCGTACTCCATTTTCTAGTCTGCGCCCTTCTCTCTGCCTTTAGTCGCGCAGCCTGCCGGCCTCAGCTCTCAGTCCGCGCGACCTCTTTTTCCCCCTAACCATGCGCGGCCTGCCGGCTTCAGTGGTCAGACCACGCAACCTCTGTTTCTTCCCTTAGTTGCGTGGCCTGCTAACCTGGCTCTTCAGTCCACACGGCCTCTTCTGGCACTCTCTCCTTAGCTGCCAGCTTCCTTCTTATACCCCTTTATTGATTTCTTGTAAAGGTGCATTAGCAAGCTGTAACTCTCACTATTAATCAAAGGAAAGCCCGTCGCAAGAGTGGCATTTAAGCCGCAGCGCGCGAAGTCTGCTGTTACCGCTGCTAGCGGCTCTCTCTCTTCTTTTTCTTAGCTCAGCTCAGCTCCCTCTCGACATCAACATGCAAGCACAACCGTCCAAGTAACCATCTGCTCGACAGCTCCTGATCAACCTCCTCCACTGCTCTCAGTAACCCTCTCCTCTATCCCCGCAACCCATTTGACAAGCGCTTGCTCCACTCTCGAGCACTCAGAAGCTTCCTCTTTCCCCGCAACCTTCATCCTCTTCCTCTCCAAGCTTGTGAGATTGAACACCCCTCCTCCGTGTTAACTAGGCGATGCCGTTTTTGCGCATCAACATATATTATATAATTTTGTTACTAATTATGTTCTTTTCTTATTTTAGGTCAAAACGTGCTGTCAATAGCATTTTAGAGTTTGAAGAACTGATTAGGGGATAAAGCTGGACAAAACTTAGAAAATGCAAACTACACGCCTCGGTCACAGGCGTGACTCATAGGTCACGTGCGTGATAGGTAGGCGTAACATGCAGGCGTGACCCCGATACGAGCTCCAGATAACATTGCCACGCCAACTAAAAACTGCACGCCTAATGGTCACGGGCGTGACCATGGTTCCCCGGGCGTTACGACGAGGTGTGACCTGCAAAGGACATGCCAGGCCTCGAATCCACATCGGGATAAAGTTACACGCCCGGTCACGGGCATGACTTAGAGGCGTGACATCAAGGCGTCTCATGTTTAATGAAGTAGTTTCAGATTTTGATGGTTTCTGCCTTACACGCCCTTGGTCATGGGCGTGACCAGTGGCGTGACCCTTCCAACAATGACCAGAGTTACTCCCGTCATTTCTGCATCCCACCATTTTCAGCAACCAATAAGACACGCCGCAGGTCACGGGCGTGACCTCGGGCCATGACCCGCCAATTAATGATTTTTGGATGTTTGGCACCAATGTTCCCAAGACTTGAAGATGACGGTTCCAAACCTTACACGCCCTAGGTCACGAGCGTGACCTAGGGGCATGACCATTCAGCAAACTTGCCTATAAATTTCAGGCAATTCTAGAAGTTGAGAAAGAGATTTTTGGGGGGTTATAGTTCTATTTTCTTTGGTTTATTTCTTACATTTTCAATTCACAGTGTAACTTTAATTTTTGTTATTTCAAGTCCTTTTTATAATCATGTCTCTCTTCAAACTTTCATGTAATTCTCCCATCATGATGAGTAGCTAATTTTCAATTAGCACTTGATCATGATGAACTTTGGAATGGAATAAATTTCTTCTTTTTGTCTCAAATTATCAAGCACTCTATTTTTATGTATTTCAGTTTATTTTTTATTTTAATTTCATCGAATTCAGAAGTTGCAAATTATGTTTATTCGATCTTAGATCCGTATCCTAGATTTATAGAGAGGTTGTGGATACGAGTAGATCACTCAGGGGTAAAGGGAGTTTCATGCACCCCTCGAGAGAGGAAGGCATAATTCTTCCGCAATGGAGTCAATTCCATTAGTAAGGTTCACCGCCTAAAGCAAGCTTAGGGTTTTCGACTAGCCGAGAGGTCTTAATCGATCAACCTAAGGTTAGTCGAATGCGTATTCTTGAGAGAGGCGCTTTGTAGACATGGAACCTCGGTGGTCGAAGTTAATAATTTAGATGCTTGCATTTTATAATTTCATGGAAATATATTCTAACCCAAAGGGATTCTAGATCAAGTGCTAGCTTTCCTATCATTGTATTTCTCCTTTTAGTTTAATATTTTATTTACAAAATTCGCAAAACCAATTTCCATTAGATAAAATAATAGCTCTTCCTTATGAGTGCAAGTACTCAACGGTCCCCGAGTTTAAATACGATATTTTCTATACTATATCTCGATAGGTACACTTGCATATTTTAGATTATAGTTTGGATTATTTTTAAAACTATATATATATAATCTCCACCAAGTTTTTGGCGCCGTTGCCGGGGAAACTTTTCTTTGTTGATATTTTGAAAGCAAGGATCTATTAATTTTATCATTTTTTTGTTTTAAAAGAAAATCAAAATAAAAAAAAATAATTTGTTTTTATTTTATTTTTTTATCTTGGTGTATAACCCGAGGGAATCCGTCAAATCTACTTGATTTGGATCCGAAGATCGAGCAAAGCTTACGACGACGTCTAAGACTCTGCGATCTCAATTCTCCAGATTTTGTTGAGGAATTCATATGTGACATTTCTTCTTCTGCTTCTTTTTCTTCTACTTCTTCTTCCTCTACTACTACTACTACTACTTCTACTTCTTCTTCTTCTACTTCTTCATCTTTTCAATTTTCTTCTATTTTGGGTAACCCAAATCCAAATATGGCCGATCAACAGACTATGTTTTATTATGCTCGACCAAATTTGGTTAATGCTCAATCAAGTATTTTTCGTCCCGCTATTGCGAACAAATATTTTGAATTGAAGCCGAGCATCATCCAAAGGGTACAACAATATGTACAATTTGACGGGCTTCAAGATGAGGATCCCAACACACATATTTCTAACTTTATAGAAATATGTGACATTTTTAAAATTAACGGGGTTTCCGATGATGCCATCAGGCTAAGGCTTTTTCTTTTTCTTTGCGCACCAAAGCCAAGCAGTGGTTGGGTTCTCTACCAAGAGGCACCATCACTACTTGGGCCGAGATGACGGAAAAATTTCTCACGAAGTATTTTTTGCCCGCAAAAATGGATAAGTTGCTCAATGATATTACATATTTCTCCCAAGATGATACAAAAACGTTATATGATACTTAGGAGTGATTCAAGGAATTGCTTCGCCATTGTCCGCATCATGCAATCCCCGATTGGTTGCAAATCCAGACCTTCTATAATGGTCTCAATCGACAAATGAGACAACATATTGATGTCGCCGCCGGTGGAACGTTAAACAACAAGACACCGGCGGTCGCCCAAGAACTTATAGAAGGTATGACCATGAATACGCATCAGTGGAGTACACCCCGGTCTCGTCCACCTAAACCGGCCGGGATGTACGAAATCGATACAGTTTCAAATTTATCTCTCCAGGTTGAGAAACTCCAAAAATAAATGGACGAGATGTCTGCTTCCTCGTCTACACGTACCTGTGAACCCCAATATTGGGAACATTCTACCATTGCTGAACATGTGGATTACATGTGTGATCCGAATCGGCAACCATATAATTCGGGTAATAATTTTTGTAACACTTATCTCCCGGGTTTAAGGAATCACCCAAACATCTCTTAGAGTAATCCAGGCAATGCGGCTCGCCCCCCAAACACAATTCCACACGGTTACTTTCCGCCACAAGCTCCTAAATCTCCCGCTCTCGAGGAGGCATTCCACAAATATGAGGCTGCAACTGATGCCAATATGTGGAATCTTACCAGATCTTTCCGCAGTTTGGTCAATCAAATTGGGCAAATAGCAAAGATGCTCTCTGATCGCCAACAAGGAGCATTGCCGGGCAATACGGAGCCAAACCCAAGGGAGAAAGTGAAGGCTATCACGCTACGGTGCTTGAAGGAGGTACATACTTCTTCAACTCCAGTTGAACAAGAGGTAACTACTTCTTCAAATCCTGTGGAAGAAGAGGAAATAATTTCTACATCTTCTCCCCCTCCTAATCCTTCGAATGATTATAAACCAAAGGCTTATCAACCACCTCTTTCCTATCCGTCTAGAATGCAAAAAGACCGGATGGATGCGCTCCACAGTAAATTTCGAAACATGTTTAAACAAATTCAAATAAATTTACTGTTTCGCAAATTAATAGTGCAAGTGCCGAGATATGTCAAGTACCTCAAGGATCTTTTAATAAATAAAAAGAAACTTGAGGATATCTCCACGGTTCACTTGAATGCGGAATGTTTGGCGGTTTTACTTAATAAATTGCCTAAGAAACTAACCGATCTGGGTAGTTTCTCTATTCCTTGTCAATTTGGTGATTTATCAGTAAAACATGTGTTGGCCGATCTAGGCGCTTCAATTTATTTGATGCCCTATTCATTACTTAAAAAATTTGCATTAGGAGAGCCGAATCCCATAAAAATGGGCATCTAATTGGTGGATCGGGCTATTAAATAACCAATGGTTATTGTTGAGGATTTGCTTGTCAAAGTTGACAAATTTATCTTTCTGGTAGATTTTGTCATCCTTGACATAAAAGAGGACACCGAAGTTCCGCTTATTCTCGGTCACCCTTTTCTCGCCACCTCACGTGCCATTATAGATGTTAGAACGGTAAACTTCTCCTTAGAGCCGGAGATGAAGAAGTTACCATTACATTGCATCATCTATGAATAATACGCTTGCTAATGATGAATCATGCTTCTTGTTGGAGGCTTCTCCCGATGAAGACTCCATTTTATTTTTTTGAAAATTTTCATTCACCTATTGTTCATGACGAAAAGTTTGAAACTTTAAATTTAATTTCTCATGAAATAAGTAATAACAATTTGGTCACACACGTACCTATTGAAGAAACTCTAGACTTAGGTAGTGACCGTTTCAGAAGTTTGTGTGAGGAACCTCCAAGTTTATAACTTAGACAACTGTCAGATCATATACAATATTTATCTCTAGCGGAGGGTTCCAAACTTCCTGTATTAGCGCCAGCCTATCTATCCGAAAAGGCCATAACATAGTAAGCACAAACCACAAAGGTCGAGCTCAATGATCATAAACAAAGCGCTTGTGGGAGGCACCCAATAATTATCCTTTCTTGTTATTTTCATTTTTATTTGAGTTTGTGCAGGTTTAAAGAAATTTTGTGGTGTGATGATCGGTCGGGTTTGAACGTCAACTTCATGCGATTCCTTCATGTCGATAATTTTATTTAGTTTATTTTATTTCTATAAAAAATATAAAAAAAGTATATGAAAAGCAAAAAAAGAACAAAAAAGAAAATTTTTTTTCGTACACGCCCATGTCAAGGCCATGACCTATGGGTCACGGGCGTGACAGAGTCGTGTTTAGTTCGTCTTGCGAAACCCGAGAATGGTTTCGTCGAGCGTAGTTTTTCGTTCGTCTCCCGTTGACGTCACGACCGTGACCTGTGGGTCACGGGCGTGACAGATGCCGAGACCAGTTTCGTCGAACGCTATTTTATTTTCGTCGATCGTAGTTCTCGGTTAGAATTCCGGTACAGTCACGCGCATGACCTTCAATTGTCATGGGTGTGACTACCGCGGAATCCCGTTCGACGAAATGTCCAAAGGAAAATGAATTGTTTCACCCAATCATGCCCGTGAGAATACATGTCATGCCCGTGACACAGGAATGTCATGGCCGTGACTTTCCTGGGAAACCCAAAACCCAAAAAACCAAAGTTTTTATCGTATTCTGTTATACGCCCCAGGGTCACGGGCGTGTCCCTGGGCCTTGTCCAATAAATCTGAGGCAATGAATCTGTCAATGCCTCAGAATCCAGCAAGCCCGCATTTTTTATGTGACATGCCCCAGAATCACGGGAGTGTCTCTGGGGCATGACCCAGGAATACGAGGTAGTGAGCCTCAGACTCCTGCGCCTTTTTTTAAGTACACGCCCCCTGTCACAGGCGTGACAGGGGGCCATGACCCACCCGAGAATTCCTATAAATAGGATTTCTATACTTTGTTTTCTCCACACCATCCATCCCCCTCCTTGCCTTAGCATACCCAAACACCTGTTTTCTTTCCTCAATCCACAATGCCTCGCCACCACCCTCGATCCACCGCTTACTCTTCTGAGCACGCTGCGGATCCTGTCGCGGTGGAAGCCATTCTCCTTTTTGAAAACTCCACCCAGCAGGAACGCAGCGATCACCTACACGCTAAACCCCTTGGCATATTCCGCATCTTAGATTGGGCGATCCTTGCAACCTTTGGAGCTGCAGATTTGGTTAGGGAATTTCTATCCACCCATGGATGGAGTTCCCTCTTCTCCATTTCGGAGCACGCTTTCCTTGAGCTCACCGTCGAGTTCTTGGCATCCTTTGAGTTCCGTTGGGCAGCAAATGACGATTTCATAATCTTTCGCATGGGTGGGGTGACGCATCAGCTCACCATCCGCCAACTCAATGTCACCATGGTCTTTTTCTCGGAGGCCTTCTCCCAATCTCCCACCTTTCTCGGTCTACTTATTGATTTCCCTCCCGATGTCAACCTTCTCACCTTTTGGGCAGAACTCAGTAATGACACCGCGCCCTACACCGCAAAGAAATCTAAAGGCAACCACCTCATTTCCCCCGCTTTACACATTCTCCACAACCTCCTCACCTTTACTATTTCTGGTCGCGGCGACATCCATAGGGCGGTGACTCGGGCAGATTTACTATATTTATATAGTATGTTTTACTGGGTCCCACTCAACCTTGGTTATATGCTCGCAATTTTCTTTCGGCACCAGGCCAAAAATGCAAGGTTTGGAGCGCTGCACGGCGTGAACTTCATCACTTTTCTCGCTAAGCAGATCAGGCTTTGGGATACTCTTCTGCAACTGAGCTGCATTCAGATGCCTCAAGTCATTCAGTTCCAGACCCTCCAGGCCCTTGGCCTTGCGCAGCGACATGATGGAGAGTTCGAGGCTATCCCCAAGTGGTCGGTGACGGGGATCTTGATCTTGATTTCGGTGCCGGTCCAAGTGGTGCTCCTCACTCTCCCCCGATTCCGTCACCACTGCTGCACTCTACGCCAGCGCCCGGTCCTCACAGTTATTGGGATCATCAATTTGGGTTGATAAACACTCGCCCAGATCAGATTCACACTCACTTTGACGGGCATTTTACTCATTTTGATGAACGCTTTGCCTCGCTGGAGTAGAGTCACGCTTCTTCCATAGTGCATGTTACACGATAGTTCGTGGATCTGCCAACTCATTATCCGCCACAGGGGGGGGGTATGCTAGCGATGAGGAGTAGTTCTTATCTTTGGGGTTATAGTCAGTTGTCATATATCTTTTCTTTTTATCTTTTCATTTTAGTTGCTATGTATCTTTTGTTTTTTCTTAACAAATATCAAAATTATGTTTTGCTTCAGTCATGTCTTATAGGTAGACTTTGGTGCTGATTTGCCCTCTTCAGGAAAGTCTCCTTTTCATTACTTATTTTTCCATTGGGGACAATGTATTGTTTAAGTATGGAGGGATATTTCTCAAACAAAACATACAAAAAATAATAAAAAATTTCAAAAAATCATAAAAAATTTTGAAAAGTGTTAAAATTTTGGTTAACAAAATTTGAGGTCGACGAATTGTATTGAGTTCGTCGAGTTGAGGTCGACGATTGGTAGTGAGTTTGTCGAGATCCATTTAAAGAATAATAGTGTTCATTTCTACGTTCCACGTTCGTCGATCTCTATTCGAAGAATCATATTAAGTTCGTCGAGCACCAGCTGTTGAGTAGTTATACCCATATTCTGGGTTCAGAGTCCATCAATTGCCGTTGATGAATAATACTAATTTCGTCGATATTGTTTTGACAAATTTTGTTGAACATAATTTTTTTGTGAATTTCTATTTTGCTTTGATTTATTCTTTTGTGAAACTTTAGTAATTTGGTATGTAATTTGCAGTACTACTTTTCCTTTTGCTGATATGAAGTTTATAGGGGCTGATAGAATATTTTTCTGAAGCAGATGAGGCTGACTAGATGAAGCTCCCAAGCCTAGTTTGCCACTGAGTCTGGCATTTACTGTGCTTGTTATATCCATCAGTTTGATGCTTCTACCATTAAGGGATTCTTCAAAGTTTTTAGCCTCATTTAAATTGCTTTCTAAAGAGCCTATTTGTTCATTAGCAATTTTTAAATTTTCTTTAAGTTCAAGGTTTTCTGAAGAAAGATTGTCTAATTCAGTTAGTTTATCTCTGATAAGTTTTATTACCTTCTCAGATTTTATTAATTCTTTACATAGTAATTTGAAATCTAATTTAAACTGATCTGAAGTAAAATCAAATGTATATATTACCTGGTCTTCTTCAGATTTTGACTCAAACTCAGAATTGTTGCATGATGCATTGATTGCCATCAAACAGATTTCCTTAGCCTTTACTTCTTCTTCATCTTCACTTGAGCTAGACGAAGATTCTGAATCATATTCACTCCAAGTCTCAGCAACAAAGCCTCTCTCCTTCTTTTTGTATTTACTGGCAGAGGATTTGTGTGAGTGCTTCTTGTAGTCTTTCTCCTTCATCTTGTCTTTCTTCTTATTCTCAGTACATTCTGGAAGGATATGTCATGGTTTCCTGCAACCATAACAAACTATTTCTTTAGTGTGAGTTTTATCATACCTTGGTTTGTCATCATTTCTAGAAGATCTTCTCCTGAAGTCTTTTCTTGACATTTTGTAGAGTCTCTTTGCCAAAAGACCTATAAGATCTTCATTCTCTGGAGATTTTTCTTCTTCTACCGTTGCTTGAAAAGCAATACTTTTCTCTTTCCTTACTGGGGGTGAAGTCCTTTGTTCAGCTTCCCTTAACTTTATGAGCTCCAGATAAGATTTGAACTTGCCCAACAAGGTCTCAGTGGAAATTTCATTTATACTTCTGGCTTCTTTGATTGGCCAGATCCTTGAATCCCATGTGCTAGGGAAAAACATGAGGATCTTATCACTGACTTCTATTAATGTGATGTCCTTATCTAAGGTTTTCAGTTCCTTGAAAATGAGATTGAGTCTTCTGTACATCTCAGCAACTGATTCAGATTCTCCCTTCTTGAAATTCTCATATTGAGAGATCAAGTGGGATCTTCTGTCCTTTCTGTTGGGTCCATTGTTCCCAATGTCCCTGATTTGTAAGAAGTCAAACAGGTCAATGTCATACACATTAACTGTATTTGATGTGCATTTGAGGTCTTGAGTACAGGTTAGTCTATATCACAATAATTTGACATGTGGACACAATAAGTGGTTGCTGGACATAGCAAAAGTCGACTAAGTCCACAGGCGTTGAGTGGAGCAAGCTCACTCAATGCCAGAGGTATGGATTCAATAATGTCTAGTAGAAAGTTTCCTAAGTCCACATGCATTGAGCGAGGACAGCTCACTCAAAGCCTTATAATAAATAGCGTTGAGTCTATCTCAGCTTAACTGAAAGATAGCCAAAATTTTGGCTAAGTACAAAAGTATTCAGTGTAGTCTACTCACTCAACGCATACATCAAAAATGTTGTGAGTCATGCTGAGTCAGTCTAAGCCTAGAGAAATTGGCTGAAAATGTGGCTAAGTCCACAGGAATTGAGTATGGTCTACTTACTCAACGCCATAGAGCTTTTAACGTTGAGTGTTGCTATGGCTCTTAGCTCCACAGAAATGTTGGGCAAAATTTTCACCAAGTCCACAGGCATTGAGTATAGCATACTCACTCAACGCCAGATAACATAAAAATTTTGTAAAGTAGTTTGACGTTGAGTGGAGCTTACTCTCTCAATGCCAAGGACCAAAAAATCTGGCCAAGGTAAATAGCGTTGAGTAAGGCAAGATCACTCAACGCTCTTGATG
This sequence comes from Platanthera guangdongensis, assembly GCA_039583875.1. Taxonomy (NCBI): domain Eukaryota; kingdom Viridiplantae; phylum Streptophyta; class Magnoliopsida; order Asparagales; family Orchidaceae; genus Platanthera; species Platanthera guangdongensis. Next base: position 127,049,006 of record CM077164.1, read on the forward strand.
CTCTCAACACCTAGACGCAGAAAATTTGGCCAAGTCCAAATGCGGGCTTAGCTTGGCTTTCGTCGAGCTCAGCTTCATCGAACTGAGCTCAACTTTTGTCGAACTGAGCATGAAGTTCATCGAACTGAGTTTAGCCTTTCGTCGAACTAAGTCTAAAGTTTGTCGAACTAATTTTTTTCCTTCGTCAAGCTGAGCTTGCCGTTCGTCAAACGGAGCTCAGCATTCATCGAGCTCAATACCAAGACAGACAGAATTTTGTCTAAGTGTTGTGGCATTGAGTGATACCTACTCACTCAACGCCTTTGGTTCTAATGATTGAATTTTGTCCAAGTACACAGATGCTGAGTCATGCTGATGTTAGCGAAGTCAAAAAGTAAACCAAAATTCAAATGTTGTGGAAATGCTGCCAGAGACGTTGGCGGCCAGCTATTATCATCTTCTGAACTTTCCAAGAAATGTTTTCATCATTAAGTGTTCGGGCTCACACACAGCAAAGAGCCGTTAAATCAAGATCAAATGGAAAGCAAGTGGTGAATGAGTCAATCTCAATTATCAATCCTGGTGGCGGGGATCAATGCTCAATTGGCATTCAGAGAATAAAAAGAAGCAAATCGGCTAGAGCAAATTAATTGATTCCTTGTCTATGTTTTAAAATAAACGAAATGTGCAGCCGAACTTCATCTTCTTCCTCGCCATTTTCGTTGAGCTTGAAGAAGTTGTTCTACACAAAAAACCTAGCTGAGGAAAGAGATAGCTGAATCAATCACCATCTGCAACAACAAGTTCAAAAGATATTCTGAGGGAGTAGATCAACAAGTTCTGCAGAGAAAAGATAGCTGTTTGAAGAAAGATTCTATTGCCTACTTCATTATCTTCAATAACAAAAGCTTGGATAAATATCTGCTCAGTCCAGGAAGAAGTAAACAGAGAGATCTTGCTCTGGTGTCTTATCATCTCACTCTTTATTTATTCTTCTATAAAGATTCTTAGTGAGTCTGAAGTTGTCAGCCTGTTTTATAAAGCTAAGGTCTTTGTGACCTATGTTTGGGTTTGTGTCGAGTGAAAGGTATTTGTGACCTGGGTTTGCCTTACTGCCTAAGTTGTAGGTTTGTGTGACCTATGTGGTCCTGCGGGATCAGTGCTGTAAGATCTTAAGGGGCTGAGTTCTGGCGGGAAAGCCAAATCCAACACACTATTAGATAGGCACAAAGGGATAGTGGATGTACCCGAGATTCGGGAACCACTATAAATTGCCATGTCGTCTGTGATTGATCTTGAAAGCTGAAAACTAACCTAATCACCAACCACAAAAATCTGCAAAAAAGCAAGAAAATTCAAATAGAGACTAAAACCTATTAACCTCCTCTAGGTGTTTAGCTAGCCTTGAAAACAAGACTTTCAAGTGGTTTTAGAGGGAGGTTGCTCTTTAAAGGCTTAACGATCTGAGTAGATCTCCAAGGTTAGCTAGAAGTCTATCTCCATGGGTTCAGGAATGACCAATAGGGAACTGAGTGTTGTTAGACTGCCAATCTGCAAGAAGGAAGATTTTGGCATCTAGAAAGCAAGGGTGAGGAAGTTCATGGAAGCTGCTGACCCTAGGATGTATATTATAGTTGAAGAAGGAACATACATCCCAATGAAGGTGTCAGCGCTGGATGCTAATGTCAAGACCCCCAAGACATATGATGAGATGATAAAGGATGAGTTGGCCTTGACCTTAATAGATAAGAGAGCAAAGAATATAATTATGAGTGCTGTTGATGACTCTACTCTTCAGAACCTGATCCATTGCTCAACTGAAAAGGAAATGTGGGAAACACATGTAATCTACATGGAGGGGACAGATGAGGTTAGAGATGATAGGAAGTCCATGCTCAACCATAAGTATGAGGCTTTCAGGCAATCCAAGCGGGACAACATAACCATCTGCTATGAAAAGTTCTTTAAGATTTTGAATGAGCTGATGACTTATGGAAGAGTATTCAGTCACTATGAACTGAATGACAAGTTCCTTAGATCTCTCTCTAGAGAGTGGGACGCAAAAATCTTTGCCATCAGAGAAGTGGCAAAGCTGGGTGAGACGTTTCCTCACACCCTCTTTAGGAAGCTGCTGTCATATGAGATGCAGCTGGATGTAAGGAAAGAAGAGGAGAACCAAAACAAGTCTCAGGCAAAACACAAGACTGTAGCTTTCAAAGCTGAAGGCTCTAGCAGATGCATAAGGAAGTCTCCCTCTCCACCAAGGAGAGAAGCTAAATCTGATTCTGAAAGATCAGAGAAAAGCACATCAGACTGCCAATGGTCTGATGAAGATTTTGCTGCCTTCACCAGGCAATTCCAGAAGTTCTTGAAGAAGAAGCACTGAAGAGGTAGACCATCCTCCTCCTCTCATCCCAAGGATGACTACTACAAGGGCAGGAGGAAATCCTTTAAGGAGGACATGTATGGTTCCAAAACTAGTAAACATATTTCATCTAACATGACTTGTTATCATTGCAAAAAACCTAGGCATGTGATAGCCGACTGCCCAATCAAAAGAAAGTAAAACAGTGGGAAAAAGGGCCACCAACAAAATGGCAAGAAGGAGAAATCCCTCGTTGCTAAGAATCAAAGAAGCTGAACTGACTCCTCCACATCAGAGTCAGAAGAATAATAATAAGAAGAAGCCTCTATTGTGTTGACTCTACTGATTAAGGAGATGTTGAAGCAGACTGCATCAAAGGCTGGCTGCTTTAGAAGAAGAAGCTGAGAAGGTTCATCCTGCTGTCAGGATTGAAGACAGAGTCCCTATATCACAATTAGATGGTGATTTAGAGGTGGATTATTGAAAGAATTGGTTTCAAGATTGTCTAAACACCTAGAGGTGGGGGGGGGGTGAATAGGTTCAATTCTTTTTCTACTTAGACAGTAATTAATTTGATCTACAGTTACCACAACACACAAACAACCAATCACAGCATACACACAGATTTTATAATGGTTCCCCAATTGATGGGTGCATCCACTTTGCCTCTTCGCCTATCTAGCATTATACTAGATTCGGCCTAACTTCCATCCACCTTCTCAGATCCTCAGATCTTACAACTCAGAACCCAAAATGGTTCTTACAGCTCATACTTTAACAAGTGCTATAAATAAGGCTCTTCCCAAGAACCCTACCTCAGAGTGAATCTCCACTCCTACCACTCAGGCAATCAAGCCCTACCTCAGCCTTTTAAACAGGCCTACAACTCAGAGAAATCAATCTCCTACCTCAGGCAAACAGCCCTACCTCAGCCTTTATAGTTACAGGCTTACAACTCAGAGATTTTAATCTCTTACACTCAGATCTAGATTAGATCCTATAGGAATTAGATTAAGAAGATGTTTCCACCTTCACTCAGAAAGAGATGAAGGAATCTTGATCATATCTTGGTGGATCTGCTTTCAACATTTCTTTGCAGTAAAGGATTTGATTCAACCTGACTTACCTTATTCAAAGCTTCTTGAAATAGTGAACCTAGGTTGAATCTTCTTGGTGTAGATCCAGCTTCTTCCACCCTTCTGAATTAATTCTGCAATCTTCAAAAGATCTACTGTGAAGCAATCTCCTTCTCTGATTTTGAATCAGAATCTTCTACTGTACTGGAATCCGTGAATTCTTCTTGGAGAATTCCTCTTTAATTTCTCTCCGTCTTCAGTTGTTGTTTATCTCTGATAACCCGACCCTATTTATAGTTTACATCAGTGGCAACCGTCTGATCCGGTAGTTGACTAGCATCTGACAGTTGTATCAAGTCTGAATTAGCCGTGACAATTCTGCCAGCTGTCAAGTCTTCAGTCTTGGCACTTAGAATTATTTAGCAATACACAGATATGTAAACAATTGTTCACCCAGAATTTGATTCTCAAATACTCAAGATGAGATTACAAGGTTAAAGTATTCTTAAGAACAATAAAAAATATACAGTTTTTCAAATGCTAGTCAATCTAAGGTTAAAGTTGACTAGGTTCCTTAATGACTATTCCATTCCCTGACTGAATGGTTGCTTTGAAATCAGCTTCAGTATCAATATCAAGCATCTTTCCTTTAATATCTTTGGCCTTTAGTTGTGCAACTTTCAGCTGTTGACTCTCAAAGTAATGAAATGGTTTGGGGAAGTACTTGCAAGGCTCTTTGGAGTTTGTAGGGATTTTTCCAGCCTTCAAGTCCTTCTTGAATTTTTGAATCTTCTCTTGTTGAGTAAGATATTTATCCCATTCTTGTTTAGAGTACCACTTTCCTCTATCATACTGATTGTTAACAACTGCATTCCATGCTGTCAAGATGATACTTCTAGAGGTTGGACTCCATTTTTCAAAATGAGGCCTTGCCTCAGCCTGTTCTCTAAATCTTTTCTTAGACATTTGAGCCTCTTGTTCTTTTAGAGTACAGGGTCAGCCATGTCCACCTCATCATAAATTACTGACATTTTGTCCTGTGGATGGCTGTATATAGTCTGAACAGTCTGTTGAATTTCCTCAAACCCAGAAGGGGGATATATAACTTGAGACCCCTCTTGTTGCACGCCCTCCACAAACTCATGTTAAACTCCAGATTCTGCAGTATAATTATCATCACATAAGGGTGGATATCCCAAGGTAGCTCTGATGCTATTTGTTACCCATTTTGCATGGTCAGAGCTAACTTGAACTAGTACCCTCTCCCCCTTTATGACTTCTCTATAGATATGATCTCTGAGATCATTCTTTTGAAATCTGATTTGATCTGTGACATGATAATTTCCAGTAGTGTAGAAGTCTTTGAATTTCTTGAGAAGAGCAGAAATTGCAGATTCAGAAGTCTTTATTGTAGTAGAAACGGTTGCCAAGTCTAGTTGAATCTATTTTTCTATAGCAGAGACTTGGGTTGTCATATGGGCTTGAAGGGCAGTAGTTTTCTCATCCAACTTAGTCAGAGAAATGGTGTGTAGTTCCAGCAAGTTCTCATTCAGCCTCTTTTGATTTTCCAGAATAATTCCTTGCTTGACCACAAGATTATCTATTTCATTCTTAGTGGTTTGTTGTTATTTATCAAGATACACCACAACATTTTCTCCTTTGAGGAAGCAATCTGTCATGTCCTTCTTCAGCAAGTTGACCTCAAATCGAATAGATTTTATATCTTGGGTCAAAGTGAAATGCAGCTCTTTGTGGCTTTCATCCAGATATTTTTCTAAAGCTTGTCTTTGTTCATCAAGTTTTACTTGGAGCTGTACTAATAGAGAACTGAATTCTATCAGAGAAGCAGTAGAGGAGGAGCCCGTCTTGAAAGCTTTCTTATAGCCATCACTCTTTTTCTTGATTTCCATTAATATTCTTTTCTTAAGAGCCGTGGCTGCCTCCTCATCTTCAGAATCAGAGAAAATTGCAAATCCCATTGTTGTTCCTGGAACATTTTCAACTAGTCTAGGGGCTAGGTCTGGTGCCTCCCCCTCAATCCTTGTGGCAGCTGGTGGATCTATAGACATCTCTTCTTGGTGGACTTCTTCTTGCTCCTTCAGAAGGTCACTTACCAAGTCTTGAACTGTTTCTATCTCAGGAGCCTAAAGTGTTTATAGCAAATCAGAAAGATGGACATCCTGTGCCTCTTTGTTAGAATGATCAGTTGCCATGTTGATGTCTTGAACCACTGCCATGATGGTGAGATTCACAGTCTCACTGTCAAGCTAGGCTTTAATGATAGTGTCATCTGGGACTGATGTCTCAGGAATAGTCATCTGATGGATAGCCTCCCCTGGATCTGAGCTTCAGTTCCACCTGTATGGGTAGGCGACATCCTGGGTTGTTTAGGAGTTTCTTCATCATAACTGAATTTGACGCTCTCTTCAGAGTTACAAGAGGACTCCTCAGCTTGCACTTGACCTTTCTTGGAAGAAGTGACCTTTTGGGATGTCTATTTTGGTGCTGGGTCTTCTTTGGACAAAACTCTATCCCACCTTGATAGGATCCTTATATCCATGCGCCTCATGTGATTAATCTTGGTGCCAGCAGTTTGATTCATCACCTCAGGTATGGTCTCAGTGAGATATAGACTTAGTATCCTCCCCAGATTTAGTTTTTTGATGCTTTCCTTCATTTTGTTGAAAATTACTGAACTCAAGTCAGTCTTTACCTGGTAGATGACTCGTGTCATAAGGATGAACATGTAGGATGAGACCCTATCATGTCCCCCAGTATTACAGAGTACTACTTTGTCAATGATTTTAGAGAGAAATTTCTCATGGGAGTTCATCCCTTTCCTTGTCATGGATGACCCGATATGAGTTGTTGCAGCCAACCCACACCATTTTAGGTCTTCAGAAGTAAAATGAGAATCAACCTCTGTTTCTTCTTTTACCCTTGGAAGATGAAGGGTTTTACTCAGACTTTTGGATGTTAGTCTGACCTTCTCGCCATGAACAATGGATTTGATCTTGTTCCCCTTAGAGTTCAACATGGCGTTGGAATAAAACTCAAGAACTTCTTTCTTCCAGATTTTGGTTGATTCAGAAACCATATATTCCAGTCCGGCGTCCTGGATTAGGTCGACAACTCTTTTGATTTCATGTATAGCAAAAGTGAACGCCCCCCAAATGCTCATAGACTTCGTTAATATTGTTGTCCACCTTTGGCTCCATTAGAGATGAGAGAGAGATTTGAAGAGAAGGAAGATGATCTTCTTGTCGACACAGACAGTTTAGTCTCGAGATTCCTGAGAGCATAGTCGACAAGGTCTCGTTGCCACATATTTATACTCTTCTAACAGGGAAGGCCAAAAGGCAGGGGGAAATTAGTTTCATATATCGACACTGTTTGGATTCTGTCGACACAGACTACTAGAGTCAGGATAACACAATATGTCGACACCAATTTCTATGTGTCAATGCTGACGACCTTAAGTGACAACACTAATTTCTGTGTGTCGACACAGATGACCGTATGTGTCGACACCAATATCTAAGTGTCAATAAATCTTTGTGTCGACACCAAATTCTGATTGTCGACACAATCTTCTTTATGTGTCGACACTAACATCTCAGGGATAATAATTCGATGTGTCGACACCAAATCTTGAGTGTCGACAAAATCTTCTTTATGTGTCGACACCAACTACTAAGTGTCGACACAGAATACTTTGTGTGTCGACACAAATTTACTTAGTCATATTTTAAATAGAATTTTTCTTAATTTACCATTCTATTCCAAGTTCAACATGTCTAGTTCAATTTTAAAGTAATTGAATTTAGTTTCATGTGGAGGTTTAGTGAATATATCAATTACTTGAGTATCAGTAGAAATAAACTCTAAAGTTATGTCCTCTTTCTCAACACGTTTTCTTATAAAATGGTACCTAATTTCAATGTGCTTAGTTCTATTATATGAAACAGGTTTCTAGCAATTGATATAACACTTGAGAATCACAATATAGTAGTGTTTTACTTATCTTGATGTCATAGTCCTCTAGTTGATGTTGTATCCATAGCAATTTAGCACATCAACTTCCTGCTACAATATATTCTGACTCTTCAATATATTCTGACTCTACTATGGATATAACAACACTTATCTGCTTTTTACTGTTCTATGACACCAGTCTTCCTCCCAGGAATTGGCATGTACCTGTGGTACTTTTCATGTCTTCTTTACAGCCTGCAAAGTCTTCATCTGAAAAGCCTGTTAGCAAAAAATTTCTATTCTTAGGGTACCATAGACTAAGATCTGGTGTGCCCTTAAGATATCTTAAAATTCTCTTGGCAGTAGAATAATGTGACTCTTTAGGGCATGCCTGGTATCTAGCACAGACACATGTAGCATACATGATGTCAGGCCTACTTGCAGTTGGGTATAGTAAGGAGCCAATTATTCCTCTATACAAAGGCTCATCAACAGGTTTCCCCGCCTCATCTTTGCCTAAAGGCATACTTGTCCCCATTGGAGTTTTCATGGTGGAAGCTGTCTCCATGCCATACTTTTTAATCAACTCCCTGGTGAACTTAGACTGGGATATGGATAATCCATCATCAGTCTGTTTTACTTGAAGTCCCAAAAAGAATTTAGCTTACCCATACTGCTCATCTCAAACTTCCCTTGCATAAGTTTGGCAAACTTCCTGCAAAGGTTGTTCTCAGTAGATCCAAAGATTATGTCATCAACATATATCTAGACTTGGATGATCTTGCCCTTGGATTCCATCAGGAATAGTATCTTATCTATTTTCTCCTAGAGAATTTGTTCTCAATGAGGAAAGTAGACAATGTCTCATACTAAGCTCTAGGGGCGTTTTTAACCCATATAGAGCTTTCTTAAGTCTAAAGACATGATCAGGAAAATGAAGATCCACAAAACCTGATGGCTGGTCCACATATACTTCCTTTTTAGATCTCCATTCAGGAATACTGACTTGACATCCATTTGAAAGACCTTGAATTCTTTATAGGATGCATAGACAAGGAATAGTCTTATTGCTTCCAGCCTTGCTACTGGGGTAAAGGTCTGGTCAAAGTCTATTCATTCTTCCTGCCTGTAGCCTTTTGCAACCAATCTAGCCTTGTTCTTAACAATAATTCCATTTTCATCAAACTTATTTCTGTAGATCCATTTGGTCCCTATCACATTATGTCCTTTAGGCCTGGGGACTAGTTTCCAAACTTTGCATCTCTTAAATTGATCCAGCTCATCCTGCATTGCATCAATCCATAATGAATCTAGAATGGCCTCTTCAAACTTCTTTGGTTCCATTTGCGACAGAAAGTTTGAACATAGTGCTGAGTTCAAGCTCTTGCTTCTGGTCATTACACCTTAACTAGCATCACCAATTATTTGATGAGCTGGATGATCTCTTAAATGTCTCAAGGCTAGTGGTAATCTTTCTTCAACTTGTTGATCTTCCATGTCTTCAGCTGACTGTTCTACATTTTTATCTTCTAAGTCTTAAGCTCCCCCTGGACAGTATCCATCATCTTCAATCTCTTGGCTTGCTGGTTTATCTTCCCTGATGGTCAGATTGTTCATCTTATCTTTTAAACCTACAGGACTAGAAGAATTGCTTGGCATAGTTAATCACTTTAGACTCATGAAAGACTACATGGATAGACTCTTCTACAACTTGTGTAGTCAAGTTATAGAACCTATATGCTTTACTATTGTTGTTGTACCCAACAAATATCCCTTCTTTGGACTTGACAGCAAACTTAGTCAAATGAGACTTACCATTGTTTAGTACATAACACTTGCTACCAAAGATCTTAAAATAGGATAAGTTTGGTGTTCTGCCTTTCAGAATCTCATAGGGATTCTTTTTGTGATTGAATCCCTATTGAGAACATGACAAGCAGTATTTACTGCCTCAGCCCAAAAATATTCTAAGAGAGAAGTGTCATTTAACAAAGTTATACCTGGCTCAATCAAAGTTCTGTTCTTCCTTTCAGCAATTCCATTTTGCTGGGGAGTTCTTGGTGAGAAAAATTCTTCATGAATCTCAAGCCCTTCATAGAACTTTGTCATGCATTCAGACTGAAACTCAGTCCCATGATCACTTCTGATCTTGACCACAGAACTATTAAATTCATTCTAAATTTGCTTGACAAAAGTCTGGAAGATATTTGGGGTTTCAGATTTTTTCCTTAAGAAAAAAACCCAAGCAAACCTGGAAAAATCATCAACCAACACAACAGTATAGACTTTCCTACATAAACTATGAATTGACATAGGATTAAATAGATCCATATGTAGGAGGTATAAACACCTCACTGAGTCCTTGGTATCAAGACTTTGGAAGGAAAACCTGGTCTGCTTGCCCTTTTGACAAGCTGAGCAAATTCCCTCCCTAATGCACTTAACTTCTGGACCATTCCTTACCAACTCTTCAGTAAAGAGTCTACCTATGGTCTTGTAGTTAAGGTGAGCTAGTCTCTTGTGCCATTTAACACAATGAGAAACTTTCTCATCTGAACCTAGGCATATAGGAGAGTCCTTTCTCTCATACTTAAAGTCTAAACAGTAAACATTTCCTCTCCTAGTGCCAGTCAAGAAAACTCCTTGATCACTTGACCTTCTAATTTGACACTTATCCTTGAGGAAAGAGATGTCATAGCCCAAATCACATAGTTGACTTATGCTTATAAGGTTATGTTTCAAACCTTTCACATAAGCTAGTTGTGTGATTGTTACTATACCATTTGTTATCTTACGCAAACCTTTTGTTACTCTTTTTTCTGAGCCCCCAAAGGTAACTTTGGGACCATTCTGAATGGGAGTGTAATCCTTTAGCATGCTTCTTGTTCCAGTCATTTACCTGGAACATCCACTATCCAAGCTCCATGTAGGTGTATGGCCACTTGGACTTACCTTATTAGGACCAGGCAGCTCCTGGCTGTGTCCATCCTCGGCTATAGCAATCAACCCTATATATTTACTGTCTTTTATTTTATTGATATCATCCAGCATCTGCAGGAATTCTGTTTCTACAAAATCTTCCTCAGCAGAGAACAGCCCAATGTAGGCCTTAACATCCTCTTCATTTTCTGACTCTGTTGAAGAAGAGTCAGTCCAACTTTTCTCCTTCTTGGACACAAAGGATTTTTCCTTTTTGCATTTATACTGGAGTTTCTTTTTCTCACCAGACTCCTTTCTATTGATAGGACAATCTGCTATGACATGTCCTGGCTTGCTGCAGTAATAACAGATAATCTTAGTAGATGTTTGTTTACTAGGTTTAGAGCCATACCTTTCCTCCTTAGAGGTTTTCTTCTTTCCCTTGTAGCTACCATCCTTGGAGTGAGAGGAAGAGGAAGGCCTTCTCCTCCAGTTCTTTTTCTTTAGAAACTTCTAGAATTGCCTAGAAAAGGTAGCAAGCTCCTCATCAGAATTATGGCCATCCGTTGTGCTAGTATCTGAACTTTCTGTCTCAGTATCAACAACTTTTTTGGGTGGAGAAGGAGTCTTTCTCCTGCCCTTCTTTGTAGATTCAACTTTGAAGGCCACAGACTTATCTTTGCCATAAAGCCTGCTGGACTTTTCCTCTTCCTTTCTGGCAATGAACTGCATCTCATAGGATAACAATTTTCCAAACAAAGTTGATGGAGGAGTATCTATAAGTTTGGCCACTTCTTTGATGGCACAGACTTTGGTATCCCAATCCTTTGTTAAGGATCTGAGAAACTTGTCATTGATTTCATAAGTGCTGAAGACTCTTCCATAGGTCATCAACTCATTGATAATTCTAAAGAACTTTTCATAGCATATAGCTATGCTATCTATCTTGAATTGTCTGAAACTTTCATACTCTTGATTGAGAATGGATTTCCTATCCTGTCTTACTTCTTCAGTCCCCTCCATGTAGACAATTAAGGTGTCCCACATTTCCTTTGAAGTTTTGCAGTGGACTAAATTCTGAAATGTAGAATCATCTATGACACTCACAATTATGTTCTGTGCCCTCTTATCAAAAGTGGCTAAGATGATCTCATCTTTGGTCATCTCAGAATAATTCTTTGGAGTCCTCAGATTTGCATCTAAAACAGATGTCTTCATGGGGATGAATGACCCTTCTTGAACTATGATGTAGATTCTTGGATCTGATGCGTCCATGAATAATCTGACCCTTTCTTTCCATATGCGAAATGTCTCTTTTCTGCAAATGAGAAGTTTCATTGATCCAAGTTCTTTGTGATTTTCACCTGAACCCATTTTGGCTATCTTATTACTGTCTTAAAGATACACTCAGACTGTTAAGTCTTATTTTGAGGAACCTGACTCTGATACCACTCGAAAGAATTGGTTTCAAGATTGTCTAAAAACCTAGAAGGGGGGGGGGGGTGAATAGTTTCAATTCTTTTTCTAGTTAGAGGGTAATTAAGTTGATCACAGCACAGATAAAATCTATAGTTACCACATCACACAAACAACCAATCACAACATACACACAGATTTTATAGTGGTTCCCCAATTGATGGGTACATCCACTTTCCCCCTTCGCCTATCTAGCAGTATACTAGATTCGGCCTAACTTCCTTCCACCTTCTCAGATCCTCAGATCTTACAACTCAGAACCCAAATTTGTTCTTACAGCTCACACTTCAACAAGTGCTACAACTCAGGCTCTTCCCAAGAACCCTACCTCAGAGTGAGTCTCCACTCCTACCACTCAGGCAATCAAGCCCTACCTCAGCCTTTTCAACAGGCCTACAGCTCAGAGAAATCAATCTCCTACCTCAGGCAAACAACCCTACCTCAGCCTTTATAGTTACAAGCTTACAACTCAGAGATTTTAATCTCTTACACTCAGATCTAAATTAGATCCTATAGGAATTTGATTAAGAAGATGTTTCTACCTTCACTCAAAAAGAGATGAAGGAATCTTGATCAGATCTTGATGGATCTGCTTTCAACTTTTCTTTGTAGTAAAGGATTTGATTTAACCTGACTTAGCTTATTCGAAGCTTCTTGAAATAGAGAACCTAGGTTGAATCTTCTTAGTGTAGATCCAGATTCTTCCACACTACTGAATTAATTCTGCAATCTTCAAAAGATCTGCTGGGAAGCAATCTCCTTCTCTGATTTTGAATCAGAATCTCTTGCTGTACTGGAATCCGTGAATTCTTCTTGGAGAATTCCTCTTTAATTTCTCTTTGTCTTCAGTTGTTGTTTATCTCTGATAGCCCGACCCTATTTATAGTTTACATCAGTGGCAACCGGCTGATCCGGTAGTTGACTGGCATCTGACAGTTCTGTCATGTCTGAATAGGCCGTGACAATTCTAGCAGCTGTCAAGTCTTCAGTCTTGGCACTTAGAATTATTTAGCTCAGCAGAATGTGTCGGGAGATAAGGATAATATGTGTGGATACAAATGGAGTATGTGTCGACATAATTACCCAGGTGTCGACACACTTCCTTTGGTGTTGTCGACAAGTATCAGCAACTGTCAACACAGCTCCACTTAGTCTCAACACTATTTTTGTAGACTGTGTCGACACAATTTAGAAAATAGTCGACAAAGTTCTTCATCAAGTTCTCGTCACACACCCTTTGTAGAATGTGTCGACATACTTCAGGAAATGTCGACACAACTCTTTATCAAGTTCTCAACACGGCTTTTGTAGAATGTGTCGACACAAGTCCTGTGTGTCGACAAAGTCTCTCTAAGTGTCGACCCACGTCCTTGATGTCGACAAAGTTACCTCTTTACACTTGTCAGCTCAACAGTCTAAGTGTGTCGATACAAGTTATAAGTGTCGACACATTTGATGTCGACTTATCTTCTGAGTGTCGACACATACTTGCTTCTTGTCTCGACACAACTCCTTCAAAGGTGTCGACAGAAAATAATTGTCTCGACACTTTTGTACTTAGAATATTATCTGCATTCTTCTGCCTGCACAAATTAACTCAATGCAACATCAAATACAACCCGATGTATATCATGGAGTTAGGTGAGGCTTCTCCAAATCAGGTACACAAATTCCAATGTACCCAACAATTATGAAGAAGACGGCTGCTCCCTTGGGCTGATGGCTAGGTCAGATGAAGAATTCAGTCAGGATCAGCCTGGTCCAAGCGAGGTAATTTCTGCTACTAGCTCTTCTTATTCAGATTATGAATTAGTTCCAGATTCTTGTGCCTCTGCATCAAGTGGTGATGATGGCTTACAATCTAAGGGAGACATCAATCAATTGATTGATAATTATGGTGCGCTTCTACAGGATCTAAAGAAAATAAAGCTCCTGGCCAAACAACATGCTCAAGAAATTGTTTCTTTAAAGCTTGCTGCTTCAGAATCAACAAAATTGCTGGATCTGAAGATTCAAGAAGTTAGCAAACTGAAGAATGTAATAATCCTTCAGATGAGTACAATAACCTTCATGATTAACCATATCAGAAATCTTAAAGGGAAGCTCCAAAAAGAGAGGGAACTAGTGTCTAGCTACTCCAAGCCTAGTATAGTGTTGCCCTTGATAGACTCATTCTCCTCCCGAAAGGGAAAAAGGGTTGGTATTTAAGGGAAGAATAAGAGCTGCTATTCGCAAGGGAAAGGGAAAAGCTCGAGTGGAGCCACTAGCCACTAAGGTTCTTCTTAAGTTTAATAGGTTGCAATTTCCTTCTAACATCTATGACCGTGAGAGTATTTATGGTCACTGGAATCTTGCTAGACTATCTTGTGTGAACAAAGATGTTCCACAATTTGGTTGTAGTTACAGCAAAGGTGCAAGTGCCTATGAGAAAATACAAAAGGCCTATCCAGGACCATTTGTGTTCAGTGCAATAGCCCCCTCAGTCAAGGGTAAAGTTGCTGACTGTTCTCCAGTTCCTCCAGCCCACTTTAAGACAAAGGGCAAGGTTGTCAGTAGAACAGACCTAGGCATCTCTGAGGCCATCAAGAGTATGATTTTTGAAAAGAAAGCTACTGCTAGAAGGGCTCAAGATATCCCAAGCACTGCTACTGCCAAACCCACCACTTGTTCGACTAGGGCAGGGAAACCATGGAACAGGACTACTGCTACTCCTTTTAGACCAAGAGCTACTGTTACCACAACCACTAGACCTGCTCCAAAAAGAAGGTACAACATCCATGAGAGTTGGTGTTGTGGAAAGATAGGCCACTTTGTTGTTGATTGCTAGCACAATCATAGTGTGCAGAGAGCAAATCTCAGCTTGCCTATCAGAAAAGCTGCATGCAGGCAGGATTATTTTCAGCCTAACATGCACCAAGGACCCAATAAAATTTAGGGTCCTGAGGTTAACTGATTTGTGTTTTGCAGGTTAGTCAAAGTGCCCAAACCCCAGTATGGTACTTGGATAGTGGATGTTCCAGGCACATGACTGGAACAAGAAGCATGCTGAAGGATTATATTCCTGTAAAGAATGGACCAAAGGTTATCTTTGGTTGGTCGGAAAAAGGGATGACTAGAGGTTATCGTAAGATCTCTAATGGCATAGTCACTATAACTAGAGTAGCCTATGTAGAAGGGTTGCAACACAACCTGATAAGCATTAGTCAACTCTATGAACATGGCTATGACATAGTATTTCACAAGGATGAGAGCCAAATTAGGAGGTTAGTGACCAAGAGGTCATCTTAACAGGCACTAAGAGTGGAAATGTGTACTGTTTTGATTTCCTATGCTCTAACAAAGACTCACCTGTATGCCTAGTTACAGATGAGAAAGCCTCTTCCTATGTACAGCAGTACAAGAGGCTAGCTCATCTAAATTATAGGACCATAGACAAGCTATTCAGCAATGAGCTGGTTAGGAGTGGGCCTAAGTCTATATGCACTAAGGACGGTATCTGCTCTGCATGCCAAAAGGGCAAACAGACTAAGACCTCCTTTAAGAACATTGGCACCAAAGACTCAGTGAGGTGCTTATACCTCTTGCATATGGATCTGTTTGGTCCTATGCCAATTCAAAGTCTAGGAAGGAAAGTCTACACCCTTGTGGTTGTTGATGACTTTTCCAAATTTGCCTGGGTTTCTTTCTAAGGAAGAAATATGAAACCCCTGATGTCTTCCAGACATTTGTCAGGCAAATTCAGAATGAATTCAACAGTACTGTCATCAAAATCATAAGTGACCATGTGACTGAGTTTCAATCTCAGTGCATGATAAGGTTCTATGAAGAGCAAGGGATTCATCAAGAATTTTCCTCTCCTAGAACACCACAGTAAAATGGAATTGCTGAGAGGAAAAATAGGACTCTCATAGAGACTGGTAGAACCTTGTTAAGTGACTCTTCCCTCCCAGAATACTTCTGGGCTGAGGCAGTTAACACTGCATGCTATGTCCTTAATAGGGCTTCTATCACCAAGAGGCATAAGAAGACTCCCTATGAGATCTTGAAGGGCAGAAAACCAAACCTAAGCTATTTCAGGATCTTTGGTTGTAAGTGTTATGTTCTAAAAAATGTAAAAGTCCATTTAATTAAGTTTGCTGCCAAGTCCCATGAAGGGATCTTTGTTGGGTACAACACTTATAGTAAGGCATATAGAACCTACAACTTAACTACCCAAGTTATAGAAGAGTCAATGCATGTTGTTTTTGATGAGTCCAACATGGTTAACTGTGAACTGTCAAGCTCCTCCTGTTATAGTATTACAGGTATAGAGTAGATGATGGACAAGCTGACCATCAAAGAAGCTACCCCCATAGTCCAAGATAATGATGATGGACTGCCTATTCCAAGAGAAGGGGAAAACATACCTGAAGAAATTGAAGACCAGCTGGCTGAAAACGCTGAAGATCAGCAATCTGCAGCTAGAATGCCTCCAGCTACCAAGCATCTAAGGGATTATCCAGTACACCAAATCATTGGTGATGCAAATCATGGAGCCCAGACCAGAAGCCAAAGCATGAATACAACTCTCTACTCAAGCTTCCTATCTCAACATTAGCCAAAGAAGTTTGAAGAAGAAATCAAGGATCAGTTCTGGATTGGAGGAATGCATGAAGAACTCGGCCAATTTAAGAGATGTAAGGTCTGGAAGTTGGTCCCCAGTCCACAAGGGCAAAATATCATGGGGACAAAGTGGATCTACAGGAACAAGTTGGATCAAGATGGCATCATTGTTAAGAAGAAGGCAAGACTGGCAGATAAAGGCTACTAACAAGAAGAGGGAATAAAATTTGACCAGACCTTTTCCCTAGTAGCTAAATTGGAAGCCATAAGGATTTTCCTTGTATTTGCCGCCTATCAGGGATTCAAGGTCTACCAGATGGATGTCATGTCAGCATTCCTAAATGTGTACCTAAAATAGGAAGTATATGTGGATCAACCACCATGTTTTGTAGACCCTAACTCTCCAAATTTTGTTTATATGCTTAGGAAGGCTTTATATAGGCTAAAGCAAGCCTCTAGGGCTTGGTATGAAACCTTGTCCAGCTTACTCATTGAGAACAAATTCTCAAGGGGGGAGATTGACAAGACCGTATTAATAAGGGAATCAAAGGGCAAGCTTATCCTAGTCCAAATATATATATCGATGACATTATCTTTGGATCTACTTGTACAACCTCGGGCTCGCGAGAGGACCTCAAGGTGCGAACAGTAAAAGCGTGTTTGATGAACTGACAGGCGAGTGGGACCACATGGTCCACTCGTAGAATGTGAGACAGGCGATCCCTGCAGTAGGCGAGACGCCCCTTTTGGGATGCGAGCAGGCCTTTATAGGCTAGAGGGCCCTGCGACGAAGGATGCCTGCGATACGACCATGAGGGCTCGTATCCCAGATGGGTGTTCCCCTACTCGCCATATACAAAGAGGGCCGTTTTGGGCAATTCTATACCCATGAGAGAATTTACTCTTCTGCCCCGGGTAAATTTACCCTTTTGACCTTAGAGGTCTACATATAACTCCTCAGAACATCGAAGTTTGGCTGTTGGCAGACCCAACCAGGGGTACTTTGGTAATTTTGGGTTAACTTGGTGTGGTTATTTGCAGATCGAACTCAAAAAACTATAAATAGGCCCATAGGGGTTCTTCAGAAGCACTTTTTTCCCGGATACTGAAGAGGATTTTTCTGTGCTTTTTGAGGAGCTCCAAGCCCAGCTTTTGGCTTTAGAGGGGAAGCTCTCAGAGATCTTCCGGGTAAGCGGTGGGACCTCCCTGCTGAGACTTAGGTCCAGTTTCTAGTCCTTCACAACCAGTCAGAGGTCAGAGCTTGGGACGAGTAGGTGTTGGCTACGCCCCTATTTTACGAACTTTTGTCAAAGTCAAGTTTTGTCTTCAACAGTTCTGGTGCGGTGAGCGTGGAAGGTAGCTGGTACAAGAAAGTTTTGAGTTTAGTCCGATGGCAAATGGTGAAGGTGAAGGATCTGGTTCAGGAGGTTCCCCCTCCCGGGGAGAGGAGAAGACGAGGAAGATGCTGGAAGACTTCAGGCGAGAGGTCTTGCAGACTATCAGCTTGGCCTTCTCGGCGAGGAGCGAGTGGGCAATGCCTCAGGTCCCGATACATGAGGTCCCGCTCTTGGGCGAGAATGCCCCTGGGCAGCGCCTGGGGAAGGAGGTCCCAGCGGAGGCTGGCGAGAGGGACGTGGCCGCGCGAGAGCTCTTCCCAGGCCAGCGCCCCGGGAAGGAAATTCCAGCAGAAGTTGGCGAGAGGGAGGCAGCTGTGCGAGAGCTCTTCCTGGGGCATGGTCTCGCGGATCGGGCCAGCCAGCCGAGGACGCGAGATGTGCCCTCTCGGCAGGCAGGAGGCGAGAGCCCCTTCAACGAGCTCATCATCTCGGCCCCGGTTCCGGAGGGGTTTCGGGAGCCCGACATGTCCTACTACTCGGGGAAAGATGACCCTGTACAGTACGTGCAGTGGTTTGAAGATGTTGTTTCAATAAGGCAGATGACGGATGCCTTCAAGTGTCGACTGTTTGCCATCATGTTGAAGGAGAAGGCCCGGGACTGGTTCCACCAGTTGTCAGCAAGTTCGATCTATAGTTTCAAGGATCTGCGTCAAGGTTTCCTGTTGAGGTTCTTAACATCGAAGAAGCGTAAGAAGGAGGTGGAGTGCCTGTTTGAGGTGAGGCAGAAGCAAGATGATACGTTGGGACATTATGTGGATCAGTTTCAAGAAGAAACCCTCCTGGTCCAGGAGGTCCCACGGTATACGCTGATGCTCACTTTTACTCTGAGACTGAGTCCGGGTTTCTTTAGCATGGAGTTGAAGAGAGTACCCCCCCTATCCTTTGAGGAGCTCATGGAGAGGGTGGAGAAGGAGACAGACTTTAAGAGGGCCAATTCGGTGTTTGCAAGTAAGCTGGCCAGGTTGGCGAAGGATGATGTGAAGGAGCCGGAAGCAGGAAGGCGGAGGGAGCAATGAGAAGAGAGGAGGGAAGAGCACCAAGGACAGGGGCAGCTGGGACTGCACCAAGGATGAGGGGCTCGGGAGCCGAACAACCAGTTAGGTTGGAGGACTCAGGAGGGGCGCCGCCCTGGAGCTAGGAGGAGGTTTCCAGGGAAGAGACCACTTTCGCGAGCCGAGGAGGTTTGATCAGTCGGCACGGAGGCAGGAGCTAAGTGGTCATTTCCCACATCAGCAGGAGACAATGGAGGTCAGTCGAGTTAGAGGAGGAAGGAGAGGAGATCGAGGAGGAGCTGGAAGGAGAGATGGTGGAGAAGGGAGAAGGGGCAGGGTGGCGTTGCCTTTCTGTGACTTCCATCAGGAGGAGGGCCACACAACGTGCACATAACCAGAGTTCCTGGAAATTAGAGAAGCCAGGGGGTCGAGGAGGCAAGCTCCGCTAGTAAGGATCGAGGAGGTACAACATGAGGAGACGGAAGATTTATGCGAGGACTGGGTGGATATAGGAACCAGGGGAGGGATGGTGGTGATCCATAGAGGAGTTGAGTTTGAGGCAACTCGACAGGGGAACCTCCAAACCATGTTCCGAAGTGTGGTGGCCTCGACCTCCCACCCCCCCCCCCCCTCCAAAAGAAAAATTACCTTTTCTTCAGCGGATATGCCGGATTATGAGGACCCGTTCTGTGATGCCTTGGTGATCCAGACGGTAGTCGAAAACTTCATGGTCTCCAAGATCCTAGTGGACAACGGGAGCTCCGTGAACGTGATCTTCAAGAAGGCTTTCGATGAGATGCAGGTTGAGACCAAGAGGGTCATAGCTTCGGATGGGCCGTTGTTTGGTTTCCCAAGAGAAAGGAAGTAGAAGGAGGGGTGGGGCTACATGTGAAGTTAGGGGGCGTGTCACGGAACTGCAGGTTCGTGATCGTGGATGCCCCGAGCAGCTATAGTGCCATCTTTGGGCGCCCCCTAATCAGCGCCTTTCACTGCGTCCCCTCCTCATTTCATCAATGCCTCAAGTTCAACAACGGAGGGGTGCAGGTTAGGGTCAGAGGGGACCCGAACGAGATAAGACAATGTTACATAACGATGGTTAACACCACTTCTTGGATGACAGAGGCAGAAGAACTAGAGAGGGAGATGGAGAGGGCGGAGCGTGAAGAGGTTGTCAGAGAGGAGGAGATGAGCCTAGGAGAGGCGATGGAGGAGGTTAAGGAGGTGCAGAGAGGAGGAGACGTGCAGGGAATTCGGAGGGACAAAGAGTCAGAGCCGCAAGGGGGTCGGCAGATGGAAGGAGAAGGAGTAGTTGAGAGGGAGGCCCAGGGAGGCATAGAGGTTGAGCAGGAGCAGAGTGAGAGCCTAGGGGTGGCAAGGGAAGTTGAGGAAGCAGGAGGGGAGGAAGAGTTTGGGCAGGAAGAGGAGGCGAGGGCCGGTTGGGAGCAGTCGTGGCTGGAGCCGACTGAGGAGGTGGTGGAGATGGAAGTCTTCACCAGCGTCGGTCAGGTGCAGAAGGTGCGGATCAGAGGTGGTCTGAGTCCCAAGGACCAGGAGCGAGTGCGGGCTTGAATCCAGAGCAAAATCGATATCTTTACTTGGAGCACGACTAACATGCCGGACATTGATGCGGATATGGCCTGCCACAGCCTGAACCTGGACCCCAAGACGCACCCCATACGCTAGAAAATGTGGACCATCGCAACCAAGCTGGAAGAGCCAATCCGCGAGGAGGTCAAGAAGCTTTTAGAGGATGGCTTCATCTCGGAGATCTAGTACCCATGCCGTGTCTCTAACGTGGTAATGGTTACCACCAAATCAGAATGCACACTCCCGATGTCAAGGACGTCTCCTTCATCACAAGGGAGGGATGTTTCAATGATAAAATGATGCACTTTGGGTTGAAAAATGCAGGGGCTACATACCAGCGTATGATGGATCGAGTCTTCCAAGGTCAAAGGGGGAGGAACCTAGAGGTCTATGTTGATGACCTGATGGTCAAGAGTAAATGTGTGGAATCGCATCTCCGAGACCTGGAGGAAATGTTCGACACCTTGCGGAGGTTCAAGATGAGGCTGAACCCCTTAATGTGTGTTTTTGGTGCAAGCCGTGGGAAGTTCCTTGGGCATCTTCTGACCCAGACAGGAGTGGAGCCAAACCCAGATAAGGTGAGAGCCATCCTAGTGCTGGAGTCACCATGCAACGCTAGGAGGTCCAGCGCCTTACAGTCAAGCTGGCCGCATTAAGCAGATTCCTCTCCAGGTCGGAAGAAAGGTGCTCATCATTCTTCAAGGTGTTGAGGGGTACTCAAAGGTTCGAGTGGACTGTCGAATGTGAAGAAGCTTTCCAAATATTGAAGAGACAGATCTCCCAGGCTCCTCTCCTTCAAAGCCCAAAGGAGGGGGAGGACCTAGCCTTGTACCTCGGAGTTGGATCAGAGGCCGTGAGCTCGGTTGTGGTCAGGGAAGAGGGGTAGAAGCAATTGCCAATTTACTATGTTAGCAGGATCCTGAAGAAGGTGAAGCTCCGCTACCCCATCTTGGAGAAGCTGGCGTATGCTTTGATCGTTTCGACCAGAAATCTTCGGCCGTACTTCCAAGCGCATTTGATTAGGGTGGTAACGGACCATCCCCTTTGAAAGATTTTTGAGGGAGTGGAGCACTCGGGCAGATTGGCCAAGTGGTCCATTAAATTAAGCGAGTTTGATATATCTTTCGTGCCAAGGCTCTCCATCAAGGGTCAGGCGGTGGTTAACTTCTTGGCAGACTACATTGTTGAGGTCGGAGCCGAGGAGCTATTGCCGCAGGAGGATTGGAAGATGATGGTTGATGGTGCCTCAGGAAAACACTCCCTCGGAGCAGGGGTGGTGTTGATAAGCCCTCAGGGGGTCACCATAGAACAAGTGGTGGTCTTACACTTTTCAGCAACCAATAATCAGGTGAAGTACGAGGTTGTGATAGCCGGCCTTTGCTTGGCAAAGGAGCTTGAGATCCAGGATGTGGAGGCTTTTACGGACTCGATGGTGGTGGCATCACAGATCCGAGGAGAGTTCGAAGCTCGGGAGCCCACCCTTGTGAAGTACTAATCAAAGGTGAGGGCGATCATCGGAGGGTTTCGAACATTCTCAATTCAACATGTTCCAAGGGAAGAAAGTATAGCTGCCGATCGATTGGTTAAGTTTGGACCTCGGGGAGGAGGGACCTTGACTGAGCTATTTCGACCAGCTATCGAAGAAGGAGAGTTGATGGAGGTGGATCGGAGACCCTCGTGGGTGGATCCATTGGTGACCTTCCTAACCACCGGTGAGCTACATGGGACAAAGGATAGAAAAAGCTTCAGGCACAAGGCAGCTTACTACCTGACGCTGGAAGGAGGGTTGCATCGAAAGATGTTATCAGGTCTCTTGGCAAGGTGTGTGACCGAGCAGGAGGTCCCGAGGATCCTGGAGGAGGTGCATTCAGGAGAGTGCGACAATCACTCAGGAGGAAGGATGTTGGAAGCAAGGGTGGTGAGGCAAGGGTACTTCTGGCAGACCCTGAGGAAGGATGCGGTTGATTTTGCGAGGAGGTGCCGGAAGTGTCAGCTATATGCCCCCCTCCAGCTCTTGCCCGCTCAAAGGGTCCGAAGCATCACGACACTATGGCCTTTCGCTATCTGGGGAATGTACTTGGTCGGACCTTTCCCTCCGGCTATTGGGCAGAGGAGATTCCTCCTGGTCATGATTGATTATTTTTCAAAGTGGCTGGAGGTTAAGGCGTTGGCCAAGGTCACCTCACAGGTCATCCAAATATTTGTCTGGGGGTAGATCATATGCAAGCACGGGCTCCCCCAGGCAATAGTGAAAGACAATGGGCCCCAGTTTGCCAGTGAAGAGTTCATCAGCTTCTGCGCTCAGCTGGGGATAGACCTCAGGTTTTCCTTCGTGCACCTCCCCAGGAGCAACAGCCAGGTGGAGGCAGCCAACAAGATCATCATAAACCTACTTAAGAAGAAGGTAGAGAACTTGAGGGGGAGCTGGGTGGAGCAGCTCCCCTCAGTATTGTGGGCCTTGCAGATAACCCCAAACACGGCCACCGGCGAGATCCCCTTCAAACTTTCCCATGGGTATGAGGCGGTCCTACCCGTGGAGTTTGAGGTTCGATCCCCATGAGTCGCATCTGCAAGTGGTGGAGATGAGGCTTGGAGGCTAGAAAACGAAGGGGTGCTGCGCCTCTCATTGGATATGGTTGAAGAGCTGCGTGATGTCGCAGCTATAATGCAGGAAGAGATCAAGCGACGAATGACAAAATACTTTAACAAACACATCAAGATCAAACAGTTCATAGAGGGAGATCTAATACTGAAGAAAGTTGATACTGCAGGAAGATCTGCCCCCGTGGGCAAGCTCAACTCGAATTAGGAAGGGCCCTATATTGTCAAAAGGGTCCTAAGAATGAGAGGTTACCACCTCCAAGTTGTGGAGGGCAGGACCATGAGCCACACTTGGAGTGGCGACGACTTGAAGCGTTTCTACCCATGAGAAGGGAGAGTAAAAATTGTAATTCGAATCAAGCTTATTAAAATACATTCCTCAAATTACTTCTTATTTTTGCTCATTGTAAAATTCTAGCAGCAGGAAGATGAGACCTTCTGCAATACCCCGAGCACGGCTCGGCCCCAGGTAGACCCGCTGAGCAGGCTCTCATTAGCTGGCAGGTCCGAAGGCTCGCCTGTGGGGGAGAGGTCTGGTTCTTGGTCCTTGGTTCTGCACTACCCTGAGAGCGGCTCGGCCCCAGGTAGACCCACTGCGCAGGCTCTCATTAGCTAGCAGTTCCGAAGGCTCGCCTATGGGGGAGAGGTCTGGTTCTTGGTCCTTGGTTCTACATTACCCCGAGCGCGGCTCGGCCCCAGGTAGACCCGTTGCGCATGCTCTCATTAGCTGGCAGGTCCGAAGGCTCCCCTGTGGGGGAGAGGTTTGGTTCTTCGACCATGGTTCTGCACTACCCCGAGCACGGCTCGGCCCCAGGTAGACCCACTGTGCAGGCTCTCATTAGCTGGCAGGTCCGAAGGCTCGCCTGTGGGGGAGAGGTCTGGTTCTTGGTCCTTGGTTCTGCACTACCCTGAGCGCGGCTCGGCCCTAGGTCGACCCGCTGTGCAGGCTCTCATTAGCTAGCAGGTCCGAAGGCTCGCCTGTGGGGGAGTGGTCTGGTTCTTGTTACTTGGTTCTGCACTACCCCGAGCGTGGCTCGGCCCAAGGTATACCTGCTGCGCAGTCTCTCATTAGCTGGCAGGTCCGAAGGCGCGCCTGTGGGGGAGAGTTCATGTTCTTGGTCCATGGTTCTGCACTACCCCAAGCGTGGCTCGGCCCCAGGTAGACCCGCTGTGCAGGCTCTCATTAGCTGGCAGGTCCGAAGGCTCGCCTGTGGGGGAGTGGTCTGGTTCTTGGTCCTTGGTTCTACACTACCCTGAGCGCGGCTCAGCCACAGGTTGACCCGCTACGCAGGCTCTCATTATTTAGCAGGTCCGAAGGTTCGCATGTGGGTGAGAGGTTTCGTTCTTGGTCCTTGGTTCTGCACTACCCCGAGCGCAGCTCGACCCCAGGTAGACCCGCTGTGCAGGCTCTCATTAGCTAGTAGGTCCGAAGGCTCGCCTGTGGGGGGAGAGGTCTTGTTCTTGGTCCTTGGTTCTGCACTACCCCGAGCACGGCTCGGCCCCAGGTAGACCCACAGCGCAGGCTCTCATTAGCTGGCAGGTCTGAAGGCTCGCCTATAGGGGAGAGGTCTGGTTCTTAGTCCTTGGTTCTGCACTACCTCGAGCGTGGCTTAGCCCCAGGTATACCCGCTGCGCAGGATCTCATTAGCTGGTAGGTCCGAAGGCTCGCCTATGTGAGAGTGGTTTGGTTCTTGGTCCTTGGTTCTGCACAAACCCGAGCGTGGCTCAGCCGCAGGTAGACCTGCTGCGTAGGCTCTCATTAGCTGGCAGGTCCGAAGCCTCTCTTGTCTGGTAGAGGTCTGGATCTTGGTCCTTGGTTCTACACTACCCTGAGCGCGGCTCGGCCCCACGTAGACCCGCTCCGCAGGCCCTCATTAGCTGGCAGGTCCGAAGGTTCGCCTGTGGGGGAGAGGTTTGGTTCTTGGTCCTTGGTTATGCACTACCCCGAGCGCAACTCGGCTGCAGGTAGACCCGCTGCGCAGGCTCTCGTTAGCTGGCTGGTCCAAAGGCTCGCCTGTGGGGGAGAGGTCTTGTTCTTGGTCCTTGGTTCTGCACTACCCCGAGCGTGTCTTGGCCCCAGTAGACCCGCTGCGCAGGCTCTCATTAGCTGGCAGGTCCGAAGGCTTGCCTATGGGGGAGAGGTCTGGTTCTTGAAGTCTTGGTTCCTGATTCTTGGGAATTCTACACCACCTCGAGCCTGGCTTGGTTCCCGGTAGATCCGTTGCCCAGGCTCCCATTAGGCTAGCAGGGCAGCCAACTCACTCAATGGTAGAATGTTGGGAAAATCTCATTATGAAACATCCCTGCTTAATCTTATGAAAAATAAACTAAGGCAAGGGCTAGAGCAGTGCGACTGGAAGCACTCCCAGCTGGCGGCCTCAGGGGCGGTCTCGCCCTGGGCAAGAGGGCACTCGTGCGAGACAGAAGACTTGGCCTGATGATAGGAGGCCAGTTATACCACTAAGAGTCACTCATGCAGGGAGAACTTGAAGGCAAGGCAAGAAGGTTATATCAGTTCTCACGCATTAAAAAAAGACAAGGGAAGTGACGACTTGCACTCTGCAAAATGTCAACTCTCCAACATGGCAGTGAGACAAAACGTAGCACCGTCTCGCGGGCATGAGCGCGTCAAAGGGTCATCTCGGGGTAAGCGAAATAAAGCAAAATATAAAGAATAAAGACGAGGCAGCGAGACGGGTGGGTATCACCGTCTCGTAGGCCAAAACAAACCAACAACTTGTCTCGCGAAATAAAAAACAAAATAAGCAAGACAGTTTGTACAGTTGATCCATCACTATCATGCATCACAAAATGAAGCTAAAAAAGAGTAGCTTTAAGTTTTACAGCAACAAAAAATAGGAGCAGAGAGGGATTCTTGATCTTGGAGGAAACACATCATTTCTCCTCGCCGGAAGAAGAATCCTCGCTCTCCTCACCATAGAGCTGAGGAACTAAATCGCGAACGGTCACCATCTCAGAGCCATCCTTCATGACCCCCAACTCCTTCATCATCTTGAGGACCATCTCTGCCACCCTGATGCTAACTTCTCGGCACTGCTCCTCGACTTCATCAAAAGAGTAATGCGGCGGTTCCTGGAAGGTCTTGCGGCGAGACGATGACGCGGCGTTGTCCTGAAGGCGAGCGTTCTGGGCTTTCAAATCCTTGACATCCTCCTCCGGGCCCTCTACGCGCGAATGCAACCGCTTCGTCGTCTCGGCATCCTGCGAGACGCCAGTCATTAGTAAAGTATATTGAAGAAGGAAAATCCAAGGGTAAGGCTAAGGCTTACCACGCAGCCCTGGACTTTGGCGAGGAGGGTCTCGGCGACAGACAACCTTTTCGCAAGGTCTTCTGATTTCTCTCGCTCCGACGCCAGGCTCTCTTGCTCCGCCGCCATGCCCGTTTCGCTGTCATTCCATTTTTTGTTGATGTATATTAGGCGGCGCGAGGCATGGTGCGAGAACTCCAAGGAGCACATTTGGGCATGGGAGGACTTCAAGATGAGATCTCGCGTAGACTCGCTCTCGGGGGAGACAGCGACGAGACCGCCGTAAAGACCATACCCCACGGTGAAAGTGTGGCTGGTGGGGAGCTCCTGCTCCTTTAAAGAGGGAAAGAGGGTGGAGATGGACACACGATTGGCGTCCCGCACCCATAATAGAAAAGGGTCGCCGGCAGCATCTGAAACCACGGGACCCAAATTGAAATTCATATGGGAAGAGTGGGCGGGACAACTGGTGGAGGCTCCTTCGCGAGAGGTGGTGGCAGCCAGTTGGTTGGATGTGGCGGCAGGCTGGTCGGGAAGAGTCGTCTCGCGGGTAGGCGAGACTGCCTAATGAGGAGGCGAGCGGGGCGAATGGGACCCCTCCACAGAGATGGGGCTCAAGGACCCCGATATCTCCTTCTTCTCCTTCGGGGTCGTCTTCTTTTTCCTCTTGCAGACAACCATGGATTTTCTCATCTTCTTTGAAAGGCTGGAGCAAGAGGGATCCATGTCCCCAATATGCCTCTTGAGAGGGGAAGGAGCCAAGGACTCTCTCGCCGCCTCAGCTGCCGCGCTGGCGCGACTAAGGACCTTGGAAGGATGTATGGTGCTCTTGTAAGGAGGGTGGACTGGTACGGCTGGCTCCCCTAAAAACAAACAATCACGGGATAAGATGGCACGACGGGAAATAAAGAAGCGCGCGACGGGAGAGCTAGAATACCTTCACCAGGGAGCACTGGAGGCAGCGAGTCGAGGTCTCGCCGTAAGTAGTTGACTTCAAAATTCTTGCCGACGAAGAAATCGAACAGCAACTTATCCGTGACGCTGACCTGCGGGGTCGTGTAGAAACTCTCGGGTGGAGACACAGGAGCGAGCAGGATGCCCCCGAAGTCACCAAGGTGACCACGGATGAAGACAAACCTTGTGAGCCATTGATGATTTTTATTGGGCGTCTCGCACACCTTGAGCCCTTGCCAGATGAAATACGAGACGCCATCAGCGTTGGCGTGGTAGATGAAAAGCTTGTGGAAAACCGTCAAGCTGAATTCGATTCTCTCCCGGCACATATAGCAGACAAAAGCAATTAACACCTTAATCGCATTTGGGTTAAACTACGCTGGGATGACGCCGAAGTATTTGAAGATTTGCTTTACTACGAGCCAGAGAGGCAACCTCAACCCCGCCTCAAAGTGCGAGACGGGGAAGGCAAGTTCTTTCGGGTAGTAAGTATTGATTGACTCGCCGACTTTGGGGGGCCACGATTCAAGCCCCTCCCCCAGGTACTCATGGACGAATCCGCGGTAGTCTTCTTTAGAGAGCCTGCCGAGCGGGAAGTCGTGGTCAGTGAACCACTTCCCGTAGCGGCTGTGCCCCTCGCCCACCTCAACTCTCTTCTTACCCATTCTTGGCGAGACGAATGTAGGCGAGACAGTGAGAGAAAGGAAGTAGTAAGAGCGAAAAGGATCAGCGAGATGGTCGAGGGAGAAAACGCACGAGAAGGATCGGCAAGACAGAAGAAACAAGGGAATAAGAGCTTGGACACGGGCTAGAGAGGCAACCTCAAACCCGCCTCAAAGTACGAGACGGGGAAGGCAAGTTCTTCCGGGTAGTAAGTATTGATTGACTCGCCGACCTTAGGGGGCAGCGATTCAAGCCCCTCCCCCAGGTACTCACAGACGAATCCGAGGTAGTCTTCTTTAGAGAGCCTGCCGAGCGGGAAGTCGTGGTCAGTGAACCGCTTCCTGCAGCGGCTGCGCCCCTCGCCCTCCTCAACTCTCTTCTTACCCATTCTTGGCGAGATGAATGTAGGCGAGACAGTGAGAGAAAGGAAGTAGTAAGAGAGAGAAGGATCGGCGAGATGATCGAAGGATAAAACGCACGAGAAGGATCGACAAGACAGAAGAAACAAGGGAACAAGAGCTTGGATACGGCAGGAGTAAGAGGCACGGATATCCTTCTGATCCAGGGCCTGGGGTATTTATAGCGAATATGGTAAAATGATTAAATGGGCGGGAAAATGTATAGGGGAAGGGGAAGAGTCGGCCAAATGTTCTCTCTCTCTCTGGAGCCTTGATTTGTGTGGACCGTCACAATCACGGGATAATGATTAAAAGAAATTAAAGAAAATGAAGGAATTAAAATGGTAGTAATAAATGTTTAAAAATACCATCCCGCATACGGCGGGTAGCAGGTTCTCTGACATTACTAGCGAGACGGCAGCACAGGGCATTACTTAATTATTACAGCATTCAAATACAAATGTAAAGAAGAAGGGGCGAGATGGATGGCCTTCAGTACGGGTGCCTTTGCCAGCGGCCACCACGAGCTCCCGCCCAGGGAGGCATACTGCGCGAGTGGAAGGCGCGAACGGACTCGAGCACACGGCATGCGAGACGGAGCTGCATGTCGACCTCGCTGATGATGGCGTCAGGGTTGGTTCCATCAACATCTAACTCGGCATCAGCCTCAGAAGACAAGAGAGCGCACTCGTTTTCCAGCCATTTGGTGCACCTGTCCGCCGCCTGCTTGTCTTGCGCCAATGAATGGATGATACGCGCGTGCTTCCTGAACAACTTGGCCGTCTTGTGCTTCATCTCCACCGGGTCTGAAGGGTCGCCGAGGTAGTGTTCAATCCCATCTATTGGAGGAGGAGGCGAGATGACAAGTCGTCTAAAGAGTTCCTCAGCAGGTGAGTCGGTCTGGGTGCCTGAGCGAGGAGTTGAGGGACCGGGTGAGAGAGGCTCCCGCAGGAGGGTGTGGGAGTAGCGAGTGGGACAGAGCAACGAGAGGGAAGGTTTCTCACCAGGAGGACGGGAGGTCCTGGCGTCCTGGGAATGGTCGTCCCTCCTCTCGCTGAGAGGAGTAAATGGAGGCGTGGAAGGTGGTTGCGAGTCAGAATTCTCGCGATGGATAGCAGTTCGTCTCGCGGACTTACCTGTCGTTGTAGAGCTGCGGGGGCTCCCTGAAGAAACAAATAATTAAGAAGGCAGATACAGATATTAGAGGAGTAATAAAGACAGAAGCGAGAGCTCACCTCTTTCTCTCGAGTAAATGTGGGAGGAGGGGTGGGGCAGCTCTCTAGGACTGCGCGAGATGGCTTCCGGCAAAGGAGGAGTGGCCACCCGTTTTTACCCTCTTCAGGTGAGACAGAGAGGGAAATAAAGAGGGCGGGGGGGGGGGGGGGGGGGGGGGGGGGGGGGGCGAACTAAAGTTGGGGTGAAAGCAACCACGTTGGCTTTGTTCTGTTTACGCACCAGCGCAAGGCGCTCGCACCAGCACAAGGCGCTCGCGAAAGCTCTGGCTATGAGACATGGTTGTAGTAGAGTCAAGGAAGGAGGAAGTTTGACAAAGGGGCATCCTTCATTCGGGGTAGGAATCCTATATTTATAGGCTTTGGTGGAGGGCCACACAAAAGATTCTCTCATAAATACGCCCATAAATACGATTTAATGACGAGACTCGGTTGGACGTTCTTTTCGAGCTTAAAATAATCTCGAAAAGAGCGGGGATTGTGTACAACCTCGGGCTCGCGAGAGGCCCTCAAGGTGTGAATAGTAAAAGTGGGCTTGAAGAACTGACATATGAGTGGGACCGCATGGTCCACTCGCAGAAGGCGAGATGGGCGATCCCTGCAGTAGGCGAGATGCCCTTTTGGGATGCAAGTAGGCCTTTATAGGCAAGAGGGCCTTGCGGCGAAGGATGCCTGCGAGACGTGCATGAGGGCTCATCTCGCCGATGGGTGTTCCCCTACTCGCCATATACAGAGAGGGCCGTTTTGGGCAATTCTATACCCATGGGAGATTTTACTCATATGCCCCGGGAAAATTTACCCTTTGGCCCTTGGAGGTCTACATATAACCCCTCAGAATAGCAGAGTTTGGCTGTTGGCAGACCCAAGCAGGAGTACTTTTGTAATTTCAGGTCAACTCAGTGTGGTTATTTGCAGATCCAACTCAGAAAACTATAAATAGGCCCATAGGGGTTCTTCAGAAGCACTTTTTTCCCGGAGACTGAAGAGGATTTTTCTGTACGTTTTGAGGAGCTCTAAGCCTAGCTTTTGGCTTTGGAGGGGAAGCTCTCAGAGATCTTCCGGGTAAGCGGTGGGACCTCCCTGCTGAGGCTTAGGGCCAGTTTCTAGTCCTTCATGACCAGTCAGAGGTCAGAGCTTGGGACGAGTAGGTGTTAGCTACACCCCTACTTTTCGAACTTTTGTCGAAGTCAAGTTTTGGCTTCAACACTACTGATGACAACCTTTGCAGGAAGTTTGCTAAACTTAGGCAAGGGAAGTTTGAAATGAGCAGCATGGGTGAGCTCAAGTTCTTCTTGGCACTCCAAGTAAGACAGACTGATGATGGCTTGTCCATATCCCAGTCCAAGTTCACCAGGGAGCTAATCAAAAAGTATGGTATGGAGAATCCTCCACCATGAGAACTCCCATGGGATCAAGTATGCCTATATGCAAAGATGAGGCTGGGAAACCTATTTATGAGTCTTTGTATAGAAGGATAATTGGCTCCCTTCTATACCTGACTACTAGTAGGCCTGACATTATGTATGCTACATGTGTCTATACTAGGTATCAGGTCTGCCCTAAAGAATCTCATTACTCTGTTGCAAAGTGAATCTTGAGGTATCTTAAGGGCACACCAGATCTTGGCATGTACACTAGAAATAGGGATTTTGATCTAACTGGATTTTTAGATGCAGATTTAGCAGGCTGCAAAGAATACAGGAAAAGTACTACTGGAACCTGTCACTTCTTAGGAAGAAGACTGGTATCTTGGAGCCGCAAGAAGCAAACTAGTGTGGCTATATCTACTGCTGAGTCAGAGTAAATAATAGCAGGTAGCTGCTGTGCTCAGCTATTGTGGATTCAACATCAGCTCCAGGATTATAAAATTTAGGTAAGTAGAACTTCTCTCTATTGTGATTCTACAAGTGCTATTTCTATTGCTAGGAATCTTGTCTCATATAACAGGACTAAGCATATAAAAATAAGATATCGTTTTATTAGGTAGCATGGGAAAAGGAAGAAATCAGTCTTGAGTTTGTCCCCACTAACAAGCAAGTGGCTAATATCTTCACTAAGCCATTAGATGAAGCAAAGTTCAACACCCTCAAATTTGAGCTGCGTATGTTGAAATTGGCATAGCTTCAGGCTCTCCCTTTTGCATTCTTTTTGCGTGGTGCAGGTATTGTTCCTCTTACTGTAATATTAAATTCCCAGTAGTATCAGTACACTGATGCTTCTATTGAGGGGGAGAAAGTTACTTTGAAGAGAAGAAAGAAGGTCATCCAATGGACGGGCTAGCCCCTATCTGCCTATTTTATAGAAGTCAAAATGGGAAGAGAAGAGAGAAGGTCCTAGCAATGGGGAGACATAATAAGTGGGAGAGATGGCAATGGGGAAATAAAGACATGTGGCACTCAAGCAGGGACAAACACCTTGTAGCAAAATAAGGGCAGTAAGTGATGCTCACCATATATGTAGGAAAGGAGGTACACTTACTTATAGCTTATCAGAATTTCAATATTCATTTTTGCTGTATAGGTTACGCGTGTCATTGACCAAGGAAAGAAATAAGGTTTTGACTTCTTCAAATAGGGGGAGATTGTTGGGTCCATTGTACCAAATGTCCCTGATTTGTGAGAAGTCAAACATGCCAATATCACACACATCAAGTGTATTTGATGTGCATTTGAGGTCTTGAGTCCAGCTTAGTCCATATCACATTAATTGGACATGTAGACATAATTAGTGGTTGCTGGACATAGAAAAAATCGACTAAGTCCACATGCGTTGAGTGGAGCAAGCTCACTTAATGCCAGAGGTATGAATTCAATAATGTCTTGTAGAAATTTGGTTAAGTCCACATGCATTGAGTGAGGACAGCTCACTCAATGCCCTATAACAAATAACGTTGAGTCTATCTCAGCCTAACTGAAAGATAGCCAAAAATATGGCTAAGTACAATAGCGTTAAGTGTAGTTTACTCACTCAACGCCATACAACAAAAGGCTATGAGTCAGGCTGAGTCAGTCTAAGCCTAGAGAAATTGGCTGAAAATGTGGCTAAGTCCACATGAATTGAGTGTGGTCTACACACTCAACGCCATATAGATTTTAGCGTTGAGTGTTGTTGTAGCTGTCAGATCCACAGAAACGTTGGGCAAAATTTTCACCAAGTCCACGGGCGTTGAGTGTAGCTTACTCACTCAATGCCGGATAACAAAAAAATTCTGTTAAGTAGTTTGGCGTTGAGTGGAGCTTACTCTCTCAACGTTAAGGCCCAGAAAATCTGGCCTAGGAAAATAGCATTGATTGAGGCAAATAGCATTGAGTGAGGCAAGCTCTCTCAATGACCTTGACGCTCTCAATGCCTTGACACAGAAAATTTGGCTAAGTCCAAATCCGGTCTTAGCTTGGCTTTCGTTGAGCTCAGTTTCGTCGAACTGAGCTCAGCTTTCGTCGAACTGAGCATGAATTTCGTCGAACTGAGTTTAGCCTTTCGTCAAACTAAGTCGAAAGTTCATCGAACTAAATTTATGCCCTTGTCGAGCTGAGCTTGACATTCGTTGAACAGAGCTCAACATTTGTCGAGCTAAATACCTAGATAGACAGAATTTTGTCTAAGTGTTGTGGTGTTGAGTGATACCTACTCACTCAACACCTTTGGTTCTGATGATTGAATTTTGTCCAAGTCAACAAATGCTTAGTCATGCTGACGTTAGCAAAGTAAAAAAGTCAACCAAAATTCAAATGTTGCGGAAATGCTACTAGAGACGTTAGCGGCCAGCTGTTATCCTCTTTTGCACTTTCCAAGAAATAGTTTCATCATTAAGTGATGGGGCCCACACACATCAAAGATCCGTTGAATCAAGATTAAATGGAAAGAATGCGCTGAATGGCTCAATCTCAGCCATCAATCCTGGTGGTGGGTCTCATTACTCAATTGGCATTCTGACAATAAAAATGGAAAATCAGTTAGAGAAAATTAATCAATTCCTTGTCTAGGTTCTCAAAAAAACAAAAAAGAAAACTAAAAGTGTAGCCTAACTTCATCTTCTTCCTTGCCATTTTTGTCGAGCTTGAAGAAGTTGTTCTGCACAGAAATCCTAGTTGAGGAAAGAGATAGCTGAATCAATCACCATCTGTAACAACAGGTTCAGAATAGATTCTGAGGGTGCAGATCAACAAGTTCTGCAGAGAAAAGATAGCTGTTTGAAGAAAGTTTCTACTGCCTACTTCATTGTCTTCAACAACAAATGCTTGGACTGATATCTGCTCAGTCCAGGAAGAAGTAGACACAGAGATCTTGCTCTTGTGTCTAAGTATCTCACAATTTATTTCTTCTTCTGTAAAGATTCCTAGTGAGTCTTAAGTTATAAGCCTGTTTTATAAAAGTTAAGGTCTTTGTGACTTGTGTTTGGCTTTGTGTTGGGTGAAAGGTCTTTGTGACCTGGGTTTGCTTAGTGCCTAAGTTGTAGGTCTGTATGACCTGTGTGTTCTCGTGGGATCTGTGCTCTAAGCTCTTAAGCGTCCTAGTTCTGGAGGGAGAGCCGAATCTAACACACTGTTTGTAACATCCAATTTCCGGCTAGACCCCTAGGAGTCGGACTGCCGTGACAGAACCACCGTAAACCCCAGAAATTGACAGTAACCGATCTAAAAATAGGTTCAGGCACGACGTCTAGCCAAAGACGCAATCCTCCGAAGTCCGTCGACCGAAATCCCGAGTCACGGGTTGGTCACGCCCGTGACCGGCCCGTCACGCCCGGGACTTCCTTCGATGGTCGACAAAATCAGGAAGCTGATCGCCGAGCTCAGAACTCATGTCATAGGATGGTCACGCCCGTGACAGGTTCATCACGCCCGTGACCTAGGGCGTGATACTCCACCGACCGTCGATCTCAGCTCGACGAACGTCGACCGAAGAACACCTGTCACGCCCGTGACAAACGTGTCACGCCCGTGAAATGGGGGGTGACCCGTGAACCGACACAGAAAAATCGGTCGTCGACTCGAGAAATATGAATGGAATAACGTCACGCCCGTGACAGGCCCGTCACGCCCGTGACCTAGCGCGTGATGCCCCAACCGACCGTCGACCTCAGCTCGACTAATGTCGATCGAAGAACACCTGTCACGCCCGTGACAAATGTGTCACGCCCGTGACATGGGGGGTGACCCGTAAACCGACGCAGAAAAATCGGTCGTCCACTCGAGAATGACGAATGGACTAATGTCACGCCCGTGACCTACGTGTCACGCCCGTGACAAAGGCCAAAACGTCAGCCAGGCTGGAAATTACTTTAACACATGCCATAATTAACTCTGATTATGGGAAGTTACATCAGGAGTATTTATGGGCCGTTTCCTTCTCTAATTACTTAATAAAATGAGGAAGTGTTGGCCCAATGGGAAATCGCCACCTGGACACATCTTTTCATCTTCCACCTTTTCCTCTCCCTCCACCATAACCAAAATATTATTAAGAGGAGAGCCTTCATGTCCATAAATGTCTTACCCTTTCCCCTCCCCACTTGGTGATCTATAAAAGCCCCCTTAGGGAAAGATGAGAAGTTTACACTCTTGACCAAACGGATTAGAGTTGTTGTTCTTGCTGTAGGAGAAGTTCGGCAATGCCACCACCGTGGCATGACAACCCGACGTTCATCTCACCTCCAAACCGGGAACAAGGTCCTCCTCTACTTCTTTTATGGGTAGATCTTAGGATCTTAGAAAGGAAGTTTGTGCTCAACGGAGCCGGACCTATCTTGAGTTTTCATGAAAAAACCATGAAAAATATATTTTCGGGTTCGCCGGAAACAGCCACCTCCGGCGGCCAAACCACCGCCGACCGATAGCCATCGCCTCGACGGAGGTGGTGGTGGTGGTGGCTGGCCAGGGAAGTGATCGGCCGGCCGACGACGGATCGCGGAAGAGCTACAGGAAATATAAGTTTTCTGAGTTCAGGTTTTCGGGTTCTGTAGAAGATGAATAGTAAACACATTTTTATAATATAAAAGTTTGTATATAATATATAAGGAAAAGATACATTAAATGAGCACATTTTGATGCTGCAAAACGAGCCACTTAGAAGCCGATTTAGGACAAATTGCCAGTCACGAAAGTTGTAGCCCTTCGAGTCTAGATTATTTTAAAATTAATTTCAACTCGTTTGGGTAAGTGGGTTGACCGCAGCACCCGTTTTAGTGGGGGCTGTACCTAGAGTTGGGCAAAAACTAAAATGAATGCCCACTCTTCGTCCCTTGTCCAAATGACCTGAAATTTGGGCAGGGGGTTACCCTTAGCCATACCTAGAGGCTTTCCAAAAATGGGAATTTGTGGAGTTACTTTGCCTAAGGTTTTTGTTTTAATTTAATAAAGGTAAAGTAATTTATTTAAGTGGTCAAATTACCTCCAAACCCTCCCAAATTTTGGTGAGTGGTACCTGGCTATAAAACCTAGCTCTGTGCAAACTTCCAAATCATTTGGATGAGTTTTGGGTAGGAAATCACCTATCCTTAACTAGGCATTAATGAGGCATTTTTGAGTAAAAAGTGCACTAAGAGTTTGGAACGATCAAATCACCTCAACAGAGGCTGATATTTTGACCACTGACATAGAAGTGTTATTATAACCCACTTGGAGAAAAATGGTGTGGTTTAGGGTTGATTTATCCTAGGATCCAAACTCAAACCCTAAAGGGAGGGTTTTGAGGGTTGTGAAGGACATGGGGGCAAATTCCCTCGTATTGCCTTGAAACTTAAAAGAGTCGACGTTAGCATAATATAAATCACCTAGATGGAATCTCGGAGGATTTGGAGATAGGTAGAGATCTCAAAACCCTAACCTTAGTTTTAGGATAAAATCTCAAATGAGTAAAATCAGTTACTAAACATTATTTAAAAGCTCTGAAACTCGGGTAGAGTGAGTTTTTGAATGGGTAGAACCTATAGCAATTTTACTGGAATTTTATGATGTTTATTTATAGCACTTCATTCGTAAAGTTTGCTATAGCCCTAACTGATGTTTTAATTATTTAGATCTTTCTGTTCATTTAAACCCCATGAAATCTTGGTAGTAAGTGTTTTAGTTCAGAGTGGTTGCTCTTGACTTTTTGTATAATTTTTAGTTGAGTAAATCTAGTACTTTATTCACAAATGTTAAAAAGGGATTTTATGGTTAAAAAATTAATTATGGATGATATTGCTGTTGAAAAATTATGAGACTTAGGAATTGAGATTTTCAGGCCATTATATGCTTGTAGACATTTAATCGTGATTTTTAGAATCTTAGTTATGGCACTTTCTTTACAAGTCCACCTTTTGGATATTTTTGATAATTAATTTATTCAGAGATTAATACTTGCTGAAAAATTATGAAACTTGGCCAATGATATTTTTAAGGTTGTATCTGCATAGTATAATTAATTTATAATTTCTGGATGGATATTTTCTGTACTTGATTCATAAATAACGAAAGATAGAAAATATTGCTAAAATAGTTTAGTGCCCTTTTGTTGATAGAAAAATTGTGATACTTTGGATTTACCATATTGAGATAACATAATATTTATAATAATTTTGTTGGACATCTTTCATGAGTACTTAGGGTAGTTCATGTTCAAACCAGTAGCCCTTGGAATTTTTGAGGAAATTAATTAAATGCCGGATAAATTAGAAAAAATTATAATTTTCTGATTATAGGCTAATTATATCATGATATACCTCCAGTAAATAAGTTAGGGCATTTGGGTGAGTATTGGATCATTTCCTATCCGGTTCGACATATAGCCTAGGATAGTCTGCAATTAACAATTTGAGTTAACAGTCATAGTATATGATGGGGCACAACGTTGGAGTTAGTTAATCTGCTGAATTGGATGGATGTTAATGTGTTCACCATATAAGGATGGGAAGGTTGGTGAGAAGTGGTGTTGGCTAGAGTTAAGAGGTGTTCGGGTTCGACGAAAGAACGTCTTTCCCGAAGAGAGGAAGGTTAAAAATCACACTAGGTTAGTCTATCGTAACACGAGAAGGTAATGGGTAAGGGAATCAACCAATAATAATAATAAGTACCTTGCGAAAGGGAACAATGGGAGTAATCCCATCATAGTTCCTAGTGCCCCTTGAGAGCCCTTCATAGGGAATACCGGGGGCAGTCCTGGGTTAACGTAAACTGTATTAACATGCTGAAAAGAGTAACTTAGTAATTAGGGTTGCATATTTCACGAACACAGACAACACAAGAAGATAGTTGGGAGCTTCAGCTTGGATAGTTAAGAGACAGACGTTTTTGTCCGGAGAGCTTCGGCTCAGATAGTTAAAACACGAACATTTTGGTCCGGGGAGTTTCGGCTCGATTGTTTGAGACGGACATTTTAGTCCGGGGAGCTTCGGCTCGGTTTTTTAATACGTTAAATTTGCATGTTCATAAAAGGAAAGAAAATTAAGGTGGTGGGTCTTTGGTATTGGAGGTTCGATGCAACGACTCCAATGCGCTGACTCGGCAAGTGTGGTTAACACTTCGCCAACAGAAGTCCGGTGTGCCAGCCGGCAAGAGTACGCAGGAGTCTGCTTCGTGCACCAAGCGTTGAGGCATACGATAGGTCTGACAGGTAGTGCTTTACTGGTTTAGAGGTGGGCGAGGCCCAACCCACCGCTTCCGTCTGCCACTACGGAGGTATCCTAGGAGGTTACAGCTCCAGAAAGGGGGAACTAAAGGTCTGTGTGCACAGAGTCGTGTGTGTGTGTTGCACTTGCATGTTCCATCATACCCACTTGCATGTCATAGCATAACCGATTCATTTAACCCCTGACACCTAAGGTATAAGTGGAATGGGGCGCTTATACATTAGGACTTGCAAAACGACCCCTTGGTCTATAAGCTTGTGTGGGCAAGTTTATAAATTAAGGTCAATTTTGATATATATATATATATATATATATATATATATTACTGTTTGATAACCGACACCCCAATGTTTAAATTGGTATGAGACTTTTTATACGATGGGAGTCTTGTAGAAGACCCCTTGGCTTATGTGTTCTCACATAAATGAAGGTTACTTTTCATATTTCATCTTATTGCCATTATATATTATAGAATTACTAGATTAGTTCCGCTGCCACCTGTTTCTTTTGATTTATTCTCCACCTTCATGTCCTTCCCTTTCTTCCTCTCCGCTCGGTACTTAGGAGCCATGGGGGAAGGGGTAGGGGATAATAGGGCTTAGTCTTATGACTAACGGGTTTGGAACCACATCATTTTAGGGAATCGTGGAGCCCAGCACGGGGGAGTAGCCCCAGAGACCGGTGTGCTTGGAGATGGGGCAGTCTAGCTCC
Organism: Platanthera guangdongensis; assembly: GCA_039583875.1. Lineage (NCBI taxonomy): Eukaryota > Viridiplantae > Streptophyta > Magnoliopsida > Asparagales > Orchidaceae > Platanthera > Platanthera guangdongensis. Next base: position 127,087,810 of record CM077164.1, read on the forward strand.
GGAGTTCATACAACCTGGATCGTGAGTCTCGACCTTGAGTAGATGTTCTGTTTTTGATTCCGCATGAGTGATTTGTAGTGAGGACATGATGTTCCGGGTATAAGCCCGTATTTTAGTACTCTGATATATTATTCTATGGACACTCCCTTCGTGGAGATTATTTATATGATATGTGATTTTTTGTGGACTTACATGTCTATTCTCTTGTACTGATACTTTTGTGATCAATAAGGCCGGTAGAATCGGCATTTTATAGTGACGATCTTCACAGGCGCGAAGATGTCACCGCAAAGCGGTGGTTCTGGGCATAAGACCCCAGGGTTTGAATAAGAAAAAGGGGGGGGGGGGTCTTACAAGTGGTATCAGAGCGCAACATCGATCGAAAAAATAATTAGCAGTCTACTAACCCTGGGTCACCCCCGCTCAAGTTTAGTTTGGGGACAAACTAAGCATCGGAAGCAGTGGTGTGCCCATATGGGGATCACATATAAATTGTCCATTTTTAGTAAAGATTGAACGTTTTCTCATTATGGATTTTGTTACGCAGCCTCCAGCACAGCCTACTCCACCGGTCCCCACTTCTTTCCTTCAGTCAGACATGGGGCAGACTCTTACAACTATCCTTGAGGCCTTCCGGACTCAACAGGCTCCGGCCCCGCAGCCAAACCCGGGGGCTAACTGGTTGAGCATCTTCAGAGGACTTTCTCCCCCGTCCTACTTAGAGACAGAGTCGGCAGTTCGGACGAAAGAGTGGCTGGATATTATGTATGAAATGCTGACCGGGATACGGTTCCCCTAGGAGGAGAGGGTGGACTTGGTTGTCTCTTGCCTGGAGTCCCATGCCAAGAGGTGGTGGAAGACACTGCTGGACACGATGTTTGCCGATCGGGAGGTTGCAGAAATTACCTGGGAAGAGTTCAGGGCCACGCTGCTGGAGCATTTTGTTCCGCAGTCGACCAGGGATGAGTTGGAGGAGCGGTTCTTATAACTGAAGCAGGGCACCAGGACGGTGGTGGAGTACCATCGGGAGTTCGACCATTTGGCTCAATATGCAGATTCTTACCAGCTGGACGAAGCAGGGTACATCAGGAGGTTTTATAAGGGCCTGGAAGAGGAGTTGAGGGAGGCCTTGTTGTTTGTATCCGACGGGCCTATCTCCCGGATTTTGGTGATGGCAAAGAGGATTGAGGCTGATTGGCACACCAGTCGGGGCTGGAAGCGGCAAGCGGAGGATCAGGGCCAGAGAGCCAGAAATGATCAGCGGTGAGGTGCTATACCAGATGGGAGAAGGATAGAGGACTAGCCTCGTCAGGAAGTGAGGCAGGAGCCGAGGGAGCAGGTGTTATTGGCCAATCAACCTCTTCGGATGCAGGAGATACCGAGACCCGGGGGTATGGCTTATCCCCCGCCAGAGTGCTTCCATTGTCATCAGATTGGGCACGTCCGGAGAAACTGCCCTATGAGGGGGGCATCACCTCCAGCACCACAGGGTGGCCCACCTGCTTAGCATTTTGGAGGCCGAGGTCGTGGCCGAGGACGTGGATACCAGGGAGGGGATCGTAGACAAGAAAGAGAGCATGTGTATGCTTTGGACCTGGCCCAGCCTCGGAACCCAGAGCAGGTCATAGCAGGTACGCCAAGATGTTTAATTGTTTAAATAGAATCCCCTTTCTCAGTTGTCAAATTGGTAGAACTGCACTAGGTAGAATAACTAGGAAAGAAAACCCGTTATAGAATACTAAGATATTTAACCGTCCCAGGTATAGTCTTCATCAGCAGCAAGCCCGCCTATACTCTGTTTGACACAGGTGCCTCACACTCGTTTGTGTCGGAGGCCTTTCTGGAAGGGCTGGAAGGAGTGGAGCGGTTCACAGGCCTGATGAGGAGGGTGCGTCTACCCGACAAATCGGAGCTAATCACCTCTGCCCACTGCAACATGGAGGCAGAGATTGGCGGGAAGTCATTCGAAGTATCTGCAACGATCCTAAGGATGCCAGTCTTCGAGCTGATCTTGGGCATGATATGGTTGCACTGGAACCATGCCCAGATTGATTGCCAAGCAAAGAGGGTCACCGTGAGGCACGGGGACTTGGTCATTATCATCGAAGGTATAAGATCTGCCTCTCGTATACTCTTATCTTCAGTACAGTCCGTTAAGGCCCATCTGTAGGGAGAGGAGGTTTATCAGATTCTTTTTAAGATGGCGGAGGCCAAGGGGTCTGTGGCAGACATCCCGGTGGTGCGAGATTTCGCTGACGTCTTTCCAGAGAAACTGCCAGGACTACCTCCGCACCGAGAGCAGGACTTCCAGATACAACTTATGTCGGGGGCCAAGCTGACATCAAGGGCTCCTTACCGGATGGCCCCGAAGGAGTTGGCAGAGTTCCGAAGTCAGTTACAGGAACTAGTAGAGGCAGGGTTTGTCCGGCCAAGCTCTTTGCCGTGGGGAGCCCCGGTGCTATTTGTCAAGAAGAAGGACGAAAGTCTCCGCTTGTGTATTGATTACCGAGCGCTGAATAGATTGACGGTCCGAAATACATACCCGCTGCCACGGATTGACGAGTTGTTCGACCAACTGGAAGGAGCGCATTTCTTCTCAAAACTTGATTTGAGGTCAGGCTATTACCAGCTACGGATTCGAGAGGAGGACATTCCAAGGACCGCCTTCAGTAGTAGGTACGGACTGTTCGAGTTTACAGTGATGCCCTTCGGGCTCACGAATGCACCATCGGCGTTCATGACCCTCATGAACCAGGTTTTTAAGGAGTATCTAGATGTGTTTGTCATTGTGTTTATCGATGACATCCTCATCTACTCGAGAACGGAGGAGGAGCACACTCGCCATCTGGCACTGACCCTATAGAGACTGTGGGAGAATCATTTATATGCAAAGTTCAGCAAATGTCAGTTCTGGTTGAAGGAGGTGAGCTTCCTAGGCCATATTATAAGTGGAGCCGGGTTGGTAGTGGATTCGGCAAAGATTCAGGCAGTTCGGGATTGGCCGCAGTTGAAGGAAGCCACCGACGTACGAAGTTTCCTAGGACTTGCTGGTTATTACCGAAAGTTTGTGGAGGGATTCTCTCGAATTGCCCTCCCACTCACATCTTTGACGAAGAAGGAGGTACCTTTCGTTTGGACCCCGCAGTGCCAGGCGGCTTTCCAGGAGCTGAAGGATCGACTCACCTCGGCTCCCATACTTGCTCTCCCCTCGGGGAGAGAAGGATTTCAGGTCTACACCGACGCTTTCTACCAGGGTATGGGAGCTGTACTGATGCAGAAGGGCCATATGATTGCGTATGCGTCTCGTCAGTTGAAGAAGCACGAGCAGAACTACCAGGTGCACGACCTTGAGATGGGAGCAGTCGTTTTTTGCTTTGAAGGTCTGGCACCACTATCTTTATGGAGTACACTTCGACATCTACTCCGACCACAAGAACCTGAAATATGTGGACACGCAGAAGGAGCCGGATATCAGGCAGAGGCGCTGGGTGGAGTTCTTAGCGGATTACCAGTATGAGATGCACTACTATCCAGGGAAGGCAAACGTGGTGGCTGACGCGTTGAGTCGGAGAGCTGCCACTTCCAAAGCCGGGCCCCAGGTTATGTATATGGAGCTGGTGCGGAGATTGGAGGATATGCACATCACACTGGTGTCGTCCGAGGACCCCGAGCTTTATATGGAGTATTTAGCTGCGATGAGTACCATAGACGATATCCGGGACAGAGTTAGAAATGGGCAGAGGCGGGATGCCAAATTGGAGCTGATATTCTGGGCCTTGGAGAATGGTGCAGCAGGAGATTACACGATGAGGGACGGCGTGGTATGCTTCAGAGGTCGGACTTATATACCGGAAGGAGGCCAGGTCCGGGAAGATATTATGGCGGAAGCCCACCACAACAGATACTCGGTGCACCCGGGCATCACGAAGATGACTGCGGATTTGAAGATGACTATGTACTGGCCTGGCATGAAGAAGGATATCACTCGGTTTGTGACCCACTGCGAAGCTTGCCAGCTAGTGAGGCAGAGTGCAAAAACCCTGCGGGTTTGTTGCAACCACTCCCGGTACCAGAGTGGAAGTTCGAAGACATCGCGATGGACTTCATTCACGGACTTCTCTGATCACGAACAGGAAATGACTCGATTTGGGTCATCGTCTATCGGTTGACAAAAGTAGCCAGGTTTATTCCGATCAGGAAGGACGACGCTGTGGGAGTATTAGTACGGAGATTTGTGGAGCAGTTCGTTCGATATCACGGGGTGCCCAAGATGATCGTGTCGGATCGGGATGGCCGGTTCACTTCTAGGGAGTGGAGATCCGTGCAAGCTTACTTAGGCACGCGATTGACCTTCAGCACTGCATTCCATCCCCAGACGGACGGGCAGACAGAATGCACCAACCGGACGCTGGAAAATCTTTTGAGGCTATGCATCTTGGACTACGGGGAACCGTGGGAGAAACTCTTACCCCTGGTCGAGTTCTCCTATAACAACAGCTACCAGTCCAGCATCAGGATGGTGCCTTACGAAGTCTTGTACGGAAGGAAATGCCGGACCCCACTTTCTTGGGTTCAGGACGAAGATCCGAAGATGTTGGGATCAGAGTTTGTTGAAGACACCGAGGCTCAGGTGAGGCTGATCAGAGACAGTGTGTTTTTGAAGATCCGGCCCATGCATGGAGTCTCGCGGGTGCGTGGTCGGAGGAATAAGCTCAGCCCTAGGTATAGAGACGGCGTGGTATGCTTTAGATGTCGGACTTATATACAGGAAGGTGGTCAGGTTCGGGAAGATATCATGGCGGAGGCCCACCATAGTAGATACTCAGTGCACCCGGGGATCACGAAGATGATTGCGGACTTGAAAAAGACTATGTACTGGCCAGGCATGAAGAAGGATATCACTCAGTTTGTGACCCACTGCGAGGCGTGCCAGCTAGTGAATGCGGAGTGCAAAAAACCTGCAGGATTGTTGCAACCACTCTCGGTACCGGAGTGGAAGTTTGAAGACATCGCGATGGACTTTATTCATGGACTTCCCCGATCACGGACGGGAAACGACTCGATTTGGGTCATCATCGATCGGTTGACAAAGGTGGCCAGATTCATTCCGATCAGGAAGGATGACTCTGTGGGAGTACTAGTGAGGAGATTTGTGGAGCAGTTCATTCGATATCACGGTGTGCCCAAGACGATCGTGTCGGATCGGGATGGCCGGTTCACTTCCAGGGAGTGGAGATCCGTGCAGGCTTACTTAGGCATGCGATTGACCTTCAGCACCACATTCCATCCCTAGACGGATGGGCAGACGGAACACACCAATCGGATGCTGGAAGATCTTTTGAGGCTATGCATTTTGGACCGCGGGGAAACGTGGGAGAAGCTCTTACCCTTGGTCAAGTTCTCCTATAACAACATCTACCAGTCCAGCATCAGGATGGCGCCTTACGAAGCCTTGTATGGAAGGAAATGCAGGACCCTGCTTTCTTGGATTCAGGATGAGGATCCGAAGGTGTTGGGATCGGATTTTGTTGAAGACACCGAGGCTTAGGTGAGGCTGATCAGGGACATGATGTTAGAGGCGCAGAGCAGACAGGCTAAGTACTATGATGCCCGACATCGTTTGGTGGAGTTTCAGGTGGGGAACCAAGTGTTTCTGAAGATTCGGCCCATGCATGGAGTTTCACGGGTGCGTGGTCGGAGGAAGAAGCTCAGCCCTAGGTATATGGGCCCTTACAGGATCCTGGAGCGGATCGGGGCCCTAGCCTACAGGCTGGAGTTGCCACAAGAGCTGGCAGCTCTGCACAACGTCTTCCACATTTCTTCGCTGAGGAGGGCTCTACTATGACCGGAGTAGCAGATTCTGACCACCGAAGGGCCGGTAGCTTCAGACTGGTCTATTCACTTGGAGCCGGTTCGGATCGATGACAAAGGAGTACGGATCTTGCGTCGGAAGAAGATCCCCTTAGTGAAGGTTCTGTGGAGGAACCACGGTCAGGAGGTGCACACCTGGGAACCGCAGGACCTGATGAGGTAAAAATACCCGGAGTTGTTCAGTCAGGTATACCTCACCACCTCTCGGTATACTATAAATTACCTTCTTGTATTGAACCGGTAGGACTAGATAAGGGAAATTGAGAACCTAGGCATGCGCACTCAGTCAGGAAAGTAGGCGCTAATCTTTTGTTTATTGGGGGATTGCCTTCGTTTATTGAACAAGTAGTCACTTCGACTCAATAGGAAACCATATGAGATGTTACAAGTTTATTTTATTCCGGTAGAAATTCCCGTAGGCTTAACCTCAATTTCGGGGACGAAATTGTTGTTTTGTTTATTGGGATTTGTAACATCCCATTTCCGGCGAGACCCCTAGGAGTCGGTCTGCCGTGACAGAACCCCCGTAAACCCCAGAAATTGACAGTAACCGATCTAAAAATAGGTTCAGGCACGACAGCTAGCCGAACACGCAAACCTCTGAAGTCCGTCGACCAAAATCTCGAGTCACGGGTTGGTCACGCCCGTGACCGGCCCGTCACGCCCGTGACTTCCTTCGATGGTCGACGAAATCAGGAAGCTAATCGCCGAGCTCAGAACTCATGTCACGGGATGGTCAGGCCCGTGACAGGTTCGTCACGCCCGTGACCTAGGGCGTGACGCCCCCACTGACCGTCGACCTCAGCTCGACGAACGTCGACCGAAGGACACCTGTCACGCCCGTGACAAACGTGTCACACCCGTGACATGGGGGGTGACCTGTGAACCGACGCAGAAAAATCGGTCATCGACTCGAGAATGACTGAATGGACTAATGTCATGCCCGTGACCTACGTGTCACACCCGTGACAAAGGCCGAAACGTCATCCATGCTGGAAATTACTTTAACACATGCCACAATTAACTCTGATTAAGGAAGTTACACTAGGAGTATTTATGGTTCGTTTCCTTCTCTAATTACTTAATAAAATGAGGAAGTGTTGGCCTAATGGGAAATCTCCACCTGGACACATCTTTTCATCTTCCACCTTTTCCTCTCCCTCCACCATAACAGAAATATTATTAAGAGGAGAGCCTTCATGGCCATAAGTGCCTTACCCTTTCGCCTCCCCACTTGGTGATCTATAAAAGCCCCCTTAAGGCAAGATGAGAAGTTTACTCTCTTGACCAAACAGATTAGAGTTGTTGTTCTTGCTGTAGGAGAAGATCGGCAACGCCACCACCGCGCCATGATAACCCGACGTTCATCTTGCCTCCAAACCGCGAACAAGGTCCTCCTCTACTTCTTCTTTTATGGGTAGATCTTAGGATCTTAGAAAGGAAGTTCGTGATCAACGGAGCCGGACCTATCTTGCGTTTTCATGAAAAAACCATGAAAAATATACTTTCGGGTTCGCCGGAAACCGCCACCTCCGGCGGCCAAACCACCGCCGACCGATAGCCATTGCCTCGACGGAGGTGGTGGTGGTAGTGGCTGGCCAGGGAAGTGACCGGACGGCCGGCGACGGATCGCGGAAGAGCTACAGGAAATATAAGTTTTCTGAGTTCAGGTTTTCGGATTCTGTAGAAGATGAACAGTAAAACCATTTTTCATAATATAAAAATTATGTATATAATTTATAAGGAAAATATACATTAAATGGACACATTTTGATGCTGCAAAACAAGGCACTTAGATGCCGATTTTGGACAAATGGCCAGTCACGAAAGTTGTATCCCTTCGAGTCTAGATTAATGTAAAATTAATTTCAACTCGTTTGGGTAAGTGGTTTGACCGCAGCACCCGTTTTAGTGGGGGCTGTACCTAGAGTTGGGCAGAAACTAAAATGAATGCCCACTCTTTGTCCCTTTTCAAAATGACTTGAAATTTGGGCAGGGGGTTACCCTTATCCATACCTAGAGGATGTCCAAAAATGGGAATTTTTGGAGATACGTTGCCTAAGGTTTTTATTTTAATTTAATAAAGTTAGAGTAATTTATTTAGGTGGCCAAATGACCTCCAAACTCTCCCAAATTTTGGTGAGTGGTCCCTGACTATAAAACCTAGCTCTGTACAAACTTCCAACTCATTTGGATGAGTTTTGGGTAGGAAATCACCTATCCTTAACTAGGCATTAATGAGGCATTTTGAGTAAAAAGTGCACTAAGAGTTTGGAACGGTCAAATGACCTCAACAGAGGCTGATATTTTGACCACTGACTTAGAAGGGTTATTATAACCCACTTGGAGAAAAATGGTGTGGTTTAGGGTTGATTTACCCTAGGATCCAAACTCAAACCCTAAAGGGAGGGTCTTGAGGGTTGTGAAGGACATGGGGGCAAATGCCCTCGTATTGTCTTGAAACTCAGTAGAGTCGATGCTAGCATAATATAAATCACCTGGATGGAATCTTGGAGGATTTGGAGATAGGTAGAGACCTCAAAACACTAACCTTAGTTTTAGGGTAAAATCTCAAATGAGTAAAATTAGTCACTAAACATTATTTAAAAGCTGTGAAACTCGGGTAGAGTGAGTTTTGGAATGGGCAGAACCTATAGTAATTTTACTGGAATTTTATGATGTTTATTTCCAGCACTTCTTTCGTAAAGTTTGCTATGGCCCTAACTGATATTTTAATTATTTAGATCTTTCTGTTCATTGAAACCCCATGAAATCTTGGTAGTAAGTGTTTTAGGTCAGAATGGTTGCTCCTAAATTTTTGTATAATTTTTAGTTGAGTAAATCTTACTTCATTCACAAATGTTAAAAAGGGGTTTTATGGTTAAAAAATTAATTATGGATGATATTCTTGTTGAAAATTATGAGACTTAGGAATTGAGATTTTCAGGCCATTATATGTTTGTAGACATTTATTCATATTTTTTAGAATCTTAATTACGACACTTTTTTTACAAGTCCACTTTATGGAGATTTTTAATAATTAATTTATTCAGAGATTAATACTTGCTGAAAAATTATGAAACTCGGCTACTGCTATTTTTAAGGTTGTATCTGCATAGTACAATTAATTTATAATTTCTAGATGGATATTTTTTGTTGGAACACCCTATTACTAATTTGGGTCAGGATCACTATGTCTCTAGGATTCTATGTCTTGACCTTCTGTATAGATTATAGGTCAATTAGAATTGAGTCTAAGGGATCAGGAGTCTAGGTTTGAAAGCTGCTCTGAAGACCCAAGTTGTTCTGGAGACTAAGTCCAAATCGTCGAGCTCAGCTCGACGTTTCGTCGAACTCCGGTCGACGATCGTCCAGCTCAAACTTTGGCAGATCGTCGAGCTCCATTCGACGATCGCTGAGCTCAAGCTTCTCAATATCGTCGAACTCCATTCGACGATCGCTGAGCTCAGGTCGACGATTTTGACTCTGTACTAGATCTTTATCTCTGAGCTCAGTTCGACGATCTTTGAGCTCAGATCGACGATTCCATTGCTGCTTGCTTTTCCCAGTTCGCTGAGCTCAGCTCGACGATAGCAGAGCTCAGTCCGACGATTTCAGTTGTTCTTCAGAATTCAAATTCAAATCAAGATAGAAATTATTCTGCATTTAAGTCAAAAGATCTGCCAGCCGTTTTCATTTAATTCTGGAGCAAGTTTCAAGGGATTTTTCAAGGAATAATTCAATGGACTTTCCTTCAGAACATTTTATGCAATTAAGGCTGTAATTAATTCAGACCAACGGCTATCTTGGATAGAGCTTCTTCCTATTGAGATTCAGAGAATAAAAGAGAGAATGTTTTTGAACCAGATATACAGTTAATACAGATTAACAAGAATAGGACATCTCTCCATCTCTCTTCAGCTCTCAAGTGTTCAAGGCCAACATCTTCTCAAGACCCCAGACACTCAACATTTCAGCTTGCTGAAATCATCATCTGCTGGAGATCTATCTTTGAAGGCCTATCACCCTCAGCAAAGCTCATCTTCCTGAAGACTTCAAGGACTCAGGGGGAGCTTTGACAACATCACTGAATCCACATAGTCTTCTCAGCTGCTTGAGAAAGAGAAGACTGCCATAACTCTCTCAACCCCCTCTCTCTGTAAAGGTTTTTCAAACTCCCTTCAAAAGTTTGAAGTTGGTTTTTGAGCACCTTGTCAAAAGCTCATTGGTGGCAAGACACCTGATCAAAAAATCTGTTTTGGTTTTTGAGCACCTTATCAAAAGCTCATTGGTGCCCAGGACACCTGATCAACTCATCCTGCAGTGGATTCCTACCTAGGGTGGTAGAAGAGTGGATGTACCCAAGTTGGGGAACCACTATATTTCCTTGTGTTTTCTGGTTGTGCATATTTTTCTTTTGCTTCTGGCCTAGATTTTCCAGTGCTTAGTTTCTGCATAGATTAGTTTTGTGGTTTATTTTAATTCTGCTTCCCTGCTTACACTCACTACAACAATTGTTGTAAAGCTTTGCAAAAGTTGTCTTTGTGTTTTAAAAAGCACCATATACTCTATTCACCCCCCTTTAGAGTATATCAGATCTAGTTTCCCCTTTCAATTGGTATCAAAGCGAGGTTGGTTAAACATACCATATCTGTTTGGTTGTACAGGCTAACACCTGAACCCCAAAGATCCCAAACTAGATCCTTCCTTTTATTTTGTATTATTAGATTCAGCTTGCACAAATCATGGCCCAGAACAAAGATTATGCTAGCACCAGACCTCCAGTGTGCAATCTATCAAAGTTTGCACTTTGGAAGGCAAGGATTAAACTCTACATGAATTCAATTGACGAAGATATTTTTAATTCTATTTTGACAGTGTGCCCAAGACCTCCAGAGAGCACAAGCACAAATGCAGTCCCACCTCCATCAGGAACAGATGCTGATATTAAAAGATGGAAGGTAGCTGATGCCAAGGCAATGAACATTCTAGCTCAGACAATGTCAGATGACATCTTTCAGAAGGTAGCTGAATGTAATTCAGCCAAGGAGATCTGGGACAAGCTCTCAGAAATTGTCTCTGGCTCAGCTGATGAGAGAAAGGACAGAAGATCTCATCTCATCTCCCAATATGAGAACTTCAAGAAGGGAGAAACTGAGTCAGTGGGAGACATGTACAATAGATTGAGTCTAATTGTCAGTGAACTGAGGACATTAGATAAAGAAATCTCACTGACAGAACTCAATGACAAGATCCTAATGTGCTTCCCCAGCACTTGGGATTCAAGAATCTGGCCAATTAAAGATGCCAGAAGCCTAAATGAGATTACCACTGAAGCCTTGTTGGGAAAGCTCAAATCTTATGAGCTACTCATCAAGAACAGAGAAGAAGAACAGAAGGCTGCTTCTCCAGCCACAAGAAAGGAGAAGACTATTGCATTCAAGGCAGCTGAGGATCTGCCTGAAGAAAAGGTCACAAGCAATGATGAACTTCTCAGCCTACTGGCCAAAAGATTCTATAAGATGGCCAGGAAGGACCTCAGAAGAAGATCATACAAGGAGCAAGACAAGCCAAGGTATGACAAGTCCACTGGAAATAACAAAGATATCATCTGCTTTGGTTGCAGGAAACCAGGGCATATAGTTCCTGACTGTCCAGAGAATAAGAACAAGGACAGAAGGGAAAGAAAAGAAAGAAGAAAGGAGAAGGACTCTAAAAGGCATGGAAACAACAAACCTTCCACCAGCAAAAATAAGCACACAAGGAAAGGATTTGTTGCTGAATCCTGGAGTGAGACTGAAGAAGAGTCAGAGACCTCTTCCAGCTCAAGTGATGATGAGGATGATGCAGAGGAAAAGGAGTTTTGCATGATGGCAATCAATGCCTCACAGAACAACTCAGAAGAAGAGGAGTCAGAGTCAGACTCAGAGACTCAACCAGAAGAAGATCAGGTAATCAGCTCTTTTGATTTTACCTCAGAAGATTTTAAGCTTGAATTTAAAACACTATGTTTAGATCTGCTAAAATCTGAGAAAGAGATCATCTCTCTCAGAAATCAATTATCTGAACAAAGTGGTTTAAAATCAGAAAATCTCAAACTCTCTCAGGAGTTGGAGAACTATAGGGAACAGATAGCTTCACTGAAGAGTGAGCTCTCTGAGGCCAAGAAGCTTGAAGAATCTCTCAATGGGAGAAGCATCAAGCTGATGGACATCACAAGCACAGTGAACTCAAGATTCAACAGTACACTGGGCTTGGGTGCCTCATCCAGCCAACCTATTGTTCTAACAACCCCTATCAAGTTCATTTCTGACAAGGGAAAGGGAGTTGTAGAGGTTGCCAGGAAGAATTCTGATCTGCCTCAGAAAACTAAAGTCCAACACAAATCGTCGAACGGAGATCGACGATCGCCGAATGAAGCTCGACGATCGCCGAACGCAGCTCGACGATCTCAGGAAATATCGTCGAACGCAGGTCGACGATCTCAGCCAAGATCGTCGAACGCTGCTCGACGATCCCAAATACCTGACCTCAGCCATAGTCGACCGTCGAATGGAGCTCGACGATCTGACCCAAGATCGTCGAACTCAGCTCCAAGATCGTCGAACAGAGGTCAGAACAGTGAAAAAAGTTTCAAGGGCAAGTCAAAATTGAATCCTGAGGGTTCTTCATCCCAAACATTTAACCCTTATTCTGAATGGATTTTACCTCCAAGGAGATATCATCCTGAAGGATATAAGAGTCAGCCAGGGATATCTTTTATTTCTGAGTTTAAAGGTTATCAACCTAGGCCCAAGGTAAACTGGGTCAAAAACAAGTGAATTGCTTTATGTGCAGATGAAGACCTATCCAACATCTAACCAGCAATGGTATCTGGATAGTGGGTGCTCCAAGCACATGACAGGGAACAAGGACAACCTCAATTCCTTTAGAGCCAAGCTTGGACCCAAGGTTATCTTTGGTGATTCCAACTTTGGACAAACTAAAGGATATGGAGCAGTCCAGATTGGTTCTGTAACCTTCAAGAAGGTAGCATATGTGGAAGGACTGAAGCACAACCTAATCAGCATCAGTCAGCTGTGTGATGAAGGCTACCAAGTGAACTTCAGCAAAACTTCATGCAAAATCAAATCAGAGGACAACACAACTGTGTTAACAGGTAAAAGGAAAGGCAACATCTACTTAGTAGATTTTCTTTCAACTACTGTAGACATCTGCTTATTCAATTCAGTTTATAGACCAAATGTTTTATGGCATAAGAGATTAGGACATCTAAACCTTAGAACTATTGCTAGGCTATCCAAGGACAACCTTGTTAGAGGACTACCTTCTGGTCCCTACAAGAAGGAAGGACTCTGCAAGGCTTGTCAATTAGGCAAGCAAACTAAAAACAGCTTTAAGTCACTTAATAAGAGTGATTCACCTAGGATATTGTATCTGTTACACATGGATCTATTTGGACCCATCACAGTACAAAGCCTAGGAGGGAAATCCTACACTTTAGTGATTGTAGATGACTTCTCCAGATTCACTTGGGTGTTCTTTCTAAGGAAGAAGTCTGATAACTTTAAGTGTCTGACAGAGTTTCTCAAATGTATAAAGATTGAGTTCAATACTCACATTGCCCTGATCAGAAGTGATCATGGGACAGAGTTTGATTCTCTTCTTATGCAAGAGTTCTGTCAGAGTGAAGGGATCAGGCACACTTTCTCAGCTCCTAGAACTCCTCAACAAAATGGGGTAGCTGAAAGGAAAAATAGAACCCTTATTGAATCTGCCACCACACTGTTGTCAGATGCTCATCTACCTCTATCCTTTTGGGCAGAGGCAGTAAACACCTCCAACTATGTGCTGAACAGGAGTCTGATACATAAACTGAAGGGAAAGACTCCCTATGAATTACTCAAAGGGAAGAAACCTAAAGTTGACTATTTCAAAATTTTTGGTTGCATTTGTTATATTCACAATAATGATAAGAAACATCTAGCAAAATTTCAAGCCAAAGCTGATGAAGGAGTGTTTCTGGGATACTCCATGATCAGCAAGGCATATAGGGTTTATAATAAATCATCATTGAAAATTGAGGAATCTGTTCATGTCTCTTTTGATGAAACTAACATGTCTTTCAAGGAGAAGCTTTCTTCTACCATAGAACCTTTACAGGAACACTCTCTAGCTGAAGATATGAACAAGCTACAGGTTGCTCAAGAGGATGAAAGCAGTGAAGATGAAAGCAATGCTCAACATATTGAAGCTCAGCTTGAAGAGCCAGTTGTTGTACCACAAGAGGAAACAACAACACAGGTTGATGAACAATCAACAACCCCTGTTGATTTAGTAACATCCAGAGACCATCCAATTACCCAAATAATTGGAGAACTCTCAGCTGGTGTGCAAACCAGAAATCAGGTCAACCAAAACCTGTTGCACACCTGCTTCCTTTCTCAAATTGAACCTCAGTCCATTCAAGATGCAGAGCAAGATCCACACTGGATCATTGCCATGCAAGAGGAGCTGCATCAATTTGAGAGAAACAAAGTATGGGAACTAGTGCCAAAGCCTAAGGATCATTCCATTGTTGGAACAAAATGGGTATTCAGAAACAAACTGGATGATCAAGGAGTAATAGTAAGGAACAAGGCAAGGCTAGTTGCCCAAGGATATTCTCAAGAAGAAGGAATTGACTACGACCAGACCTTTGCACCTGTTGCAAGATTAGAAGCCATCAGGATTTTCTTAGCTATGCAGCTCACAAAGGCTTCAAAGTTTATCAAATGGATGTCAAGAGTGCCTTCTTAAATGGAGACATCAAAGAGGAAGTCTATGTCAGACAACCTCCAGGTTTTATCTCTCCAACTCATCCTGATTTTGTTTTTAAATTGAACAAAGCATTATATGGTCTCAAGCAAGCTCCCAGAGCATGGTATGAGACCCTAGCATGCTTTCTCTTGAAAAATGATTTTATAAGGGGTAGAGTAGACCAAACTCTTTTCATTAGAACCCATAAGTCCCATACCCTACTAGTACAAATCTATGTAGACGATATCATTTTTGGCTCTACTGACTCAAAATTGTGCAGAAGATTTTCTAATTTAATGCATTCTAAATTTGAGATGAGTAGCATGGGTGAGCTATCCTTCTTCCTAGGATTGCAAGTCAAACAACATGCTGAAGGCATCTTTATTTCTCAAACCAAATATGCTAATGAGCTGGTTAAGAAATTTGGCATGTCTGAGGCATCTTGCATGAAAACACCCATGCCTACCAATGCTGTATTGGATGCTGATGAACATGGGAAACCTGTTGATCAGACAACATATAGAGCAATGATTGGCTCCTTACTGTATCTTACAGCCAGTAGACCAGATATAATGTTTGCTACATGTATATGTGCTAGATTCCAAGTTAGCCCTAGAGAGTCACACCTCACATTAGTAAAGAGGATTCTCAGGTATGTGAAGAGTTGTCCAAATCTAGGACTCTGGTATCCAAAAGATTCAGCATTTGAGTTAACTGGATTCTCTGATGCTGATTATGCTGGATGCAGAATTGACAGGAAAAGCACCAGTGGAACTTGTCAGTTCCTTGGTGATAGACTTGTCTCCTGGTTTTGCAAGAAACAAACATCTGTGTCAACTTCCACTGCTGAAGCTGAATACATGGCTGCAGGCAGTTGTTGTTCACAAATATTGTGGATTCAAAATCAACTCCTAGACTATGGTTACAACTTAGAGAAGTCAAAAATATTTTGTGACAATACAAGTGCTATCTCCATAGCTCAAAATCCAGTCCTCCATAGTAGGACAAAACATATAGAAATTAGGCATCATTTCTTAAGGGATAATGTTGAGAAGAATAAAATTGAATTGCAGTATATCCCAACTGATTTACAAAGGGGAGATATTTTCACCAAGCCCTTGGATGAAAAGAAACATACCTTCTTCCTAAATCAGTTAGGAATGTTAGATGGAGGAAGTCTTAAATAAAACCCAAGATTTTGAAAGCTAAAAATTGACCAAGACTAGGCAAAATTTCTGATTTTTCTTAGTATCTAGAAATTCTCTGATCTCTGAACTGCGCTCGACGATTTCCCCAAAGATCGTCGAACGGAGTTCGACGATTTCCAGAATCGTCGAACTGAGTTCAGCGCCCCTCTGATAGTATGGACTATCTCCTTCGGTCAACGATCGTCGAACGGCGCTCGACGATTTTGTTCACTGAACGATCGTCGAACGGAGCTCGACGCCTTTCCAAATCGTCGAACGGAGATCGACGATTTTGGAGTCTCTTCAGATTCCTTTAGGAGACTCGATCGTCGAACTGAGTTCAACGATCTTTCCTTTTCTGCGTCGAACCCTAATATAAAACTCTTTTTTCGCCGTCGTTCTCTCTTGCGCTTTCAATTTCTCTGCAAACTTTTCTTCCCTCCAAGCAGTTCTACCTTGGTCGTTTTGTTTGTTGATTTTCTGCAGGTACCATGGCCGTTTCAGTTGCTGTACTCTCTGCAATGAAATTTGATGCCGGCTTTGACATCGATTTTGATTCCTTCAACACCACAGATCAAATCTTCCAAGACATTCTCAACTTATTCAAAGATCAGCAATTAACTGCCTTGATGTCCACCAGAATCAAACTAGCATCAGATGAGATTAAAGAATGGGTTTATACTGCTCACAACCTGGACAACAACACAATAGTTGGCTCCATCAGTGGCACCCAGGTACCTCTGACTCCAACAATACTCACAGAGGTATTTGGCTTCAGGAATGGTGAAGACTCTGCTGACCTGTCTGGAGAAGAGTTTGCTGCTGTTCTTGCCAGGATGGGTCATCCTGAGGGGAACCCTAGCAAACTGTTTAAAAGAAACCTGTCTGTGGAATACAGGTTTTTGGCTGATGTTGTAGGCAAGGTTCTTTTAGCCAAGCATTCTGCTCATGATACTATCTCCAGATTCCAGCTCTGCCTTATGGGAGCTCTGGTAGACAGAAAAAGCCTGAACTGGGGAGAAGTGTTCTTTGATCTGCTGAAGAAAAAGATCAACAAGACCTTTGTCAACTTTGGAAGAATTCTGGGAATCTTCCTCCAGGCTAAGTGCCCTGCCCTGCTAGTCTCCTCTGGAGTGCACATCAATGCCTCCAAGAGACTCACCTGTGCCCTTTTTGGCAAATGGGACAGGCACATCTCCAAGCCCAGCAGGCCCTCCTCTTCTGGCCCTTCAGGCACAAGGACTCTTAGAGTCACTCCACCCCAGGTCTCTGCCCCTGCAGAAGACCTGCCTGCTGCCAGTGCTGCTGCTTCCCCTCCTCCAGCTCCATCCACCTCTCCAGCAACCTCCACCATTACCCTTTCCAGCCCATCTCCAACCAAATTTCATCCCCAGCACCAATTTCATCCCCTCCAGCAGACCTCTTCCATCCCCTTTTCTCCTATCCACCTCCAGATGTCACCTCCTCTACATCCATTCCATCCTTTACTCTCTTGGATGAATCCTACATGGATGATTCCCCCTCCTCTCCTCCAGATTTCCCCACCACCTCAACCACTTTCCAAGACCTTCTCCATCAACTTATTGATCAACCCACCTTCACTCCCTCCATTTCCATTCCTGTCCCCTCCATTTCTACCATACCCTCCCCTGAGCCCACTCTTCCACCCTTCAGCCAACCTCCTCCTGCTCCCTCAGTCACCCCTGTCCCCTCTACCTCTGCTCCCCTTGAGCATGTAGATCTCCCAGCCCTTGCTGATATGTTGTATGAGCTCCTTGCTCCTAGGCTT
This sequence comes from Platanthera guangdongensis, assembly GCA_039583875.1. NCBI lineage: Eukaryota > Viridiplantae > Streptophyta > Magnoliopsida > Asparagales > Orchidaceae > Platanthera > Platanthera guangdongensis. The sequence goes on from CM077164.1 coordinate 127,105,456, forward strand.
TCCCTTCTTATGGAAGCCAGCTTAGCTCCTCTGCACCAATCAGTGGCAGCTCTCTCTGCCAGGCTGTCCTCCTTCCTTCTCCCTGCAGCAGCACCCCCAGCAGTGTGCCTTGATGCACCTATTTCTGCATCCAGGCAGGGGGAGATGCCTTATGAAGCTGTTGCTGCTGCTGCTCCTCCTGCTGCTGCCCCTGCTGTGTCTGCTTCTGTTGCTGCTGCTACACCAGTAATAGCAATAGACCTAAGGTCTTTGCTGTCTACTTTTGATTCTGCTCACTTCTGCTGCCTCCCAGAGCCATATGCTATCCAGCCCCCAGAGGTCCCTGCTGCCCAGCCAGAAGACTTGTCCAGGGCTCTAGTGCCCTTCTCCTGCTGTGACCCCAGAATCCTCTCTGACTTTATTCAGTCAGTGACTGCTGCCTATGATGCTGCTGCTGCTGCTGCTGAAGACAATACTGTGACCACCTCTGAAGTAATCTCTGCTGCTGTTGAGCCCTTCTCACAGGATTTTCTGATGACAGAGGCTGTTGATGTTGAGCCTGCTGTTGAAGTTGCTATCTCTGAAGTTGCTACTGCTGTAGAAGTTATTATCTCTGAAGCTGCTGCTACTCCTGTAATTGATGTAACATCTGCTGCTGCTCCTGTTGTTCCTCCTGTTCCTGTCTCTTCTGCCCCTTCAGCTGCTGTCCAGTTAAAAGAGGATTTGATGAAGAAGCTTGATGCATTGTATGATGAACAAAGCTCTGATTCTGAGGATTATGCTACTGCTTCTGATGACTCATCTGCTACAATTGCAAGGAAAAGAAAGGCAAGAAGTAAGGCCTTGAAGAGAGTTCCTCCTGCCAAAGTCAGAGATGATAATGATGTTCCATACTACATTCTGCATAATTGCCCAATCACTGAGCATTGGATGCAATTCTCCAGGAACCAGTTAAAGGCAATGAAGAAGAAGAGGAAGTTTGATAAAGACTCTTCCCAGTCCAAGCACCCTCATCCTCCTCCACCACCTCCACCTGATGCAGGTGCAGGTGGCAGCTCTGCAAGATCAGGCCCTGCTAGAAGCCAGGCTCCCTACCAGCCTCATGCAAGAACATATCAAAGGGAAAGCCAATCTAGGGGGTCCTACTCTAGAAGGGGAGGATACAGGGGAAACCAAAGAGAAACTCAGGTTTACTCCAAAGGACACTCCAGGCAGCACCCTTATTCCAGGGGTGGACATGTTTCTTCTGATACATCTTCAGGTCCATTCCCTTATAAGCTTAGAGAAAGTGTGACTGTCAGGACTCCTCAGGAAACTTCTTCCAACAGGTATGAGCCACCTGTTCCTTTTGAGGACCCTGAGAAAAATCCTATGGCCTGGACTGCAAGGATGAAAGAACTGGCTGCTTTGGATCAAATAAAGAAAGCAAAGGAACAAGGGCTAGACACCTCCAACATATCCACTATGTCAGAGCAAAGACAGAAAGAGCTAGAAAGGTATGCCTCCAGTAAATTTTTTGATGCAGACAGATACATGGAGTTGCATCCAGCTGCAGTGGTTCCCAGGGCTTCAAAGCAAATCTATTTGGGTGCAGCTGATGATACCAGATCAAAACAACAAGCATTAAATCCTAACAGGGAAATCAAGATGGTAAAAGGCAAGGAAAAGGAATAACTCTGTAAGGTGATTATTCTTGACTTCTGTGACTGCCCTCTGGATATCACATATATAATATATCTCTGTGATGGTTCTGCTCTGTGTCTTGTTATTGTTGTTTTATGTTTTTCTGTCTGAATGATGTTGTTTGTTTTTCAAAAGTTTGTAAATAGTTTTCCTAACCCAAATAGGGGGAGATTGTTGGAACACCCTATTACTAATTTGGGTCAGGATCACTATGTCTCTAGGATTCTATGTCTTGACCTTCTGTATAGATTATAGGTCAATTAGAATTGAGTCTAAGGGATCAGGAGTCTAGGTTTGAAAGCTGCTCTGAAGACCCAAGTTGTTCTGGAGACTAAGTCCAAATCGTCGAGCTCAGCTCGACGTTTCGTCGAACTCCGGTCGACGATCGTCCAGCTCAAACTTTGGCAGATCGTCGAGCTCCATTCGACGATCGCTGAGCTCAAGCTTCTCAATATCGTCGAACTCCATTCGACGATCGCTGAGCTCAGGTCGACGATTTTGACTCTGTACTAGATCTTTATCTCTGAGCTCAGTTCGACGATCTTTGAGCTCAGATCGACGATTCCATTGCTGCTTGCTTTTCCCAGTTCGCTGAGCTCAGCTCGACGATAGCAGAGCTCAGTTCGACGATTTCAGTTGTTCTTCAGAATTCAAATTCAAATCAAGATAGAAATTATTCTGCATTTAAGTCAAAAGATCTGCCAGCCGTTTTCATTTAATTCTGGAGCAAGTTTCAAGGGATTTTTCAAGGAATAATTCAATGGACTTTCCTTCAGAACATTTTATGCAATTAAGGCTGTAATTAATTCAGACCAACGGCTATCTTGGATAGAGCTTCTTCCTATTGAGATTCAGAGAATAAAAGAGAGAATGTTTTTGAACCAGATATACAGTTAATACAGATTAACAAGAATAGGACATCTCTCCATCTCTCTTCAGCTCTCAAGTGTTCAAGGCCAACATCTTCTCAAGACCCCAGACACTCAACATTTCAGCTTGCTGAAATCATCATCTGCTGGAGATCTATCTTTGAAGGCCTATCACCCTCAGCAAAGCTCATCTTCCTGAAGACTTCAAGGACTCAGGGGGAGCTTTGACAACATCACTGAATCCACATAGTCTTCTCAGCTGCTTGAGAAAGAGAAGACTGCCATAACTCTCTCAACCCCCTCTCTCTGTAAAGGGTTTTTCAAACTCCCTTCAAAAGTTTGAAGTTGGTTTTTGAGCACCTTGTCAAAAGCTCATTGGTGGCAAGACACCTGATCAAAAAATCTGTTTTGGTTTTTGAGCACCTTATCAAAAGCTCATTGGTGCCCAGGACACCTGATCAACTCATCCTGCAGTGGATTCCTACCTAGGGTGGTAGAAGAGTGGATGTACCCAAGTTGGGGAACCACTATATTTCCTTGTGTTTTCTGGTTGTGCATATTTTTCTTTTGCTTCTGGCCTAGATTTTCCCGTGCTTAGTTTCTGCATAGATTAGTTTTGTGGTTTATTTTAATTCTGCTTCCCTGCTTACACTCACTACAACAATTGTTGTAAAGCTTTGCAAAAGTTGTCTTTGTGTTTTAAAAAGCACCATATACTCTATTCACCCCCCCTTTAGAGTATATCAGATCTAGTTTCCCCTTTCATTTTTTGTACTTGATTCATAAATAACGAAAGATAGAAAATATTGCTAAAATAGTTTTAGTGCCCTTTTGATGATAGAAAAATTGTGATACTTTGGATTTACCATATTGAGATAACATAATATTTATAATAATTTTGTTGGACATCTTTCATGAGTACTTAGGGTAGTTCATGTTCAAACCGGTAGCCCTTGGAATTTTTGAGGAAATTAATTAAATGCCGGATAAATTAGAAAAAATTATAATTTTCTGATTATAGGCTAATTATATCATGATATACCTCCAGTAAATAAGTTAGGGCATTTGGGTGAGTATTGGATCATTTCCTATCCGGTTCGACATATATCATAGGATAGTCTGTAATTAGCAATTTGAGTTAACAGTCATAGGATATGATGGGGCACAGCGCTGGAGTTAGTTAATCTGCTGAATTGGATGGATGTGAAAGTGTTCACCATACAAGGATGGGAAGGTTGGTGAGAAGTGGTGTTGGCTAGAGTTAAGAGGTGCTCGAGTTCGACGAAAGATCGTCTTTCCCGAAGAGAGGAAGGTTAAAAATCACACTAGGTTAGTCTATCGTAACACGAGAAGGTAATGGGTAAGGGAATCAACCAATAATAATAATTACCTTGCGAAAGGGAATGATGAGCGTAATCCCATCATAGTTCCTTGTGCCCCTTGAGAGCCCTTCCCAGGGAATACCGGGGGCAGTCCTGGGTTAATGTAAACTGTATTAACAAGCTGAAAAAAGTAACTTAGTAATTAGGTTTGCACATTTCACGAACACAGATAGCACAGGAAGATAGTTGGGAGCTTCGGCTTGGATAGTTAAGAGACGGACGTTTTGGTCCGGAGAGCTTCAGCTCAGATAGTTAAGAGACGGACGTTTTGGTCCGGGAGTTTCGGCTCGATTGTTTAAGACAGACATTTTAGTCCTGGGTGATTCGACTCGGTTTTTGATTACGTTAAATTTGCATGTGCATAAAAGGAAAGAAAATTAAGGTGGCGGGTCTTCAGTATTGGAGGGTCGATGCACCGACGCCAATGCGCTGACTCGGCAAGTGTGGTTAACACTTCGCCAACAGAAATCTGGTGCGCCAGCCGGCAAGAGTACGCAGGAGTCCGCTTCGTGCACCAAGCGTTGAGGCGTACGATATGTCTTACAGGTAGTGCTTTACTGGTTTAGAGGTGGGCGAGGCCCAACCCACCGCTTCCGTCTGCCACTACAGAGGTATCCTGGGATGGTACAACTCTAGAAAGGGAAAACTAAAGGTCTGTGTGCACAGAGTCGGGTGGGTGTGTTGCACTTGCATGTTCCATCATACCCACTTGCATGTCATAACATAACCGATTCATTAAAACCCTAACACCTAAGGTATAAGTGGAATGAGACGCTTATACATTAGGAATTGCAAAACGACCCCTTGGTCTATAAGTTTGTGTGGGCAAGTTTATAAATTAAGGTAATTTTTGATATATATATATATATATTATTGTTTGATAACCGACACCCCAACATATAAATTGGTATGAGACTTTTTATACGATGAGAGCCTTGCAGAAGACCCCTTGGCTTATGTGTTCTCACATAAGTGAAGGTCACTTTTCATATTTCATCTTATTGCCATTATTTATTATAGAATTACTAGATTAGTTCCGCTGCCACCTATTTCTTTTGATTTATTCTCCACCTTCATGTCCTTCCCTTTCTTCCTCTCCGCTCGGTACTTAGGAGTCATGGGGGAAGGGGTAGGGGATGATAGGGCTTAGTATTATGACTAACAGTTTTCGAACCGCATTATTTTAGGGAATCGTGGAGCCCAGCACGAGGGAGAAGCCCCAGAGACCGATGCGCTTGGAGATGGGGCAGTCTAGCTCCGGAGTTCATACAGCTGGGACCGTGAGTCTCGACCTTGAGTAGATGCTCTGTTTTTGCTTCCGCATGAGTGATTTGTAGTGATGACATGATGTTCCGGGCACAAGCCCGTATTTTAGTACTCTGATATATTATTCTGTGGACACTCCCTTCGTGGAGATTATTTATATAATATGTGATTTTCTGTGGACTTACATGTCTATTCTCTTGTACTGCTACTTTTGTGATCAATAAGGCCGGCAGAATCGACATTTTGTAGTTACAATCTTCCCGGGCGTGAAGGTATCACCACAAAGCGGCGGTTCTGGGCATAAAACCCTAGGGTTTGAACGAGAAAAAAAGGGGGGTCTTACACTGTTAGATAGGCTCAAAGGGCCAGTGGACGTACCCAAGATTGGGGAACCACTATAAATTATTGTGTCGTCTGTGATTGATCTTGAAAGCTGAAAAATAACCTAATCACCAACCACAGAAATCTGCAAACAAGCAAGAAAATTTAAATAAAGACTAAAACCTATGCACCCCCCTCTCGATGTTTATCTAGCCCAGAAAACAAGACTTTCACTTTCTCTCATCAGCAGATCTAACAACCATTGTGTCGTGGGAGTTCCAGATGTCCCATGCTAAAGAGCATTCAACACTTCTGGAAAATGTCATCTGACATTGTTTGGGGTGAAATATTCATAGCTTTGGCATCGACAATTTTTTCTTTCTTCTATGCTTCTTTCCATTCAAGAGGTGGTACATCACTTGTACTTGTTGTTGCTACTGGTAGAGGTGGACCTGTCAAAATGGAGTTTTAGATATCTTCATCAATAGAGTTCATATAATGTCTAATCCTTGTCTTCCATAGTGCAAACTTATTTAGATTGTACACATGAGGTCTACTGCTTGAATACTCCTTATTTTGTTCCATGATAAATTTCTAGGTAAAAATAAAATCTATCAGATCTTATGGTTCAGGTGTTAGCCTGTAAAACCTAAGAGCCACCCCTGATACTAATTGAAAGTGAGGGATAGATCTACTTTACAGTAGAGGGGGTGAATAGGGTATTTTAAAATCTAGATTTAGTTTTATAGTAGATTTAAAAACAAGTGATATATATATATATATATATATATATATATATATATATATATATATATATATATATATATATATATATATATATATATATATAAGAAATCACAGCACACAAATAAAGAGAATGACAATCACAAATGACACAAGGAAATTTAAAGTGGTTTCCCAATAAATTTGGGTACATCCACTCTTCTACCACCCTGGTAGGAATCCACTACAGATTTTTGATTAGGTGCCCTACCACCACAGGTTTTTGCTTAGGTGCTCTGCCACTATAGGTTTTTACTCAGGTGTCATGCCACCACAAGTTCTATTTTTCTATGGGAGATTTAGCAACCCTTTGAGCTTTTGATCAGGTGCCCAAAGACCAAATTATGCTTTTTTATCAGGAGACTTATAAATCAAAAGATAACTTTTGAAGGGAGTTAAAAAACCCATACACAGTTTATGAAAATAAACAAAAAGTGATGATGTCTTCTCTGTCAAGGTTCTTTGAGAAGACTAGTGGATGTTGAAGCAAAAAGCTCCCCCTGATTTGAATAGAGTTTATGATCATGAGAGGGAGTCTTTCCTTCTAGGTGTAGGCGTTCTTGTATTTGAGAGATGAAGACTTTGCACAAGCAGAGACTGAAGATCTAATTCTGTAAGCTTATGAAATCTGTAACAGTTTGTGTTGATCTGTAAGTCTCTAAGTCAGTATATCTAAGTCTGTAACCTTAAGCTAGCAATCTTCTGTACATATATATAGAATACTGAGAGTAATTCAAACATTTGAGTTAATCAATTCTGAAATGTTTGAGGAATTCCCGAGAATGGTAACTATCTTGGAAATTGAATAACTTTAAACTCTGTGATAAATCCATATTCAATGCTACCTCTAAGTAGCTATATTCATTGAAATATTTCGCATTAAATATCATAGTCATAATTGTCTGTAATTAAGCCTTTAAATTATTCTGCCTTCAGAATATATAAGAGCCTGAAATTAAGCCTGAAACTTGTTCTACCTTCTGTAAATAAAACTGCCTAAAACACTGTAAAGAATTAGTCGAACTCAATAAGCATTTCATCGACCTGAGCCCGAAGTTCGTCAAATTGAATCTTCTTATTTGTCGACATGAGCTCAGATCTCGTCGAACTGAGCTTGACTTTCATTGAGCTAAGTTTATGAGTAGAGATCGAAGTTCGTCAACCGGAGATCAAAATTCGTCGATCTAAACTCAGAGTTATGACTCTGATTTGTAGAACTTAGATCGTCGTTCATCGAACGCAGCTCTGCTATCGTCGAACTGGATTCTGCTATTGTCGATCTACATTTCTACTGGAATTCTTCTGAGGCAATAACCCTGAAAATAAACCTATGACCCTAGACTATACAAAATTCATCAAACTAGACATCCTAATAGTAATACTAGACCAAATCAGTAATAGGGTTCCAACACTATTTGCGTTCCCCTCCAATATCGACCATGAAGAAGGAGTCTAAGATAATTCCTCTTGAAATAGGACTTCACACCTCAGACATATCTCTGTCTCTGACTGGCAGTTCTCTGCCAGGCTCTAATCTTATACTAGAAGGGCCTTCACCATTCTTTCTTCTCTTGTAGACTGGAGTAGGGATACCTTCAGCCACTTGAACATCTGAGAACCTAGCAACAGCCACAGAAACACCAGATCTGTCATGGGAGAGATCCTGTGTGTCTGTCCAATTGTAACACCCCATCCGTCGTATGGGATATAACAGAATGTCCGGCCGGGGCCCCACACCATATTTCACAGGCATTAAGCGGAGTTACATATTAATACCAAAACCCTATGAAATCATATCGAAACCTAACAAAGAGCATTCTCGCAGAAGCTTCTAAATATGTTAGAAGAACCCATCACAGGACATGAATGTTTACTATAGCCAAAAGTAGGAATGAAGGAACAAATACACATATAGTCTTGGCCTTATGGCCTTAAAATGTTTTCTTAAACAGTAAGTGTTTTACATACTTTGGCCTACAAGCCGGGCATACATGAAAATAATAAAAGTAAACATTTCGCTTTGGCCTTCAAGTGCCAGCACAATATCATGGGCTTTAGCCTACTACTTGCCTCTTGGCTCACCTGTTCCTGCAAGAATAATCCACCAAACGGTGGAAAAATATGGCAACAGTCAGCTAAAGCTGACTAAATTATAACGACCCCGCCCCTTACTCCGGGAGGCTGAGCTCCTTCCCTGAAAATTATCAGCAAAACTAAACATAGTAATTGTAACGCCCCCGATTTTTTTTCGATGATATTATTTGATTTGGTATCGTCATATTTCTAATGTTAGGACTGTACCTTTTTACGTCATGTTGACGGCACTGCACCGTTTGTGCGTTTTCGTGTCCGTTGGGTCTATTTGACCAGATTTTGGAGTTTTGATGAGATTGAATGATTTCTTGTTGGGAGAATTAAATTTGTGGCATGTATGCTTATAGTAAGCATTTGATGTTAGTGTATTAAGAATGGTGCGTCAGATTCTAGTGTTATCTTTGCTGCTAAATTCGTAGAGTCGATGATTTATCCCGGAATATTAGTCAAATCTGAATTTATGATATTTTCTTGCTTAGTTCTCGAAAACCCTGCTTTGTACTTGTGATGACCAACCTCATTTCTCGTGAAACCAGGAGCTGTTCCTGAGAATTTTATATTCCTTCTTGAGAAATGATGTTTTGTTCCCGGGAAGTCTTCTTCTTCTCGAGAAAATCCCTCCTCTAGTTCCCGAGTGGTCTTGAAGCACTCGAGAAGTGCACTTTTGTTCTCAAGATGTCGTGCAATTTTCGAGAAATCCTCTTTGTACTCAAGAAATCTACTCTCAGCTCTCGAGTTATCTAGAAGCTATTCTCTAGAAATCTATAGTCTATTCTCGAGAAGTCCCTTTTAGTACTCGAGATTTGCCCTTGTTCTCGAGAATGCCTTGTCTTGTTCTCGAGAAAGCTCTATTTTATTCTCGAGAAAATGACTTGTTATTCCCGAGTATGCTTCTACTTGTTCCCAAGAAGTTTTCTTTTGTTCCCGAGAATACCATTATTAGTTCTCGAGAGGTCCTCATCATCTCGAGAAACATTTCTTCTGTTCCTGAGAATATTCTTTATTTCTCGAGATGTCCTCGTCAGTTCTCAAGATACCCTCCTTCTGTTCTCGAGAAATCTTCATTCCACTCGAGATACTTCATCTCGAGATTTCCGGTTCAGCCGACCCTTGACCATCTGCTTAAGTGTAATGATTCCAATATTTTATTTATTTCAATATTATATATACACATATATATAAGAAAACATCTTCTTCTCCTCTTTAAGTCGACTGACTTATGTCCATTTCCCGAACTAGTGTGGTGTGAGCAAGAGAAAGAAGTACTTTCGTGATTCTTCCGGTGGCCGCCGACGGTCCTCCGGGGCTCAAAATCTTGAACCGAACGTAGATCCGGAGATCTCTCATAGAGAGTTATGTCATCGTGGTAATGTTTTCCACATTTCTTGAGATTTTCTCGTTAGTGTTTTTGGCCCTAACCTCTATTTTGGCCATTTTTTGTTCAGATTTCGACTTTCCCCGTCTTCCTTAGCCCCAATCTACGTCGAGGTGCGATTTAGAGGTCTTCTCCAGCAAAATCAAGGCAAGTGGTGGTTTTCTTCCTCCTCTTCCCTCCTCCAACCTGGATGAAATTTCTAACCTTCTTTATCTAATAATGTTTTCATGATTAACTTTCCAATTATTAGTGCTATTTAGTCTTTGTTATTGAGATCCACTTGTAATTAGGGTTTTGCTATGATAAAGTCAACCTTGTAGCGTTATTAGAGATTTGGATGATGTGTTTAAATTCCTTGGCTTTTAATCATCTCGAATCATCATGTAGTATATGCTAGAGTATATTTTAGGTCTTGAACTTCTCCTAATGTTTGATCAACCATTCTCAAAATCTAGAAATATTTAGTAGAATCCGATGTGCCAAGTCTTGAGATTGATTTCATGCTTTTCCTTATTGCGGGTGTTAGTGGATGAAACCACCGCCACAATGTTGTCTTGAGATTTATATCATGGTTTTCTTCGTTGTAGGTGTTATAAGTGGATGAAACCACCGTCGTAATGTTTGATATATCATGGTTTTTATTCATTGCGGGTGTTATTAGTGGATGATAGAACCGCCGCAATGTTTAATCCCTTTATTAGTACCTTGTGGAACTCTACCGGGTATTTGGGCATCTGCGTGAATAGTGGAGTGTTTGAGTCTCCCCCGCAGTTAGACGGATCTTAAATCTGTGGGGGTATGTCCGATGAGTGACCACCTCATCCGTGTTTGTTTTTGGTGGAGTTGACCACAGGTGGCTAATAAAGTTTTGCAATTCTTCCTGATGATTTAATCGTAATTTTCCCCCTTATAGTCTTGTGTATCTCGGGTACTTTTATTGTATGTGACGATGCACGTAAGTGTTCCTTTCTGAATTTTATACCTTACATTTGTACTTTACTTTAGTGCTTTTGGTCTTGGGTTGGTACCCCTTATGACCCATGCTTGCATTTGCTTAAAATTCAGCTATCACTTACACTTTCTTGGTGAGGTGTTCTGTCTTTAGAATTCCACAGATTCAGAGCTGTAGCAGGTAGTGGAGCTGATTTTGGAGTTCCGGGGCTGCAGTGTTGGCTGTGGTTTATACCTTGCCGTAGCGAGGTATTTGTTGTTTTAGTTTACTTTGCCTAGTTCAGACATACTTTTGTTTTATGTGGCTTTGTGTCAGATTGTTGACGCCCACAGGTTGGTTGATTTTGGGATACCTTTGCTAGCTGTTATTTGTTTTCTTCCTATTGAATTGGATTACTGGCTCTTTGGGATGTTTTATATAAGGATTGCATGATAGGTATTTTCAAGTACAGAACTACTATTATTACTTCATGCATTGCATGTTTTAAAATGCTAAATCATTATATTTAACGACCTTAAAAGCTATTTTTACTTCTATCATAAACCTAGGGCCTTGCATACCATGAGTTATCCTCTGGGGACATTTATACCCATGTAGGATGTCTAATTAGTAAAAGAATTATTTTTTGCTGCATATAACTATTTTTCTCATGGACTTGATGAGCCACCAAGCCGAGGGATACGGCTAACTGCTGAACCTAAACTGGATTTTTCTCTAAATAACTTAAAGTTCTTTCTTTGTGTGTCAAGTAGGAGTTTTGCCTGAGCGTCTGCAGTTATCCCTTGCTGACGTGGCATCATGACGTGCATTTTACCTTACTCTAATATATCTTTAAAGGTAGTGAAAATTTGGGCTGTGACAGTTGGTATCAGAGGGAGGTTGGTTTGACAAGTTGGTTGAACCAACCAATCTCGTATAGTTTTGATTTTCTCCAATCATTGGCATGCACACACCGATGTGTCATCAGTACACCTTAGCCAAAGCATAATCACTACACTCATAGCATGATAAGAAGTATATGAGACATATTATGTAGTACGAGATGCATACTATGTGTTTGTATATGGATGCACCATAAGAGGCTACATGTGACAGTTATGTAGTATGGAATGCATAACCAACATCACATGGGTGCCCATTAACACGTTTTCTTTTCTCGTTGCATGCGATGTTATATAGTATGATATGCATAACATTTCATGTATACACCACTCATAACATGCATTAAGGCCTTTTTATAATGCATAACACTGCATTCATATCATATCATCGCATAAGCACGCGTGCTAAGTTAAGGTTTACATGATGACACATGTACACACATGATTTTAAATAAGAACAAAGAACCCTTGCATTCATATCATAGGCACATGAGTTAATAGGATGAGAGGATATCATTCTAAGTAGGACATAACATCATTATAAAATCCCAAAGCAAGTTGCAACATAAGCATGTGTCTTGAAGTTTGGTCTGAACTAGTTGTGTGGCCTAGTTGTAATCTAGGATTTTTGATTGCTCATTTGTTACTTTTCTAGAAATGTCGACTCTACGTCCTACAATGAGGTCGACTCCCCAGTCGTAGGGTGAGTTGTCTGGTGCATAAAGTGATGTGGTGATCGAGAGTTTGCGTTAGACTAACGAGGCTCCGTCGAGGCAGTTGGTGGCGATGCAATCGCAGATTCAGTCTTTGTTGTCTGTCGGTACCACGCAACAACCCTTAGTGTAAGATCCTGTCATGGGTTAAGCCATACCCTTTAATCCTGCTCCTCTCGTGCCCCTAGTGACTTTACAACCAAAGATGAATTTTAGTTCGTATTTCCAGCGATTGGGACCTCCCACTTACGATGGGAGTGCCGAATTTATGGTTTTGGATGATTGGATCATCTCTATCGAGGAGATGTTCTCATATTAGGGGATTGTAGAAGCCCAAAATGTGATGATTGTGGCCTACCAGCTAAAAGGCCTGGCAAAGAGTTGGTGGATTCGGGAAAGGGAGAGTCTGAAGGAAGGATGCTCTTGGGAGTCCTTCAAGAAGATGCTGCTTAATATGTTTCTACCCTCGGTCGAGCAGGATCTCCTGATGAATAATTTCCTGCATCTGAAGTAGAGACAGCTCACAGTGAGTGAATATGAGATTGAGTTTAGTAAGTTGAGCAGATTTGCTCCTGATATGGTAGCTTAAGAAGCGGTAAGAGTGAAACATTTCCTAGGAGGACTAAGAAGCGATGTCCAACAGTTGGCATGCGCTTATAGAGCTTAAAGTTATGTTGAGGCAGTGGAAGCCACTATAAAAGTTGAGGCGATTGAAAATACCAAGAATCGAGGCGCCGCGGCGAGAAAAGAGAAGAGGAAAATCGATGAGGATGGAAGGTTTGGGGCATCTGGCCCTTCTTTGAAGAAGAAAAGTGGAGAAATATGTACCTTCTGTGGTCGGTCTGGCCACCCTTACGAAAGCTGTTTCAAAAGGACTGCCACTCTGAAGCAGCAACAGGTGCTTAATTTGTGCCCTTTAAGATTTTGTATTCTATGAAGAAGATAGATGAATTATATCTTGATGAGGGTATCAGATTATAAGGAGTGCCTGTTAACATTGTATCAGATCGAGACTCAAGATTTATGTCTCGCTTTTGGAAGTGTTTAATGGAGGGGTTGGGTAATGATTTAAGGTATTCCACCCCCTATCATCCACAGATAAATGGTCAGACGGAAAAGGTAAATCAGATAGTGGAAGATATGATCAGGTGTTATATTTTAGATCACGGTGGTGCTTGGGACAAGCATCCCAGACTCATAGAATTCACATACAATAACAGTTATCAAGGGAGTATGCAGATGGCCCCGTTTGAGGTCTTATATGGGATGCATTATAGGAAACCTTTGTTTTGGGTTGCAGTTGGGGAGAGACCACTGCTAGGTCCGGAAGCCCTTGAAGAGATGAATTATGTTGTAACTCATATTCGGGAGAAGCTCCGTGTAGGTCAAGAACATTATGAGAATTATGCTAATCGACGAATGGTCGATCTGGTGTTTGCCGTTGGGGACTTAGTTTTTCTGAAAGTCTCTCTGATGTCAGGTGTTAAAAGGTTGGGAACAAACCACAAGTTAGACCCCCGATATTTGGGACCTTTTCAGATTCTTGAGCGCATCAGAGTGTCAACTTATAGATTAGATTTACCTGCTTCATTCCCTGGTGTCCATGATGTGTTCTATGTGAGCCAGTTGCGAAAGTGTGTTCGTAGTGTTCGTTAAGTCCTTGACTCAGTGCCCTAGATTCATCCCAACCTAACATACATGGAAGAACATGCCTGTATTTTAGAATCTCAAGATCGAGTGTTGCGAAGAAAGACCACCCATATGGTTAAAGTTCTCTGGCGAATCAAGACGTCGAGAGCGCGACGCGGGAATTGGGGTCAGCGATGAGGGAATCTCATCCGCATCTCTTCTCTTATTTTCCGGTATGTCTCCAAGTTTTTGGTGATATTTGATTTTTTCTCATTTTGGTTTGGTTTTGAAGTTGTGTTAAGTTTCGGTACGAAACTTCTTTTTAGGGGGAGTGACTGTAACTGTTGAAGCCAAAAACTGGCCTCAACTAGAGTTCAGACCTTGGGGTGTGGCTGACACCTATTTCTCCCAAACCTCGAACCAAGACAAAAAATAAATAACTGGAAACTGTCCCTAATCCTCAGATGGGAGGTCCCTCCACTAACACGAAGGTTCTCTGAGCGCTTCCCCTCCAAAGAGAATTGATGAGCTAGGAGTACCTCAGAAAGTTCTAGAAGGCAAAATGAGAGTTTGAGGAAATCTGCCTACTGAGTAATCTTATGGATCTATTTATAGATTTTCAATATCTGCTCTGCAAAAAATTTACTTTTGCTGCCCTAAAATTACTAAAATGCCCCTGAGCTGGTCTGCCAATATCCAAACTCCGATGTTCTGAAGAGCTAGATGCAGACCAAGGGTATTTAGGTAATTTCAACTATGAGTTGAGCGGGAGTGTTGAGTGGAGAAGCATCACTCAACACAAAGTGCTGGCGGAAGCATTGAATTGAGAAGCATCACTCAATACCAAAGGCCGTCGAGAGCTTCGAGTGGAGAAGCACCACTCAATGCCAAAGGCTGGGGGAGCATTGAGTGGAGAAGCATCACTCAACGCCAAAGGCTGGTGGGAGCGTCGAGTGGAGAAGCATCACTCAACGCTAAGGGCTAGAGGGAGCATTGAATGGAGAAGCATCACTCAACACCAAAGGACGATAGACTTCCACTATCCTGAGGCGCGAGCCCCTGCACCTGCCCAGGGCGGGAGCCTTCCTACCCGCCATGATTCTGCCATGGCCTGAGCCTAAAATCTGCGTTTGACGATCATAACCTTTAGTCGTTATATCTTAACCTTAGCCGAAGCATAATCACTACACTCATAGTGTAACGCACCGAAACTCAAAAGAGCGACGGGAGACGTTTTGGGCCAGATTTGGAATCTGCCAGGAGGCACACAGCCTGGGACACGGGCGTGCCCCAGGGCGTGTCAGGCTGGTGTTGACGAGTTGGTCGCGAGGTCGACTATTTTGGAGTCGATGATCGTCGAGCAGAGTACACGGCCTGGGACACGGGCGTGTCTCAGGGCGTGTCGAGCCCGTGTCGACGATCGGCCCGGGGAGTCGACGAATTTCGCTCGACGAAGTTTCGAGACAAGGCACACGGCCTAGGACACGGGCGTGTCCAAGGCCGTGTCGGGTGTTCGACGAACTTCACTCGATGAAGTGTCGTGACCGTGAACACGGCCTGGAGCCCAGGCGTGTTCGAGTGGACATAGGTTAGGACACGGGCGTGTCCAAGAACCCGTGTGAGTCTCGGGTTGTTTTCGGGCTGTGTCGATGGCGACACACGGCCGTGTCAGTTGGAACACGGGCGTGTCAGGTCGAACACAGGCGTGTAGGATGCTCGTGTGTTGTTCTAGGCGCGTCGAGTTTGACAGCGAATGAGGGACACGACCCTGGACACGGGCATGTGCCAGGCCGTGTTCGGTCCAGATTCTGCATTTTAGATCTGGATCGTGGCCGTTCATTTCTTTAATTCGGGATCCAATGGCTGGTGGTTGTTCCTGATGGGATATACACGGGATTGGACCTTTGAAACCCTCTTTCCTACTTGAGTGGTTCTCTTTCTAACTCAAGAGAGAGGTGAGAGCAAAGGAGGAAGAAGAAGCTAGATTCGGTAATTGGAGGAGCTTCGAAGCTCCAAATCCCGAGCCGACTTCGGATCTACGGAGGCAAAGAGAGTGCAGTGCTTTTCATCCGCTTACTTTTCCATGGCGCCAAGGAAGAACGCTAGGGTAACGATTCTCTTCTTGAGCATGTGAAGCTCTCCTTCTTTGCATAGGAAGCCCGCTCTCATGAGTTTGCGGTAAGTTGGAGGCATTCCTTCGGGTAGATATGTAAAGTCCCCGTTGTTTAGAGTCCGTATTCGAGAACGGACATAGGCATGATGTGTGAAGCCTACCCGGGCATTTGGTCCGGATCGGTGATGTTGCATTGTATAAATGCCGGAGAAGACTCCATGCGATTGTTTGTTTTTCGGGTTTTCTACGTGGTAGATTGCAACAAGGAGCCTTGGGGATTAATCCAAAGGTGCACCCGGAAAACTGGGCGGATGCGTGATCTTGCCAACTTGGTATCCTGAGAGCCAACTTGAACATAACCGAGTTATGTGATTTTGTGATGGAAATGGGACTCGGGAGAAGTTTGACCTGCGCATATGGTTTAAATTACCGCTGTGATGTGAGCATGGGTTAGATGGAACCGTACCTGTTCTATGTCGTTTGGGTTAAAGAGATCTAAGGTTACGTGGCACTTGCCATTGGCATAGACGAGGGTCTTCGGCGGTCTATGGTTTTAATTACCGTGACCCATGCCGGGAAGACAAATTGCTCATTGATTGGCCGTCCAAAGGGACGGTGGTGAGTCGGCAGACTTAGACTGTGTTCACCGAGAATGTGCCATGAGTGCACGGGGTGTGTTGCCGTGTGGGCCTACGCCTGTGATGAAATGAATATTTATACACTTCTTGGCTATGCTAATTATTGTAGGGAAGGAGCATCGCCGCCCCGAGTTGGGGGCGGGATCGTTATAATTTGGTCAGTATTGCTGACCGTTGCTTTTGTTTGCCACTGTGCGGTGATTTGTTGTTTACAGGTGCTGCTGGACCAAGCGGTCAATAGCGGGCTAAATCCCAAATCGCGAAGCCCGCCCTCGAAGGCCTAATTGGAGTGTTTACTTGCTTTTGTTCATGTATGACTGGCCTGCGTGCTGTGGTTTGTAAAACATGTAATTTGAAGTGAACCTTTATGTAAGGCCTTAAGGCCAGTACTTGTGTATGTACTACATTCCTATTTGGTTTATTAGTGGACATTCGTGCTCTTTGTGCTGGGTTCTTAATTGCAACTTTTAAAATTGCTTCTGCTAGAATGCTCTGTGTAGGACGTTGGATTAGTTGGATGGTTTTCATTGAGTAACCACCCGGCCTGTCTGTGGTATTTGGCGTCGGGCCCCGGCCGGACCTACTTCTATATGCTATGCGACGGATAGGGGGTGTTACAATTTGGTATCAGACTACTAGTTTCGGTCAGACTTAAAATGAATTCGTGGGCGAATTCTTTTTAAGGGGTGGTGAGGGGAACCTGCGTGTTCCTATAATTGCTGTTTGCAATTTTATTTGGTCGCTTAACGGTGTTTTGTACCACTATAGGTGACCAGAAGTTGTGCTGGGCCTCCAGAATGTCCGGTTTCTGAGGAGCATAGTGCACCCGGTGAGGTGTTTGAGACCCCTCCTTCGTATGAAACCGTTAGAAGGATCGTTGAAGCGGTGTTCGCTGTGACGGGTGCACAACATGGGAGAAATGTACAACCCTGCGCCCCTATTGTGGCTTCAACGCCGGTTGGAGTGATGGAGCAGATGACTTTTGTTAGATCATCGGGGCAGCAGCTGAATATGCATTTAGTGCAGGGAGCGCACACAGTTGATGAATATTTGCAAGCATTTCTGATGATAAGCCGCTACCCATGCTTCGAGTTGGCTACTGAGCAAGCTACAGTTGATAGATTTTATACTGGCCTGCGCACCGAGTTACGAGTTCTACTGCTAGGACCAAAGTTATTGGGATTCCGAGCCTTAGTGGAATCAGCTAGATCTTTGGAGGCAGATTTGAGGAAGACTCTCTCGATGCCAGCGACCATGGTATTGAACTATGCAAGCCCCATAAGGGTTGCATCCGGTGGAATGCTGGAGAAAGGGGCTACGACATCGACTAGCAAAGCCACTTACACATGTTTCACTTGTGGAAAGAAAGGGCATTTTGCCCTAGAATGTCAGAATGGTGCTCTGAGGACTAAGAAAGCTATGTAAGGAGCAGTTATGGACGTTAGTGCAAAGGAAACGACATTCAAAATGCCAAACACCTCAAAGTCTGGTTATTGTAAGTGGTATAAGAAGGCTAGGACTTCGGGTACAGCCCCCTCTGCTGGTGCTTCTGGGGTGACTACGGGTCGAACCCCGAGCGCATGTTTCACTTGTGGAAAACCGGGGCACTTTGCCCAAGACTGCTGGAGCAGACGTCCCAAGTCCGAGAAGAAGCATGCTATCGTGATGACAGGTATGGTTTAAAGTTATAGCAGTTTAGCCTTGAACACTTGTCGTCCTTGTGCATGTTAGCTTAGAACTACTTGTGCTAAGCTTTGTTCTGATTTTCGTTTATTTGGCGAGAGCACCGTTCGTGTAAACGAAGCCTCGCATTCCTTTATTTAAGAATTATTTGTTGGGTTTCTCTATGAGGATGGCACAACACTTGTGCACACAGCGGAAGAATAAAACATCAAGAAAACCGAAAAGAAATGGGATCGGGCCATGATAGTTGAATCAAGAAGTTAACAAACAACTAGGCAAAAATTACCTCAGTGGCGCTGAGTCACAACTCAACGGAGATGCTCCAAACTTCCGGTTCTTGCTGGTGGCGAGTTCTACGTGGAATAATGTCCACGTCTCTGCAGAAATCCACACGAGCGGGAGAACGTCGAACTTTCCGTCGCACGAAAGATCGGGAAGGATGAAGGCCGCACCTTGCTTTCCCACGGACTGCTAGGTCCGCGCCAGGGATTGCAACACCAGCGACGATCGCCGGAGAGAAGGAGGTCGACGGAGCGAACACGGCGGCGGCGGAACACTTCCGTCGGCGGCGGGATTCGGGATCGGCAGAACGATCGCGGAATGGAACTCTTCCGTCACGGGTTTCTTTCAGCCGATGAGAGATATATCCCGAAAAACCCTAAGTATTCTATTTATACCTAAAGTATAAAATAGACTTAGGAGTGTCGCTATCCGCAGACCACCCAAGAATAAGGGTTCCAGAATCGGCGAGAATCACCAGCCGATCGGTGAGAATCGATCGTCGAGAATCACTAAGGATCGGCGAGTATCGGCTAGGATCGGCGAGAACTAGTCAGCGAGAATCGGTCGGCGAGAATCATCAGCAGATTCGGCGAGAATCGATCGGCGAGAATGCCCGATGATTCACGTCGAATCATAGGTTGATGATTCTCGTCGATCGTCGAGAATCACCGACGATACACGTCGAACAGGGTCGACGATTCTCGTCGATCGGCGAGAATCAGAGTACACTACTCGACGATTCTCGTCGATCGGCGAGAATCCGAGCACCAATCCACTAAGGCAACACCTTGCCCAACTCGACTCTCCTTTAAGGCAACACTTTGCCCACAACCCCATTCAGGTCGGTGATTGGTAACATTTACCAACACAGTCTATCATCCAACTTCTCCACATCTCTTATCTTCCACCTTGCAGGCTCATATCGCGTTGGCAGTGAGATTACATGTTTGACCACTTCCAGATCACCATGGTAACTCCAACAGACTCCCACTTGATCTTGAAAGTATCAAACCAAAAACCTCACAAACAATGAGCGGCATCTAGCAATGCATCATTGCTCCACAAGCAATAAGAGTTTATAACTCATAAGCCTTTATGACCAATGTATCAGCGTTGTCTTTGTCCCTTTGTCCCTTACATCCGGAAAGAACTAGAGGCATGGACCGTGTCACCCTCGTAATAGCTCAATCCAAGTTTTCTTGATCCAGGACGGACTTCCAGAGAATGGTGAGTCCAATATCACATATTGACTCAACCAAGCATGGCCATGCATTTCTCAGTCCAGTTCCATCAAGGGGCCCATGGATGCAACTCCTGTCATACAGGAGGACAAATCCCATATCTGCTCACACACAAACACCCAAATGATTCGTAACATGCCCAACAACCACCCTTATCATCAACCTTTCTCAAGGAAGACTTTAGATGGCATCAAAGCACACTCTTCCTCACTTGATGAATGTTGTGACTTCAGGTCAAAGGACCACAACACCATTGTCAATTGAGACCTACTCGTGACACGATTGGATGACAATCCACAGAGTAGTCTCAGGTTGGGTCTGTCCAGTACAACTTGTTCACTAACAAGTACCCACGTGATGACTTGATATCACAATATCATGACCTGTGAGAACCGGTCATCAGTCAACGCACGTGCTAGCCTTCATGTATCATCATCACCCTTAGTTTCTATGATGATACTCGACCAGGGACCTTTTAAGAATGAAGCTTCAAAAAAAATCACAGGCTCTCACATTCAAGTCATGTACTTGACGTCCCATGGAAGCGAACATTCTAAGGGTATCTATTATGTTAACATTTAACTATCAAATAGAAAAACTCATAATAAAAGAACTTGCCATTAATTGTAAGAGAAAAACAAGGTACAATGTTCATCATATGAACAAATAGCCAACAAAATACATATTTACATGCAATCCACAAGATTCTCGCTAGAGTTGATCATTTAGGTATTGTATACCCATCGATCTAGTATGACCATCATGCTTTCTCTGCGCGAGAGGCTTTGTCAGCGGATCCGCAATATTTTCCTCAGTCCGCACTCTGCAAATGTTCACATCTCCTCGTTCGACAATCTCACGAATAAGATGAAACCGCCAAAGTATGTGCTTGGAGCGCTGATGGGATATAGGTTCCTTAGATTGTGCAATTGCACCATTGTTATCACAGTAGAGAACTACAGGACCAACAATGCTAGGAACTACATCAAGCTCGCCGATGAATTTCCTAATCCATACAGCCTCCTTCGCTGCATTAGCTGCGACAATATACTCGGCCTCTGTTGTAGAATCAGCAACTGTCTCTTGCTTGGAACTCTTCCAGCTCACAGCTCCTCCATTCAGGCAAAACACAAAACCTGACTGAGACTTGGAGTCGTCTCTATCAGTTTGGAAGCTAGCATCCGTGTAACCACTTACAACGAGCTCTTCCTCTCCACCATACACCAAGAACACATCCTTAGTCCTTCTTAAGTACTTCAGGACGTTCTTGACTGCAATCCAGTGACACTCACCGGGGTCTGACTGATACCTGCTAGTCATGCTCAAAGCAAAGGAGACATCGGGTCGAGTACATAACATCGCGTACATGATTGATCCAATTGCCGAAGCATATGGAATCAACTTCATGCGGTCCTTATCTTCACAAGACTTTGGACAGTGGTCCTTAGAGAGATTCACACCATGAGACATGGGCAAAAATCCTTTCTTGGACTCAAGCATGTTGAACCGCTTCAACACCTTTTCGATGTGCGTACTCTGGGTCAAACCCAGCAACTTCTTCGATCTATCTCTATAGATCTTAATACCGAGTATATAAGTCGCTTCACCCAAATCCTTCATTGAAAAGCAGTTCCCTAGGTTGTTCTTAACAACTTTCAGGGTAGGAATGTCATTCCCAATCAACAGTGTGTCATCTACATACAATATCAGAAAGACAACAATGCTCCCACTGATTCGCTTGTAAACACAAGGCTCATCTTCATTCTTGATGAAACCAAACTCTTTGATTTTCTCATCAAAACGAAGATTCCAACTTCGAGAGGCCTGTTTCAGTCCATATATGGACTTATTCAGCTTGCATATTTTAGTGGCTTCATCTGGGGATACAAAACCCTCGGGTTGTGTCATATACACTTCCTCAAGGAGGTTTCCATTAAGGAAAGTCGTTTTGACATCCATCTGCCAGATCTCGTAGTCATAATACGCAACAACAACAAGCAATATCCTTATGGACTTTACCATGGCAACAGGGGAAAAGGTCTCATCATAGTCAATACCATGAATTTGCTTGAAACCCTTAGCCACCAGTCGCCCTTTGAATGTCTGTACATTCCCATCCATGTCGGTCTTCTTCTTGAAGACCGACTTGCACCCTATGGCTCGAACCCCTTCAGGTGGTTCCACCAAGTTCCAAACTCGGTTTGCATACATGGAGTCCATTTCAGATTTCATAGCCTCAAGCCATTTGTCGGAATCCGGTCCATTCATAGCCTCTTGGTAGGTTGCTGGTTCATCATTATGATCCATAAGCAACACATTACCTATTTGAGACACGAGAAATCCATATCTCTCAGGCTCAAACCTCGGTCTACCAGATCTACGTAGGACTTGTGTTCCTTGAGCAGGTTCTCTAGCTAAAACATCTTGTAGTCCTGACTCAGAATCCAATTCCGGTTCATACACTACATGTGGTTCTTGAATGTTAACCCAGAAATCGGCGATCCTTCCCAAGGTGGATAGCTGGCTAATCGCGACCCTTAGATTCTCTCTCTGATCGCGATGAGCCCCAGCGTAGGCGGACAGTTTTCCCTATCCGCCTAGGTCTCCTAGCAATCGCATGCCCTACGGGACGGCGGGCTATTCCCATGGCTCACCCTCGCGGGACATGCGGTTGGGTCCGCTAATCATGCAGTACTTTTCCTTGCAGGAGTCCGCCAACAGCATTACCAGGAGCGGCCTCCCATTTTCGCCCAAGGGGCGGTGGTCTCCAGCCGCCGTCCGCCGAGGCCGCCCACCAGGGGCGACCTCCATGCTGCCCGAGGGGCGGCGGCCTCCTGCCGCCGTCCGCCGAGGCCGCCCACCCGGGGCGGCCTCTGCCCGCCTGCCGGGCGGACTCCCCCTGGAGTCCGCTCAGGCCGCCCGCAAGGGGGCGGCCAGGCCAGCCGGGCGGACTCCCCCAGGAGTCCGCCCAGGCCGCCCGCTAGGGGGCGGCCTCTGCCCGCCTGCCGGGCGGACTCCCCCTGGAGTCCGCCCAGGCCGCCCGCAAGGGGGCGGCCAGGCCAGCCGGGCGGACTCCCCCCGGAGTCCGCCCAGGCCGCCCGCTAGGGGGCGGCCTCTGCCCGCCAGCCGGGCGGACTCCCCCCGGAGTCCGCCCAGGCCGCCCACAAGGGGGCGGCCAGGCCAGCCGGGCGGACTCCCCCTGGAGTCCGCCCAGGCCGCCCGCTAGGGGGCGGCCTCTGCCCGTCTGCCGGGCGGACTCCCCCTGGAGTCCGCCCAGGCCGCCCGCTAGGGGGCGGCCCCGGCGCCCTGCCGGGCGGACTCCCCCTGGAGTCCGCCCAGGCCGCCCGCTAGGGGGCGGCCCCGGCGCCCTGCCGGGCGGACTCCCCCTGGAGTCCGCCCAGGCCGCCCGCTAGGGGGCGGCCCCGGCACCCTGCCGGGCAGACTCCCCCTGGAGTCCGCCCAGGCCGCCCGCTAGGGGGCGGCCCCGGCGCCCTGCCGGGCGGACTCCCCCTGGAGTCCGCCCAGGCCGCCCGCTAGGGGGCGGCCCCGGCACCCTGCCGGGCGGACTCCCCCTGGAGTCCGCCCAGGCCGCCCGCTAGGGGGCGGCCCCGGCACCCTGCCGGGCGGACTCCCCCTGGAGTCCGCCCAGGCCGCCCGCTAGAGGGCGGCCCCGGCGCCCTGCCGGGCGGACTCCCCCTGGAGTCCGCCCAGGCCGCCCGCTAGGGGGCGGCCCCGGCGCCCTGCCGGGCGGACTCCACCCTGGAGTCCGCCCAGGCCGCCCGCTAGGGGGCGGTCTCCGGCCTGCGGGCGGACTCCTCCCGGAGTCCTCCCAGGTCGCCCGCTAGGGGGCGACCTCCAGTTCTCTGCAGGTGGGTCCTTCCGCTCGCTTCATTGCTCGACAGTGGCGGACGCAAAATCTCTGTCCGCAGAGTCCGCGCAGGTCGTCATGCCGATGCCACTGGGCCCCGCTTCTAGAAGAACTTCCCTGGGCCTATAAATAGCCCATGGTGCCTCTCATTCTGCATCTTCCTGGATCCTGCAAGTCTTGCTAGTAGACCCTGCGGACTCCGTTTTCCAGTCCGCGCAGTCCGTCGTCACCTCCTCCAGCAAGCTCTGCGGACTCAGTTTCCCGTCCGCGCAGCTCTCCAGCAGCTCTTCAGCAGCTTGCCAGCAGACTCTGCAGACTCAGTTTCTCAGTCCTACAGCTTGCCAGCAGACTCTTTTACTTAGTCTCTGGCAGCTTCTCCTCTGCTTTCTGGCACTTTCTTCTCTCTTAGCCGCCAGCTTCTCCTTGTACCCTTTAAGTGATTTTGTTGTAAAGGTGTACTTGTAAGCTTGTAATCTCTAGCTATTAATAAAAGGAAAGCCCGTCGCAGGAGTGGCATTTAGGCCGCGGCGGGCGAAGTGTGTTGTTGCCGCTGCTAGCGGCCCCCTCTTCTTCTCCTCTGCTCAGCAAGCCTTGCTCCTCTGCTCAGCAAGCCTTGCTCCTCTGCTCAGCAAGCTTCTTCTCAGCTCAGCTCTCCTCGGCTTCCAACCTGCAAGCACAACCGTCCCCTTAGCCGCCTGCTCGACAGCTCCTGGTCAACCTCCTTCTCCTCTCTTGATCAACCCGCTTTGTTGATCAAGCTTCTCTCCTCTATCCCCGCAACCCTCTTTGACAAGCCGTTTGCTCCACTCTCGAGCACTCAGAGGCTTCCTTCCTTCCCTCCTCTCCTCCTCTCCTAGCTTGTGAGACCGAACACCCCCTCCGTGTTAGCTAGCTGGTGCCCCGCGACGTTTTCGCACATCAACAGTTAACACGCGACCTTCAGATCCGGTCAGACGGTGAACAGCGACAGTTAGCCATATCAGATCAATCAGCCGAGAACTTTGCCCCAAGTCCCAGTGAAGATCCTCTCTGGGAAGCTTTTGAGCAGTCGCGCCGTGAGAATGCTCAACAGTTCCAAGCCATCAACCAAGTCCTTGCTGCGATCACGCAGCGGTTAGACTCTCATCCAGCAACTGCTCCAGCTGCTCCAGCTGCTCCAATCAATCTAACACCAACGTCGGAGCATAAGCAAGCTTATTCTCAAGCTTGTCCGCCGTTCTATCCGCCTTACACCCCAACCTTCCCGCAAGGTCCTGCTGCTCCTTTGCGAACTCAAGATGAAGAGTTTGCCGCTCGCCAAAACTTCTTCCGGCAAGCAGCCCGGGGAAGTCCTGCTAGACTTTTCAACTTTCAAGGAAGTCATCCTTGCCCCCCAGCTCCTGCCTCTGCTCCCCCTGCAACAACCTTTCCTTTCTACCCCCCTGCTTCTTTTGCAGCTGCAGCCTATGCTCCCTTTAATCCCTATGTTGTGGGAGAGCAGGAAGAGCCGTCGCCCTTCATTGAGAGTGTTCGCCTTGAACCTACTCCAGCAAACTTCAGAGAGCCTCGACTGCCAATCTATACAGGAGAGACTGATCCGGTCAAGCATCTTCAAGCCTTTGAATCAGCCGTTGCTCTCAAGACTCTGTCAGATGCAACCAAGTGCAAGCTCCTTGTGACAACCTTTGATGGGCAAGTGAGGGATTGGTTCTATGGCCTCCGCCCTCACTCCATCTCTTCTTTCCTTGATCTTCGTAGAGAGTTCCTTCTCAGATTCTCTACCTCCTCCAAGAGAAAGGGCGGTCCTGAAGCCCTCTTTGAGATCAGACAACGCAGTGATGAAACCTGGTCTCAATTTGTTGATCGATTCCAGAGAGAGATTCTGGACATCGAAATCGTTGATCAAGAAATGTACCGAGTGGCTCTTATCCACGGTCTTCGCGAAGGGCCTCTCAAATTTGAAGCTAATGTCCGTGCTCCAAGGACATATCAAGAGCTGATCGCTCTAGCCAACTCATACATCCGAGGCGAGAAGAGCAATCCAGGCTTCGTCTCCAAGCTCGTATCAGAGAAAGATCCGTTTCGCAAGCAACCTCCAAGGTCTCCTTACAATCGTTTTCCAGCTCACTCAAGGAAGGAGAGAAGGCTTCATCGCCAGCGATACTCCTTCCCGAGCCGTGATGTTCAAGATCCATTGCTACCGTTAGCTCATTCTCAAACAGCAGCTGTCCAACAGCAGCAAGACGATGACTTGCACGAGTCTGATCTCGACGACGTCGTGCAAGAAGTGATCCAGATCATGAAAGACAGGGCAAGCTACAAGAAGCCCTACCGGCCAGCAGATCAGAGGTCTAGAGACTCAGAGCCTTATTGTGAATTCCACAAAGAGCCAGGCCATCGAACAGAAAACTGCCGAGCATTCCGTCAGCTTGTGCAAAGGATGCTCCGGCAGGGCAAGATGCATGACTTGCTTCCTAAAGAAGATCGCCCTGACCCATCAACGTCAAAGGGCAAAGAGATTTCAGATGTTCCTTGCTCCTCAAGGGGAGTGAATCACGTCGAAGAGCCTCCTCTCCTCATTGTCAACCAAGAAGTCGAATGCTTCGACGCCGACGATGAGGGCGTGCTGGGAAGGCTATTCTGAACTAGCAAGGACTTCACAGTCCTCCAAAGCCATGGACTTCACAGTCCTCCAGAGCTCCTTGCAACCTTCAGGGGTTATCTCAACCCTTACTCTCTCTCCTTTTCATACATTCTTTACAACACTTCTCAGTGTTTTATTCTTGCTTTTCTGCAAAGCTTTTATTCAGAGATCCTGTACTGACACAGTTCCCTTTTTGTTGCCTCTCTCTCTCTCTCTCTCTCTCTGGATCAATACGCCAATGAGATTTCGTCGAGTCTGAAACGTTCCCTCCGTAGTTTGTTCTCGCACTACCGCTTCGACCACATATGGTGGGAGTTTACCCATATGTGTAGTGGGAGCAGTTCATCTACGATTATGGGCTTCAGGCTTAGGATCCTAGCCAGCATCTGACACAGAGTGTGTGCTAGGGGAGCCCCATGTGTTAGCTCTGCTGTGCGTCTTATAGGAAACACTACGGTTAGGATGATCTTCGCTGGACAAGCAATGACAATCAAGCGTAGCCTTGTCTCTTAGATCAGCCTTCAACTGTGGTGGCCGAATAACTCTCCGGTATCCTCGATCCATGCCTCTCGGGTTCTCACAACTCCACTGATCAATACACAGACAATATAGGCCTCTTGGCGCAACCTGTCTCCTTGATCAGTGATGCTTGTGCCCAGGGCAAGAGAGCAGAGTTTCTAGCGATCCTTCTCAGGATCTTCCTTGCTTCTAGCGGTCCTTCTCAGGACCTTCCCTTGCTTTGTGCCCTCCTTGAGGATGCGCGGCCAGCCCGCTTTGAGCAGGACCATACTCGGAATGACTTTCTCAGGCCAGTGATGCATAAGGCCCACGGGGAACACCTGTGGCAGCATTCAACCTTCTTTAGTCATTCCGAACATGGACCTCTTTTTCCTTTCCCGCTTCGAGCAGGACCATACTCGGAATGATTTTTTCGGGCAAGTGATGCATAAGGCCCACGGGGAACACCTGTGGCAGCATTCAACCCTCTGTAGTCATTCCGAACATGGACCTCTTTTTTCCTTTCCCCCCTCCTTGAGGATGCGCGGCCAGCCCGCTTTGAGTAGGACTATACTCGGGATGATTTCTCGGGCAAGTGATGCATAAGGCCCACGGGGAACACCTGTGGCAGCATTCAACCCACTTTAATCATTCCGGGTGCAGCCCTCCTTTCCTCTCTTCCCTCCTTTCACAGGTGAACAGGTTAATCCCACCTATCAAAAGGATTATGGCATTCACTTTGATCATGTCCATCCAGTCATGTCAGCAGCTAGCGCTCGATTCATTAATCTGGACTTCGTGATAATGATCATCGGGCATTTCTCTTGCTACTTGGTCATATCGACCCCATCTCATCAACCTTCATGGGTTATCTCAGAAGGATTTCCAGCAATCACTTTGCTCGTGCTCATCCTATATGAATTGCTTATTCAAAGCTCTATCGGATGATGACTCGCACTCTACCTATATAAGCTCTATTGCTCTCATCTTCTATATATTGTTTGCTCAAGCGCTATCAGCCATGCTATCGCAATCCAGTCATATCTGTCAGCAGTTAACACAGTTTATGGATCTGGGCTTCATGATAGTATCCATCAGGCATTCTTCTTGCTAATTGGTCGTATCGGTCCTATCTTGTCGACAGTTAACAATCAACAGTCAACACTTGCAAGCCTTCTCTTCACAGGTACTTGCAAGTTATCTTCATATCTTATATGCTTCTAACTCCTCTTCTCGCAGAGATAGCAAACGCCTGCAAGCCTCATCCAGGTACTTGCAGCTTATTTTTATACGATACCTGCTCCTAAACTCTCTTTTTGCAGAGATCAGCAAGCCCTTGCAAGTTTCTTCACAGGTACTTGCGGGTTGTTATGTCCTTCTGCTTTCCTCACTTTTGTTTTGCAGAACGTTTACAGAAGACATGCCTTCTTCGTTTTGCAAAAGCAAATTCAGGTACACACTCGATGTGCCACCCATACATATTTGCCCTAACTTTCCTCTTGCAGGAAAACAGACAGGAAGCACCAAGCGTGTAAGGAGAGTCTTCAGGTTCTGTCTCTCCTTGCTCCTCTTCTTCCGTTGGGGTGGATCACGATTTTCGTGGGTCTCCAACTTTTTCGAAGTTCTTTTGCAGAACTTGAAAAAGTGCGGGGATTATGTTAACCCAGAAATCGGCGATCCTTCCCAAGGTGGACAGCTGGCTAATCGCGACCCTTAGATTCTCTCTCTGATCGCGATGAGCCCCAGCATAGGCGGACAGTTTTCCCTATCCGCCTAGGTCTCCTAGCAATCGCATGCCCTACGGGACGGCGGGCTATTCCCATGGCTCACCCTCGCGGGACATGCGGTTGGGTCCGCTAATCATGCAGTACTTTTCCTTGCAGGAGTCCGCCAACAGCATTGCCAGGAGCAGCCTCCCATTTTCGCCCAAGGGGCGGTGGTCTCCAGCCGCCATCCGCCGAGGCCGCCCACCAGGGGCGACCTCCATGCTGCACGAGGGGCGGCGGCCTCCTGCCGCCGTCCACCGAGGCCGCCCACCCGGGGCGGCCTCTGCCCGCCTGCCGGGCGGACTCCCCCTGGAGTCCGCCCAGGCCGCCCGCAAGGGGGCGGCCAGGCCAGCCGGGCGGACTCCCCCCGGAGTTCGCCCAGGCCGCCCGCTAGGGGGCGGCCTCTGCCCGCCTGCCGGGCGGACTCCCCCTGGAGTCCGCCCAGGCCGCCCGCAAGGGGGCGGCCAGGCCAGCCGGGCGGACTCCCCCCGGAGTCCGCCCAGGCCGCCCGCTAGGGGGCGACCTCTGCCCGCCATCCAGGCGGACTCCCCCCGGAGTTCGCCCAGGCCGCCCGCAAGGGGGCGGCCAGGCCAGCCGGGCGGACTCCCCCTGGAGTCCGCCCAGGCCGCCCGCTAGGGGGCGGCCTCTGCCCGTCTGCCGGGCGGACTCCCCCTGGAGTCCGCCCAGGCCGCCCGCTAGGGGGCGGCCCCGGCGCCCTGCCGGGCGGACTCCCCCTGGAGTCCGCCCAGGCCGCCCGCTAGGGGGCGGCCCCGGCGCCCTGCCGGGCGGACTCCCCCTGGAGTCCGCCCAGGCCGCCCGCTAGGGGGCGGCCCCGGCACCCTGCCGGGCGGACTCCCCCTCGAGTCCGCCCAGGCCGCCCGCTAGGGGGCGGCCCCGGCGCCCTGCCGGGCGGACTCCCCCTGGAGTCCGCCCAGGCCGCCCGCTAGGGGGCGGCCCCGGCACCCTGCCGGGCGGACTCCCCCTGGAGTCCGCCCAGGCCGCCCGCTAGGGGGCGGCCCCGGCACCCTGCCGGGCGGACTCCCCCTGGAGTCCGCCCAGGCCGCCCGCTAGAGGGCGGCCCCGGCGCCCTGCCGGGCGGACTCCCCCTGGAGTCCGCCCAGGCCGCCCGCTAGGGGGCGGCCCCGGCGCCCTGCCGGGCGGACTCCACCCTGGAGTCTGCCCAGGCCGCCCGCTAGGGGGCGGCCTCCGGCCTGCGGGCGGACTCCTCCCGGAGTCCGCCCAGGTCGCCCGCTAGGGGGCGACCTCCAGTTCTCTGCAGGTGGGTCCTTCCGCTCGCTTCATTGCTCGACAGTGGCGGACGCAAAATCTCTGTCCGCGGAGTCCGCGCAGGTCGTCATGCCGATGCCACTGGGCCCCGCTTCTAGAAGAACTTCCTTGGGCCTATAAATAGCCCATGGTGCCTCTCATTCTGCATCTTCCTGGATCCTGCAAGTCTTGCCAGTAGACCCTGCGGACTCCGTTTTCCAGTCCGCGCAGTCCGTCGTCACCTCCTCCAGCAAGCTCTGCGGACTCAGTTTCCCGTCCGCGCAGCTCTCCAGCAGCTCTTCAGCAGCTTGCCAGCAGACTCTGCAGACTCAGTTTATCAGTCCTACAGCTTGCCAGTAGACTCTTTTACTTAGTCTCTGGCAGCTTCTCCTCTGCTTTCTGGCACTTTCTTCTCTCTTAGCCGCCAGCTTCTCCTTGTACCCTTTAAGTGATTTTGTTGTAAAGGTGTACTTGTAAGCTTGTAATCTCTAGCTATTAATAAAAGGAAAGCCCGTCGCAGGAGTGGCATTTAGGCCGCGGCGGGCGAAGTGTGTTGTTGCCGCTGCTAGCGGCCCCCTCTTCTTCTCCTCTGCTCAGCAAGCCTTGCTCCTCTGCTCAGCAAGCCTTGCTCCTCTGCTCAGCAAGCTTCTTCTCAGCTCAGCTCTCCTCGGCTTCCAACCTGCAAGCACAACCGTCCCCTTAGCCGTCTGCTCGACAGCTCCTGGTCAACCTCCTTCTCCTCTCTTGATCAACCCGCTTTGTTGATCAAGCTTCTCTCCTCTATCCCCGCAACCCTCTTTGACAAGCCATTTGCTCCACTCTCGAGCACTCAGAGGCTTCCTTCCTTCCCTCCTCTCCTCCTCTCCTAGCTTGTGAGACCGAACACCCCCTCCGTGTTAGCTGGCTGGTGCCCCGCGATGTTTTCGCGCATCAAC
The DNA here is from genome assembly GCA_039583875.1 of Platanthera guangdongensis. Classification (NCBI taxonomy): domain Eukaryota; kingdom Viridiplantae; phylum Streptophyta; class Magnoliopsida; order Asparagales; family Orchidaceae; genus Platanthera; species Platanthera guangdongensis. The sequence continues at coordinate 127,136,296 of CM077164.1, forward strand.
ATTGAACTTCTTCAAGCTCTACCTTTTCAGTCTTTCTTGATAAGAACTCTTTCTCCAAGAAGACACCAGTCCTTGCGACAAACACTTTGCCCTCAGAGGGTAGGTAAAAGTAATACCCTTTCGTTTCCTTAGGATATCCCACCAGATAACATTTATCCGATTTGGGTTCCAGCTTGTCAGGCATTTGATGTCTCACGTATGCCTCACAGCCCCAAATTTTAATGAACGACATACTAGGATGCTTCCCAGTCCATATCTCATATGGTGTCTTCAAAACCGTTTTCGTTAGAGCGTGATTCAATGTCATTGCAGCAATCTCTAAAGCAAATCCCCAAAAGGAAACAGGCAAGTCTGCATGACTCATCATCGAACGTACCATGTCTAACAATGTACGATTTCTCCTCTCAGACACACCATTATGTTGTGGTGTTCTAGGTGGAGTGAGTTGTGATACAATACCACACTCTATCAGATGATCACGGAACTCATGACTCAGGTATTCACCACCTCGATCAGATCAGAGTGCTTTAACCCTTTTACCCAACTGGTTTTCTACTTCATTCTTGAACTCTTTGAACTTTTCAAAGGTCTCAGATTTGCAATTCATAAGATACACATATCCGTATCTACTGAAATCATCAGTAAATGTAACAAAGTAGAAATACCCAACTCTAGCCATGGAACTCATGGGTCCGCATACATCACTATGTACAACACCCAAGAGATCCTCAGCCCTCTCAGTATAACCAGTGAAAGGAGCTTTAGTCATCTTGCCTAACAAACAAGATTCGCATCGCTCAAATGATTCATAATCAAATGAGTCCAAAAGTCCATCTCTATGGAGCTTGGATATGCGCTTCTCGTTGATATGGCCCAAACGACAATGCTAGAGAAAAGTAGGGTTCGAGTCATTTGTTCTTAGTCTTTTATTATTTTCTACATTACAGATCAGATGGTACAAGTTCAAAACATAAAGACCATTAAACAATTGGGCTACAGCATAACAAACATCATTCTTAAATATAGAACAAGAATTGTTCTTAATTATAAAAGAAAATCCAATCATGTCCAAACATGAAATAGATATAATGTTTCTAGTTATGGCCGGAACAAAATAACAATTATCAAGTTCTATTACAAGCCCACTGGGCAAAGAAAGACGGTAAACTCCTACGGCTACAGCAGCAACTCTTGCTCCATTGCCGACGCGGAGGTCCACCTCCCCTTTACTCAGCAATCTTCTCCTTCCCAGTTCCTGCACATTTGTACAAATGTGAGAACCACATCCGGTATCCAATACCCAAGTTGAAGGAGCAGAAAGGTTTATCTCTATAACGTAAGCATTAGAAGCGGAAGTCATACCTCCCTTCAATTTCTGCAGACCCTCAATGTACGAAGGACAGTTCCTCCGCCAATGACCAGCCTTGCCACAGTGGTGGCATTTCCCTTCCTTCACCGTGCTTTTCCTTTTCATCAGTGCAGAAGACTTGGGCTCAAGAAATGACTTAGGTCCCACCTTCGTCTTCTTAGAGCCCTTGGCCTTGTCCTTGCCCTTATGCACCATCAGTATGGTGCTGGCAGGCTTGGACTTCTTCATATTGATTTCGGCAGTTCTCAACATGCCTAGGAGTTCGGGCAGTGTCTTGTCTATTTCATTCATGTTGTAGTTCAAGACGAACTGCTCATAACTGTCCGGCAACGATTGCAGGATCAGATCTGTGGCCAACTCTTGACCAAGAGGAAAACCCAGCCTTTCAAGGTTCTCTATATACCCAATCATCTTGAGTACGTGAGTCCCTACTGAGTCTCGAACTCCCATCTTGCACTGAAACAACGCTTTTGTGATGTCGAACCTCTCTTGACGAGCCTGCCCTTGAAACATTTTCTTGAGATGCTCGTCAATCTCCTTGCACCCCATGTTCTCATGTTGCTTCTGAAGCTCAGAGTTCATAGTGGCAAGCATAAGGCATTCAACATCTAAAGCATCGTCAGTATACTTCTTATAAGTATCCTTCTCAGCACGGGAAGAGTTCCCGGTCGGCACCTCGGGGGCTTCTTCTTCCAAGACATAGAGCTTTCGGTCTTGCCTGAGAACAATTCTCAGGTTCCTGTACCAGTCCATGTAATTAGTCCAACTGAGCTTATCCTTCTCAAGGATGGCTCTCAGAGACAATGTGGAGTGTGAAACACTTGCCATGGAATTCTACAAGAATTTATGCAGAATAAAATCAGTACCAAAATTTCAAATACAATTTATTTTAATTTGGACTTCAATTAAAACACTCCCACTATTTTATTCGAAATGATAGCCCTCACTAACAATTCGGAGAGTTCATGCGAGCTACTCTCTTAGTGGACAATATCCGTATTTCACCAACACAATGAGTCAGCTTTGGCTTTCCTCTCACGATGCGATTATTTAGGTAGGCAGCGCTTGCCAATTGCATCCTCATGCAATTCTTGTATGGTTGGTGAATAACTCCTTATTCGCATCCATCATATGGTGCATGCCAACCCTATGCCTTTAGGCACTCAACCTTTGAGGTCACCTAGTTAAGCTGGACCCGATGTCGACAGTGGGATATCACAATTATCCGCTCGCACCCTTACCAAGATAGATTAATACACCTTGCTTTGGCAAGCCCACACTTCATCGATCGAGGCAGGAAGAGTGTCATCCATCGGAAGGCATCCGAACACTTAATATTTGATGAAGGGATTTTAATTATAGGTTAACAATTAACCATGATCAACATTTGATCAATGTGCACATCCAAAGAAAAACAATTCTTCTAAAACCACATGCATCCCTTATGTGCACATCCTGACACCATCAACATTTGATAGAAGGAAGGGCTAAATCTGAACATCCGGAAATTTCCAAATCCTCAGATTTACATGCATTGGACAAAAGCAAAGACAACTCAACTTAAAGCAGTAGACAAGCTCATCTCTCTATGTTGGATTCAAAATCCAAAACATACTCGAGGGATGGTTACTGCTAAGGAGACAACAATTTCTAACAATTAGAAATTATCACGAAATTCCAGACGTTCTTGGCGTGGAACCAAGACTAAATCTAGACATTTAGAACACTTCTAAATCCCTAGGTTTACACGCACTGGAATAACATAACTTCCAATACAACAATCATGGCCGGAACCTGGCTCTGATACCACTGTTGGGTTTCTCTATGAGGATGGCACAACACTTGTGCACGCAGCGGAAGAATAAAACATCAAGAAAAACCAAAAGAAATGGGATCGGGCCATGATAGTTGAATCAAGAAGTTAACAAACAACTAGGCAAAAATTACCTCGGTGGCGTTGAGTCACAACTCAACGGAGATGCTCCAAACTTACGGTTCTTGCTGGTGGCGAGTTCTACGTGGAATAATGTCCACGTCTCTGCAGAAATCCACACGAGCGGGAGAACGCCGAACTTTCCGTCGCACGGAAGATCGGGAAGGATGAAGACCGCACCTTGCTTTCCCACGGACTGCTAGGTCCGCGCCAGGGATTGCAACACCAGCGACGATCGCCGGAGAGAAGGAGGTCGACGGAGCGAACACGGCGGCGGCGGAACACTTCCATTGGCGGCGGCGGAACACTTCCATCGGCGGCGGGATTCAGGATCGACGGAACGATCGCGGAACGAAACTCTTCCGTCGCGGGTTTCTATCAGCCGATGAGAGATATATCCCGAAAAACCCTAAGTATTCTATTTATACCTAAAGTATAAAATAGACTTAGGAGTGTCGCTATCCGCAAACCACCCAAGAATAAGGGTTCCAGAATCGGCGAGAATCACCAGCCGATCGGTGAGAATCGATCGTCGAGAATCACTAAGGATCGGCGAGTATCGGCTAGGATCGGCGAGAACCAGTCAGCGAGAATCGGTCGGCGAGAATCATCAGCAGATTCGGCGAGAATCGATCGGCGAGAATGCCCGATGATTCACGTCGAATCGTAGGTTGACGATTCTCGTCGATCGTCGAGAATCACCGACAACACACGTCGAATAGGGTCGACGATTCTCGTTGATCGGGGAGAATCAGAGTACACTACTCGACGATTCTCGTCGATCGGCGAGAATCCGAGCACCAATCCACTAAGGCAACACCTTGCCCAACTCGACTCTCCTTTAAGGCAACACTTTGCCCACAACCCCATTCAGGTCGGTGATTGGTAACCTTTACCAACACAGTCAATCATCCAACTTCTCCACATCTCTTATGTGCGACCCTGCAGGCTCATATCGCGTTGGCAGTGAGATTACATGTTTGACCACTTCCAGATCACCATGGTAACTCCAACATTATTTTACGCGTCAGAGTACCTCCTTCGTTGGTAAAAGACAAATTGGATGCGCTATGGTCCAATGGCGCTCAATGCGCGCGGGTAGTATCTGTTGCGTTAAGGTGTGGTCAGGGAGCCAAGACTTTAACTTCCAAGTATCGTTACTACCGCTAGGGGAGCTCGACGTGATGTTTGGCATGGACTGGCTCTCGGAGCAGCAAGCCTATATTGATTGCGTTCGCAAGGAAGTAAAGCTGGGAGCAAGTCGTGAGACGACTTTTACGGGCTTGAAGGGGGTCAAGCAAGACGTTGATGTTTGCTCTTCAGGTGGTGAAGGCGGTTCGTGCCGGTGCAGAACTGTTCTTTACGCTAGTGGAGGTTGCAAAGCCGAAGCCCACGTTGGATAGTATATTAGTGGTTTCAGAGTACCCTGATGTGTTCCCTAGAGATCTCCCTTGAGCCCCGCCTCAACAGGAGATAGATTTTACGATAGACGTCGTACCAGGTGCAAAGACTGTATCACGCTCTCCGTATCGGCTAGTGCCTAAGGAATTGGCAGAGCTGAAGGCGCAACTTCAAAAGTTGTTGGAGCAAGGGTATGTGCATCTAAGTCCTTCGCCTTGGAGCGCACCGGTCCTCTTTGTTAAGAAGAAGGACGGGAGCTTGAGACTATGTATTGATTATCGGGAGTTCAACAAGTTGACGGAAAAGAACAAGTACCCAATCGCAAGGATCGATGATCTTTTGATCAGTTGGTCGGGTCGACGGTGTACACTAAATTGGATCTCAAGTCTGGTTAATATCACCTGAGGATAAGGGAGATTGGTATACCTAAGTCAGCGTTCAGTACGAGATACATGCATTACGAGTTTACGGTCATGCCGTTTGGGCTGACTAATGCGCCATCAGTGTTCATGGATCAGATGAACAGGACCTTCAGGGAGTACTTGGACCATTTTGTGATCGTCTTCATCGATGATATTTTGGTGTACTCGCAGAGTGTGGAAGATCACTTCAAGCATCTTCATTTGGTTTTGGAGATGCTAAGGAGGAATCAATTGTATGCCAAGTTCTCAAAGTGCGAGTTTTGGTTATCCCCAGTGGCGTTCCTCAGTCATATAGTGAGTGGAGAAGGTATTGTAGTTGATCCAGTGAAGATTGTTGCGATACATGAGTGGCCTGAACGTTTTATGGTAGCGGAAGTCCGGAGCTTTCTGGGGCTTGCTGGCTATTATAGGCGCTTCGTAGAGAACTTCTCGCGGATAGCGTTACCTCTCACTACTTTGCCGAGGAAGGAGCAGAAGTTCGTTTGGACGCCGGAGTGCGCGCAAGCTTTTGAGGAGTTGAAATGTCGCTTGACCACGACGCCTGTGCTGAGTTCTCCATGTGGGACCGAAGGTTATGAGATTTATAGCGATGCTTCGGGCAGCGGTTTGGGTTGCGTGCTACTGCAACACGGATGTGTGATAGCTTATGGCTCGAGACAGCTAAAAGTGCACGAGAGGAATTATCCGGTCCATGACTTGGAGTTAGCGGCCGTGATTTTTGCCTTGAAGCTGTGGATGCACTATTTGTACGGTGTGAAGATTGATATCTACACTGATCACAAGAGCCTGAAGTATCCGATTGATCAGAAAGATCTGATTATGCGGCAGCATAGATGGATGGAGTACCTGGGGGACTATACTTTCAAGACCCACTACGTGCCTTTTAAAGGTAATGCAGTTTCGGACGCGTTGAGTCGCCGGGCCCCAACTCAAGCCAATTGGCTGTCGATCCATGAGAGCGGTTGGTTCGGGAGTTGGAGGCGTAGGAGATTGTTTGTGTAAATAAACAATCAAGTCCTGAAGCAGTACTGAATTGGACTAAAGTCCAATATGACCTGGCTGATCGGATTCGGCAAGCTTTGGATTTGGATGACCACATGAAGCAGTTCATGGTAGAGGCTCTGGATGGGTCAAATTCCCAATTCGTTGTGGAGGACGGGTTACTTTGGAAAGACGGTCGTCTGTGCGTACCAAGTGTGGGCAATTTGCTGGTTGAATTGTTGTACGAGGTACACCATACTAAGTACTCGAGTCACCCGTGGAGCACGAAGATGTACCGCAATGTTAAGAAACTGTTTTGGTGGCCGGGTTTGAAAAAGGATGTGACACTCTATGCGGCGAAGTGCCAGACTTGCGCCTTGGTGAAGGCGGAGTGCCAAAAACCGGGAGAATTTCTAAAGTCCTTGCCTATTGCGGAGTGGAAATTCGACGACATCTCTGTAGACTTTGTGCACGGTTTGCCAAGGTCGCAAAATGGGAACGACGCCATTTGGGTGGTCGTAGATCGGCTAAAGAAGGTGTCGCATTTCATTCCGCATAGGAATGATGATCCAGTGAAGAAGTTGGAAAAACTATATGTGGATAATATAGTACGGCTTCACGGTGTGCCCCGCAACATTGTGAGTGACCGAAATGGGCGGTTCACGTCAAATGATTGGAGGCTAGTGCAGCAAATGTTGGGAACAAAGTTAAAATTCAGCACAGCCTTCCATCCACAAACGGATGGGCAGACCGAGAGGGTCAATAGAACTATGAAGACATGCTCCGCATGTGTGTCTTGGACTTTGGAAAGCAATGGGAAGACCATCTTTATTTGGTGGAGTTTGCATGCAACAATAACTACCAGGCGAGTATCAAATGGCGCCCTTCGAGACCCTGTATGGTAGAAGATGTCGCACGCCGTTGTCTTGGCTAGAAACGGGCGAGTCAAAGTTGTATAAGCGATTAGAAGTGGAGGATGCTACTTCGTTGGTGTGAACCATTCGGGAGAGGTTGCTTATCGCTCAGGACCGGCAAGCGAAGTACTATAATGCCGAGCACAGGAACGGGGAGTTCGCTGTGGGCGACTGGGTGTACTTAAAGATCAAGTCGTTCAAGGGTGTCTCGCGGGTGCGGCGATTGAAAAAGCTAAGCCCGAGGTACCTTGGGCCGTTTGAGGTTCTGGAGCGGGTTGGTGAAGCAGCATATCGGTTGAAGCTTTCGGTGGAGCTTAGTGTCCTACATGATGTATTCCATATTTCGGTGCTACGGAAGGCGGTGCAAGAGCCTATGCAAGTGATCGCGGTCGATCAAGTGCCGATTGATAGTGGGTTGACGACAAAGGTCAAGGCCGTACGTATTGAAGACTCGGAAGTCAAGCGGCTACGTAATAAAGAGATCAGGATGGTCAAGGTCCGATGGGACAATTGCGGTCGAGATGAGCTCTCTTGGGAGCGAGAGCAGACTATGCTTGACGAGTACCCGAAGTTGATCCGCTCAGGTACAATTTTAGTCTTATGTTTCTTTCCTTATGTAATTTCAAGGACGAAATTCTTTTAAGAGGGGGAGAGTTGTAATGCCCCGAAACTCAAAAGAGCGACGGGAGACGTTTTGGGCCAGATTTGGAATCTGGCAGGAGGCACACGGCCTGGGACACGGGCGTGTCCCAGGGCGTGTCAGGCTGGTGTCGACAAGTTGGTCGAGAGGTCGACGATTTTGGAGTCGATGATCGTCGAGCAGAGAACACAGCCTAGGACACGGGCGTATCTCAGGGCGTGTCGAGCCCGTATCGACAATCGGCCCGGGGAGTCGATGAATTTCGCTCGACGAAGTGTCGAGACAAGGCACACGACCTAGGACACGGACGTGTCCAAGGCCGTGTCGGGTGGTCGACGAACTTCACTCGACGAAGTGTCGAGACCGTGAACACGGCCTGGAGCCCAGGCATGTTCGAGTGGACACGGGTTAGGACACGGGCGTGTCCAAGAACCCGTGTGAGTCTCGTGTTGTTTTCGGGCTGTGTCGACGGGGGCACACAGCCGACCACACGGCCGTGTCAGTTGGAACACGAGCGTGTCAGGTCGAACACGGGCGTATAGGATGCCTGTGTGTTATTCCAGGCACGTCGATTTTGACGGCGAATGAGGGACACGACCCTGGACACGGGCGTGTGCCAGGCTGTGTTCGGTCCAGATTCTACATTTTAGATCTGGATCGTGGCCGTTCATTTCTTTAATTCGGGATCCAACGGCTGGGGGTTGTTCCTGATGGGATATACACGGGATTGGACCTTTGAAACCCTCATTCTTACTTGAGTGGTTGTCTTTCTAAGTCAAGAGAGAGGTGAGAGCAAAGGAGGAAGAAGAAGCTAGATTCGACCATTGGAGGAGCTTCGAAGCTCCAAATCGCGAGCCGACTTCGGATCTACGGAGGCAAAGAGAGTGCGGTGCTTTTCATCTGCTTACTTTTCGATGACGCCAAGGAAGAACGCTAGGGTAACTATTCTCTTCTTGAGCATGTGAAGCTCTCCTTCTTTGCATAGGAAGCCCGATCTCACGAGTTTGCGGTGAGTTGGAGGCGTTCCTTCGGGTAGATATGTAAAGTCCCCATTATGTAGAGTCCGTATTCGAGAACGGACATAGGCATGATGTGTGAAGCCTACCCGGATATTTGGTCCGGATCGGTGATGTTGCATTGCATAAATGCCGGAGAAGACTCCATGTGATTGTTTGTTTTTTGGGTTTTCTACATGGTAGATTACAACAGGGAGCCTTGGGGATTAACCCAAAGGTGCACCCGGAAAACTGGGCAGATGTGTGATCTTGCCAATTTGGTGGCCTGAGAGCCAACTTGAACATAACCGAGTTATGTGATTTTGTGATGGAAACAGGACTCAGGAGAAGTTTGACATGCGCATATGGTTTAAATTACCGCTGCGATGTGAGCACGGGTAAGATGGAACCGTACCCGTTCTATGTCGTTCGGGTTAAAGAGACCTAAGGTTACGTGGCACTTGTCGTTGACATAGACGAGGGTCTTCGGCGGTCTATGGTTTTAATTACCGTGACCCATGCCGGGAAGACAAATTGCTCATTGATTGGTCGTCCAAAGGGACAGTGGTGAGTCGGCAGACTTATACTGTGTTCACCGAGAATGTGCCCTTAGTGCACTGGGTGTGTGGCCGTGTGGGCCTACGCCTGTGATGAAATGAATATTTATATACTGGTTGGCGATGCTAATTATTGCAGGGAAGGAGCATCGCCGCCCCGAGTTGGGGGCGAGATCGTTATAATTTGGTCAGCATTGCTGACCGTTGCTTTTGTTTGCCACTGTGCGGTGGTTTGTTGTTTGCAGGTGTTGCTGGACCAAGCGGTCAATAGCGGGCTAAAGCCCAAATCGCAAAGCCGGCCCTCGAAGGCCTAATTAGTGTGTTTACTTGCTTTTGTTCATGTATGACCGACCTGCGTGCTGTGGTTTGTAAAACATGTAATTTGAAGTGAACCATTATGTAAGGCCTTAATGCCAGTACTTGTGTATGTACTACATTCCTATTTGGTTTATTATTGGACATTCGTGCTCTTTGTGCTGGATTCTTAATTGAAACTTTTAAAATTGCTTCCGCTAGAATGCTCTGTGTAGGACGTTGGATTAGTTGGATGGTTTCCATTGAGTAACCACCCGGTCTGTCTGTGGTATATGGCGTCGGGCCCCGGCCGGACCTACTGCTATATGCTATGCGATGGATATGGGGTGTTACACATAACATGATAAGAAGTATATGAGACATATTATGTAGTACGAGATGCATACTATGTGTTTGTATATGGATCCACCATAAGAGGCTACATATGACAGTTATGTAGTATGGAATGCATAACCAACATCACGTGGGTGCCCATTAACACGTTTTCTTTTCTCGTTGCATGCGATGTTATGTAGTATGAGATGCATAACATTTTATGTATACACCACTCATAACATATATTAAGGCCTTTTTTATAATGCATAACACTGCATTCATAGTATATCATCACATAAGCACGCGTGTGATAATACAATTTATAGTCAATTTTATTAGGGTATTTTCAGGGTTTTAAAGCAAATCATGTCTTGTAAAGTACTTATTTTGATTTCCCTTTGTATATATTTTTGTCGCTAATGCGTTTTTTTTGCTTTTTATAGGTTTTCACGGCTTTCAGCCGAATTTTGCTGTGACACGCCCCAAGGTCACGCCCTACCCGACCGTGTACCTAGGGCGTGTAACCCTGAGGAATGAAGCAATTGATCCGAAACTGCATTCAGTGGAAACTTAGTGTACACGCCCTCTGTCACGCCTGTGTCACATCTGACACGGGCGTGTTCTAGAGGCGTTTCCCCAGGTTCCGAGGAATCGCCGCAACGCGCTCGTTTTTCTCGCTCCACCGTCGCACCGAAAGTGTCACGCCCCCGGGTCACGCCCGACCCAGGCGTGACATATGGGCGTGTACTTCAACAAGCACGCCCGTCACCTCCAGCATTCAATTCCAGCTCAACAAAGTCATGCCGCAAAGAACACGCCTCAAGTACACGCCCCACCAAGGCGTGACATTTGGGCGTGTACTTCAGCTACTTCGCCAGAATTAAATTCCAGCCCGAAAAAGTCGCACCGAATGTGTCACGCCCCAGGGTCATGCCCGACCCGGGCGTGACAGGGGGGCGTGACCCGACCCGAAAAAATCTATAAATAGAGCCCATCTCCAAGGGTTCAGAACACACCTTGGCTGAGAGGGGGAGGTTCTGCCCTTCTATTTAATGTTCCTTTTATGCTCTCTCGCTTTGTATTTTCCTTAATCCTAGTTAGTTAATCTTTTGTAATAGATTTTATTAATGCTTTAGTTGCTAATGATAGGGCCAGAATAGGATTTCAATTTCATGCACTTGTAATCTCGTTCAATTTCATGATGTAAGCTCGTCTTAATTTTAATAAAAGTGCTCTTGTTTTCTTCTCTTTACTACTTTGTGTCTTTATGCTTTACTACTCATCCCCCCTCCTCCACCTCACCATGATTAACTAATCCTCCATGTACTCGATCTTGATGATCCGAGGTTCGAGTGATTAAGTTATGATGCTTTGAATCTTACCTTTCCTTTTTAGGGTTTAGCCTTGAATTACTCTTGATTTATCACGGGTTGGAGGTATATCATCGATATATACTCTCCACCTTTGCTTCATTCTGGGCTAGCCGAGAGGCTGAAAGTTTGAAAGGAGCACTCAAGAGTAAAGGGAGTTGTTCGCACCCCTCGAGAGATGCAGACGTTCAACTCTCCCGGATTGGAGTAAAATCCAATAGAAGAGTTCGCAGCATAAAGCGGGTTTTAGGCCTCCGATTCGGACGAAAGTTCGGTCAGACCTTCCTAAACTCAGATGGGCATGACTTCGAGAGAAGCATGTTCTTGCTTTTAGAACCTCCGCGGTCAAGGTCTTTTGCCTTATTAATTGAAAAAGTTTATTATTGCATCTTTTGATCAACTTAAGCCGAGGTGATTCTCGATCGAGTACTATCGCTTAATCATCATTTAGCTTTTCTCAAAATTGCAAGTAAAACATTCTCAATTCTCTAAATTAGTAAGCAACCCCAAAACAACTTTTAATTGATAAGATAATAGTAACTCCTTGAAGTAGAAGTACTCAATTCGCCCCAGGTAATACGGCCTTGATATTGAACTTAATATCCTATACTATATGCGACAAGGTATACTTGCCTTCCTCGAATATAGAATCAGAGAACATCTCACAACTACACTTCCACCTTCTCCTCCCTTAACTTTGTCTTCGCCGCGCATAACCCCTTCAACGCTAATAATTTTATATCAAGGTTTTGGCGCCGTTGCTGGGGAGTCATGTTTTGATATTTTGAAAAAAAAGGATAGCTATTAATTTTATCGTTTTTCCTTTTCTCTCGCTCTCGTAACGGTTTTATCTCTCCCCCCTCTTTATCTCTTTTTAAGTGTATGACCCGAGAAAGCTCATCGATTATTCCTTTTGATCCTGAGATAGAGCGCACCGCTTTGCGTCGCCTCCGTTCTCGTGACCAGGAATCACATTTAGGCATCGAAGAGTCGATCGGGGACACTGCCACAGAAACGATGGATCCTAATCCGCCCAGCCCAAATGAGGCCCAACAAAGGACTATGTCCTATTATGCGAGGCTGAACCTGGAGGGTACACAATAAAGTATTGTTCTCCCCACAGTGGCGAACAATAACTTTGAGATCAAGTCCAGCATCATCCAAATGGTGCAGTAGTCGGTAACCTTCGATGGTCTCCCAGACGAGGATCCAAATTGTCACATTGCAAATTTTCTCGAAATTTGTGATACTTTTAAAATCAATGGAGTCTCAGATGACGCCATTCGATTACGTCTCTTCCCTTTCTCTTTGCGGTCAATGGCCAAGCAGTGGCTGAGCTCTCTTCCTAGAGGGTCCATCACCACGTGGGCCGAGATGGCAGGAAAATTTCTTACCAAGTATTTCCCGCCTGCGAAGACCGCCAAATTGCGCACGGATATTGCATCCTTCATGCAAATAGACTCGGAGACTCTCTACGATACATGGGAGCGCTTCAAGGAGCTATTGCGAAGGTGCCTACACCACGTGCTTCCAATTTGGCAATAAGTGCAAATATTTTATAACGGCCTAAATTCCTTAACAAGGCAAATGATCGACGCGGCTGCTGGGGGAACACTAAATAACAAAACCCCAGAGGCCGCTTAGGAACTTTTTGAGGAAATGGCTATGAATTCATATCAATGGAATGCACCCCGTGTGCGGGCTAACAAACCAGCGGGAGTCTTTGAAATTGACGATACTTCGAATCTTGCCCTCCAAGTTGAGCGGTTAACAAAGCAGGTGGCGGAGATGACTGCTTCCTCCGCCACTCCTCCTTGGTTTAATAATTTTAATAACTCTGCTTTTACAGAAGAGCATGTTGACTTCATGGGAAATGCTCCTCGGCCCTCCTATAACCCGAACAACGCACCGTACAATAACACTTACAATGCGGGTTATAGGAGCCATCCGAATTTCTCATGGAGCAACCAAGGAAATGCTCAACGCCCCCATAACCCCCCTCATAATCATAGCCAAACATTTAATCTCGCTCCCTCCTTAAATTTAAATCCACCTGGTTTCCAACCGCAACATGCAAAGCCCTCTTCAATTGAAGAGGTCTTTGCCAAATACGTTGCTACAAATGAAACAAATATCAGGAATATTGCCGGGTCCATCAAAAACTTGGAAAACCAAGTGGGACAGCTAGATAAGATGATCTCCGATCGGCAACAAGGAGCTTTGCCAGGCAATACCGAGCAAAATCCAAGAGAAAGTGCAAACTCCATTACCCTCCGCAGTGGAAAAGAAGTTGCTATACCAAGCGAACCTATGGTACCTCTCCCTTCTTGATGTAGCACCGTCCTAAGAGCCTACACAGATGACGTAGGATTACGTTCGCCACGCTCACACGCTCTCTTTTCTGCACAACAACGAAACGCAGCAGCACAATATTATTTTTTTATTTATCTTTCGCGCTAACGTACGGATAGTCAACCCGCTTGGAGATCAAACCACGGCTAAAGGCCGAGATCCGATCATGCTAAATAAAGGACGAATGTTCGCGTCCGTTCGAGCGATGTTGTACCAAAGAAAGATCTACCAAGAAAATCCCGATTCGCAAACGGTTGATCTTTCCCCAACAAGAAATAACGAGGATCGTCAATTCTCTCGATAGTATTCGGAAAGTCAAACGAAAACCACAGATCTATCAAAGAAAACTCCGCGAAATTTTATTCGTTTCGAAAAATCACGCTAAAATCGTCCACCACAAAAACGATCTAAGAAAGGAAAAACTCTTGAGTAGAAGTTTTGTTACCCCTCTCGAAAAAATAGATCCGAGATGTTGGATCCACTAGAAATGATCGCTCTCCTTTGTACTCCACGGAAGGTGCTCCAATAGACAGAAGAAACTCGCTCGTCTTCTCCTCTTTGCGCCGTAGAAGATCACCCCAGCCTTTAGTTGTTTCAATCGGATCTTCTCCTCCAATGATGGCCGACTAGTAGAGAGAGGGTTGAGGGAAATTGTGGAGGTTGCGGGGTAACAAGAGGGAAGAAGAAGGTAGAATGAAGAGAGAAGGAGGGGGCGAAAATTTGAGAGGGGGGATGCCTCTTTTGGCTAGGAAGAGAGAAGGAAAGAGAGAAGAAGGAGGGAATTCCAATTTTAGGAGTTCAAATTTCAAATTTTCATTCAATGAATGATTATCCCATATAATGGCCTATTTATAGGCTTACAAAATGAAACAGCTACATGCAGCCCAATAACAAAGATTAAATATTGTCCCAACAAAAGTGAAATTAAACAAAACATGCAAATATTTAATTAATACTTATAAGAGAATATTTATAAGTATTAATTAATTATTATGGCGTCGCGGCCGGAGATTGTAGCGGCGATGGCGTTTATCAAATTGGTTGTCGCGGCGACGCGCGTCTTTGATCGGAGAGGCACCATCATCCGTAAGCGTGCCAGTACCATCGACGTCATGTTGAGGGCCGTCGCCTCCATCGTCATGTTGAGGGCCGTCGCCTCCATCAATCCTCCCCCGCTCGAAAATACTCATCACCGATGAGTGTGTAGGAACATAACGGCGTAGGAGTTCCGCATCAAGTAGATCCACTTCCGAAGCAGAGAGCCAAGAGTCGTCCGAAGCAGGACGACCACGCCACCGAATCAAGAACCTGTGAACGTCACCGTCGGGAGTTGGAAACACAGCATCCTGCAATATCCTGTTAGGCAAGAAAGCGCTCCGGGGGAACCTTGGAAATGCGTTAGGCAAAGAAGAAAAACAAGTTTCATCATCATTATGCGGCTTACCTCCCGTAGAGTCCGCAGGAGAGAGCGATCCAAGAACAATCTCACCACCCACCCCATTAGAAGATTTAGTGGAAATATTAAACGACGAGACAGAAAGTTCAGGTGGTGGAGCGACATAAAGCGTTAAATCCGAAACGTTAAAAACAGGGAAATTCCCCAATCAGCGGGTATCTGTAATAAATATGCATTTTCGTCTAACTTCTTTAACACTCGAAAAGGAACGACTTTACTATTCGCCAATTTCTTTATAGTGCCCAAAGGCATCCGTTTAGGGGTGAGATGAACCATTACCAAATCATCAATATTCAAGGAGACCGCTCGCCGATGTACGCTAGCGTTCGATTGATAAATAACATATTGTTTAGCTAATTGCTCGCTAATGTGCTTATGGAGATTGTGGACGTGCGAGGCGAAATACTTGGCAAAATGACTAGATTTAAAAGATGGTGGTAACGGGACCAAGTCAAGAGGCACGGGGACCTTATAACCATGCACGATCTCATTCGAAGACAAACCGGTGGACCTATTCTTTGAATTATTGTAATCTAATTGAGCATGAGGAAGGATAAGGTCCCATGTACCTTTATGATCTCCCACTAAGCAGCGAAGTAATCTGCCCAAGCTTCGATTGACCACTTCTATTTACCCATCCGTTTGGGGATGATAGGCCGACGAAAACATGAGTTTTGTACCCATAAGCAACATGAGTTTTGTACCGTGTGGGGTGAACCCATGTGCAACATGACTAGAATTAATAGTAGAAAATAACGGAACTATGTCAGGTGGCACGGGTTCTTTAAATTCAAAAATTATTTCAGTGGAGCCTAACATTTTCGTTTTAAATTTGGAATTAAATTTTGATTTAAAATTTTTGTAATGAATAGCCAACAAAAAATGCTCGTCACCAACTACGTTTACCCACATCCATCTAAGTAAGCCTAATGGGGAGGCAGTAATAATAAACTTCTCCAAATATAAAGGGCTAGGAATGACTAGCTCGTGTCCTAACAAATCATCTACTCAAGTTAAATGAATCGGAGGGAGAGTCGACATGGTTGATTCCGTAGGAGAAGTTAAGTCACACTCAACGTCAAAATACGGATTACTCGTCCAATAACAATCCTCCGGTTGCAGGTCGTTAAAATCATAGGAAAAATTAAACAGTGGATTCGTCCTCACTGAAAACTCAGCCGACAAGTCTTCCAACTCACTCGATACTTCATTTAATTCAGAATTAGTGATTGTATCAAAGGTAATGAAAATCATATCCGACAAAATTTCTAAACAGTTTTGGGCCCCAGGTAAAGGAGCTATCATCAACGAAATGTCTTTCTGGCCCTCAGGGCTACCATCATTCAAAGATAATTTTTCCCCACAGTGTAAATTTTCCAAAACGACACATCCTTCGTTAACCAACTCTTTCCATGAAGTGGGTGCGTTGTCACAATCAAAATAAAGGGATGGGCAAATCGAATCCCGGGGAGTATCAAAATTAACTTGACTTTTAAGCGGCGTTGATACCATAAATGAAATAACTCCCGGATGTATCACAATAAGATTATCCCAAATTGAACAACCATCCCAAGGTGACTCTTCCAATACCGTTGAAACATCCATTAATTCTGGGTCAACCATAATAATACCGGGTCCTAGCAAGTCATCACCTAATTTAGTAACAGGTAAGCTTTCAACATTGGATGACTCTACCAACTCAGCCGGAACGTCTTCTGACTCAGGGTCATCAGATGACTCCCTGACTAAAATATCGTCAAAGGGGGTGGAGATGATTCCTCAGGGGAGAAATCCTCGTCCAGGTCACTAAGGTAACCAATCTCCTCAACTTCACTAAAAGCGTTAGCGAGAATTACCTCGTCCTCAGTGACGGGCTTAGTCCTATTCACATCCTCAGGTTCAACAGGAGAGTCAGGCACTATCGTAAATGAAGGAAGACTCTCACCTGGCTGATAAACTTCATCATCCAGAGATTCTATATCCACATAAGAATACTCAGAGGTATCAGTCACTATACCAGAGGGCCTAGATGTCGAGGCTAAAGAAGCAAGCACCCTAATAGTAACCTCTTTCGAGTTTAAATTTTGGGGTCTAAATGGCTTATGTTCCCTATAGGTGGGACTAGGCACACTTTGGGTATTACTACCTCTCTGGGGATAGGATCTATCCTGAGGCGTAGGGTCACTCCTATAAGCAGATACGGTTCTGGTGCCATAACTATTCTTACTAGCGGGTGTGGTGCTATTAGTGCGCAGGTAGGCGGGATCAAATTTTTCCGAGAGGAGGCTACGCATATGCGGCCAAGCATAATGATAACTACCAACACGACGCTCTTCGTTTAACCAAAAGAATCGGGCTCGACCTACTAATCGCTCTCGGGCAAAGCTAACCTTTTCGTAGTCATCCCATAAGTGACAATTAAAATATTGTTCTAATCCCTTAAGCCAGTCTCTAAAATTTTGGGGATACTCTAAACCGTCATAAGTAGGATAAATGTGGTGTGCCTGAAAGTCCACCTAGTGTCAACTACCTTCACCTAGGGGGGGGGGAATATGTGACGTGCAGCGTTTTTGAGGAATTAAAATTGTACCTGCACACGAAAACAAAACAGCACAGCAAAGAAAGTACACAAGCAATTTCTAGTGGTTCCCCGATTTGGTACATCCACTTTCCCCCTTCGACCTATCTCCCAACAAGGGACGACTCGGTCACTTCACCAACAGGATTGAAATCCAATCCTTGCACTATCGGAAGGAACCCTTCCACACGTAGGAGACAAAACTCCCACTACACGGGTTGCACCCAACCCTTACAACTAGGAACCAACGTTCCTTTACAACAAAAATGAAACTAGAATGTATAAGAAATACAAACAACTTTTGGAGACTAAGGTGTCCCTCTTCGTTCGATGACGTGTTCTTGAGGTCAACGAAGAGTCCACAACCCTAGATCTCTCTTGGAGAGAATCTCCCTGAAACCGGCGGCGGCAAGAAGGGCAGCGGCTTGGCTCTCGGGATCGGCGACGACAATGATGTGTGGCTGCTGTACTTTGGAGATTCAATCTTCGTAGCAAAGCTAGCAAGGTCTACCAACGGTCACACTAGGATCGATCTTCTCGATCGATTCGGAAGGGGAAGGTTTTCCCGATCAACGAATCAAGAGACAAAGGATCTCTGGTTAGACGTGTGAGACGCTACGCTTGGCTAAGCTTCTATCGCCAGAAGATCTAGAAGAATCACGATCAAACGGCCGGCGAACAACTAGCACGAGCGGCAACGGCGGCGGAGTAGGTATCGCGATTTAGGTCAAGGTCGGCGGCTCGGCTTGGTATTTTTCTGAGTCTATTTACTATTCAAAATACGCGTGTATTTATACGGTAGAAATACTCCATTATGACCGTTATGGGTCCCACCTGAAGAAACCCTAAGCCCGGTTCAAAACAGCGCCGGCGGCTGAGTCCGGTCCAGCGGGATCCAGAATTCGCCCAAGGTAAAATCGGCGAGAATCGAAGGTGATTCTCGTCGAATCGTCGAGAATCAAAAGTGATTCTCGACGATTCGGCGAGAATCAAAGGTGATTCTCATCGAAGTTGACTTGTTTGCACGCACTGTTTTAGCTGGAAAGAGACGGCGAGAATCAGCCAGTGATTCTCGATGATTCGGCGAGAATCACTAGTGATTCTCCCCGAATCGGCGAGAATCACTTGGTGATTCTCGTCGATTAACACTTAGACGATTTTTCGTCTATCCGCCCATGAGCTGCTCTTTGACCCATCCTTGCTCCTTGTCTGCTCTTGCATAATCACAGTCCTGTACTTGAAAGTAAGTACACTCCAATAGAGAGAGTACACGTAGGCCAACACACTGATCTGCTCAACGAGGGATTACGTCGTGCATGTTGAAATTTGTGAAGTGGAAGTGGGTGACGGGACAGGCCGCGCGGCCTGTGGCGGACAGCCTTGGTGGACTGGGCGGACTGGGCGGACTGAGGTTTGCGGCCTGGTGAAAAGTCTGGTGGAAGCCGGCTGTGTTCTGAGCGGGTTGTTGCATGGAGTCCGCGGTTTGGTGCGGCCTGGTATCTGCGGATAGAGAGGCTTGCGGACTGGTGCATTGCTCAGAGGCCGCGGGTGCAAGTTTGTGCTGATAGGCGGGTTGGCTCGAGTCCGCGGGAAGCTTGCGGACTGATGTGTCCGCGGTATTGGCTATTGCGGACTAAGCTTAGAGCTTGGCTGAGGCCTTGTCAAGTTCTGGTGGCACAGCAGGTCTTGCTGTGAAGACCGGTTGGCGGACTGATGCTTGGAGTCCGGCAGGAAGCTGCTGCGTTGGACAAGTGCGAGGTGCTCGCGGACTGGTGGCGGTCTGTGCTAGGGTGTTTGGCGGACGGGACTTTGTGTCCGCCATGCTCGCACTGGCCCTTGATGGTTTTGGACTTGGTCACACATTGTGCCAAGTTCATGGTGTTCGCCGTATCCGCCAAGTCCGCTGTGACCGGGCGGACTGTTGCTGTTGGCCTTTGGTCGTGGACTTGTGGCTGATTGAGGTGTGAGTCTTGCGGACTGCCTCGGGTTGGTGCGAACAGCCATTGAAGGGGGTTTGCTGTCCTGAAGCAGTTGGAGCTTTGCGGGCTGGTGCCTTGTCCGCTTAGCTTGGGCGGACTGGAGAGGGTTCGTCAATGGTTGCCTTGCTCCTGGCGGTTTCCTTGGTATCCGGCTAAGTCCATGCGGACTCAGCGGACGGTGGTTGTATTCGCGCGGACTGAGGGTGGTGTCGCTATCTCTTGGGCGGTGACCACACTCCTCACCTTGCCTATAAATAGGACCCCCCTGGCACATCTACAGTAACCTAAGTAACTTGAGTGAACAATAAGTTGGGGTGTGCGAAGTTCTGCGGTCTGTGTTTGCCAGTCCGCGCGGATTGTTTCAGGCTGACGGTTTGCTGTGTGCAGGTCGCGCGGATAACTTCAAGGAGCCAGGAGTTTGGCTGTGACTTCGGTCAAGTGCTTGGAAGTGTGCGGTCTCTGCGGACTCAGTAGGAGGTCGCTTTGCGGCTTGTCAGTTCTGTTTCAACTTTGCTAGCTTCAATAACCTGTCCGCCAGCTTCAGGCGGGTAGGGGAGTTCCTCAGTTCGGGTTCAGCAGGAGGCGAATAACGGTCTGTCCACACGGCCTCGCGGCTTCGGCAGACTCCGTGGTATTCGGCGGATTGCAGCACAGCTTGGGCGAGCTCAGCGGTCTCGGCGGTCTCGGCGACCTCGCGGTCTCGGCGGACTCCGGTGCTGTCCGCCCGGCTTGTTTTTGTGTTCTTTCTGTTTTCAGCTGTAATACTAGCGAAATCATGTCTCGCTATGTATGCCTCGGATTGTAAAGAAGTGAATGCATAAAAAGACCTTCTTGTGCTTCCATTGTTTTGTTGGGTGCAACCTCTAATCCTTGGGTTTTCCGCAGGTTCAGCGTGCAAACTGGGTAGTTCCGAAGATATTAATTTGGTATTTGGGCTATCTTGCTGACCACGTTGAGAAAATTTAACATGGTATCAGAGGGAGGTTACTGAGGTTGCTGAGGTTCAGTTGCGTGAGCGGAAGTCAGCCAGTGTTGTTACTCAGTGATTGAGTGGTGATCAACCTGTGTTGTTGCTCGGAGCTGCTGAAGGATACCAACAGGTGCTTGCAATGGAAGGAAGCTTGGCAAGAGGTCTGGGCATTGAACTCTTAACGCCGACTAACTACAAGAAGTGGAAGTCGTGCATGAAGAGTTATCTTCTAGGCGAGGAGCTGTGGGAAGTCGTCGGTGGAGACGATAGACAGGAAGTTACTGCTGCTTTCGGTACTGCTGAGCTGGTGAGGCTCTGGAGAAGAACTAATGCTAAGGCTGAGTTCATTCTGAAGAGAGCTGTCTCTCCGGAACTGTTTGATCACATCATAGGATGTGAGTCGGCTGCTGATATTTGGACAACCATTGATGAGTTGTTCAATAGGAAGAATGTGGCGCGGCTTCAGTTCCTGGAGAATGAGTTGGCCAGGGCAACTCAGGGAGACCTTTCCATATCTAAGTACTTCTTAAAGATGAAGAGCTTGTGTGCTGAGCTGTCGGCACTGGATCCTGATGAGCCTATCTCTGAGGCAAAGATGAAAAGGCACATTATCCGCGGCTTGCGGAAGGAGTATGTGGCCTTTGTTACATCTGTTCAAGGATGGGCTACTCAGCCGTCGCTGCTGGAGCTGGAGAATCTGCTTGCCTCGCAGGAGAGCCTAGCAAGACAGATGGCTGGAGTGAATCTGAATCAGGAAGGCAGCGAGGCTCTCTTCTCAGGCAAGAAGAAGGGATGGGAAGGGAAGAAGAAGAAGAAGGTGCAGGCCGCTGTTGAGAAGGAGACTTCATCTTCGTATCCGCCGGAGAGGAGCAATGCTCCTAAGGACTGGAAGAAGAACTTGAAGTGCTACCGGTGTCATCAGCGAGGGCACTTCAAGCGGGACTGCAAGGTCAAACTGCAGCCTGGGCATGCTGCGGGAAAGGAGGAAGCTTGCTCGCGAAGTGAAGAAGCAGAATGGGGAGGAGCTTTCATGACGGGCACTTGTGTCCGGGCCTTATCTGCTGAGGACTTCAACAGCGAGTGGATCGTCGACTCCGGGTGTGGTCATCACCTCACCGGAGACAAGTCGAAGTTCACCTCCATGCAGGCTTACTCAGGTAATGAAGCTATTATCACTTCTGATAATACTGTTTATGCAGGAGAAGGAGGGGGTCGTGTCTTTGGGTAGTGATCAGGGGCCACTCACGTTAAGGAGTGTGTATCACGTGCCGGGCATGAAGAAGAACCTCTTCTCGGTGACCAACGCTGTGGACGCTGGGTATCACGTTCTGTTTGGGCCAATAGACGTGAGGTTCCTTCGCAACGTATCAGCGGTGAAGGCTGATGTTGCTCATGTTGGGAGGAGGGTGAAGAACTTGTTTGTTCTTTCCACCAGTGCCTATGTTGATATGATGAGAGCTAATGATAGTGCGGCTATCTGGCATGAGAGGCTGGGGCATGTTGGCATGGACAAGCTGAAGGCAATGGCTAGTAGAAGTCTGGTGAGGGGGTTGCCGATGTTGTCCTCCTTTGGTGATGGGCATGTTTGTGCGGGCTGTCAATACGGTAAGGTACATCGCCTTCCGTTTGATAAATCTCAAACAAGGAGCAAGAAACCATTGGAGTGTATTCATGGCGACTTGATGGGACCGACTGTTACTGCCAGCCTTGGTGGAAGCAAATACATGCTTGTCTTGGTTGATGACTACTCAAGGTATACTTGGGTGTACTTCTTAAAGGAGAAGTCGGAAGCCTTCCGTTTGTTCGTGGAGTTCAAGGAGTTGATAGAAGGCCGGCTTGGCTTGCGGGTTAAGAAGTTTAGAACTGATAACGGAGGAGAATTTGTTTCCTCCGAGTTTTCTAACTTCTGCAGGAAGCACGGGATCCAACGAGAGCTTACTTGTGCTCACACTCCACAACAAAATGGGGTAGCGGAGCGGAAGATCCGTCATCTGACGGAGACCTGCAAATGCTGGCTTCATGCGAAAGATATCCCAAGGTCTTTTTGGGCGGAGGGAATGTCTTGTGCTGCCTATGTTATCAACCGGATGCCACTCAGCCCTATCAACATGAAGACTCCTATTGAGCTGTTGCTGAAGGAGAAGCCGAGTGTTGAACACCTTAGGGTGTTCGGTTCAACTTGCTACGTGCATGTCCCGGATGCTTCACGGACAAAGCTGGATGCGAAGGCAAGGAAACTTGTCTTTGTTGGCTACGATGAATGGAAGAAGGGATGGAAATGCATGGACCCTGTGACGAAGAAGTTCGTGGTGTCAAGAGACGTTGTCTTTGACGAGCTGACGTCATATGGAGGTGGCTCGGTGGAGCTTACCGGAAGTAGCAAGGTTAAGGAAGCACCGGTGGAGGCTGCTGAAGGCTTGGAAGAGGAGCTTGCTGTTTCACCAGCAGCTCCTGTTGCTTCAAACTCCGAGGCTGAGCCTTCGGGCTCAGGAAGAAGGGGGAGCACTGCTCAATTCTTGCCCCAGGTAGGAGTGGAGCCTGAAGAAGCAACGGAAGCCGTGAGCAAGGAGCTGTGTCTTCGGAGATCGAAGAGGGTGGTTAAGCCACCGGCTCGGTACTGTGATGGGAATGCAGTGAGCTTTGTCTCCTGCTTCTTTGCAGGTCCTCTGGATGAGCGAGAGCCTGCAAACTTCAACGAGGCCACTGGAGTGAAGGAGTGGAATGATGCCATGAAGGAAGAGATTGATGCTCTGAAGAAGAATGAAACCTGGGACCTTGTGCCCAAGGTTGATGGCGTTACTCCGGTTACTTGCAAGTGGGTGTATAAGTTGAAGAAGAAGGCTGATGGGAGCATTGATCGGTACAAGGCTCGCCTGGTCGCTAGAGGATTCTCACAGCAGTATGGAGAAGACTATGAGGAGACATTCAGTCCAGTTGCGAAGATGACTTCTGTAAGAGTGGTGATCGCCTTGGCTGCTAGCAAGGGATGGAGGTTGTGGCAACTCGATGTGAAGAATGACTTTCTTTACGGAGAGATTGACAAGGACATCTTCATGGATCAGCCGCTTGGTTTTGTCTCTGAGAAGCATCCGGACTATGTCTGCAAACTCAGGAAGGCTCTCTATGGGTTGAAGCAAGCTCCTTGAGCGTGGTATGGGAAGATTGCAGAGTACTTGCAATTCTGTGGATACCTGGCTTCTAACTCGGATTCAAGCTTGTTCGTCAAGAAGAAGGGAGAGCTAAGAGTCTTGGTCCTGCTGTATGTGGATGATATGATCATCACAGGGAACTCGGAGGAGGAAGTAGCAAGGCTCAGGGGAGAGCTTGCTATACGCTTCGAGATGAAAGACTTGGGAGAGTTGCATCACTTTCTTGGTCTGGAAGTGGAGAGGAAGGAGTGCGGGGTTCTCATTAGCCAGAAAGGGTATGCTGATCGCATTGTGAAGCGGTTTGGCATGGGCGAAGGGAAGAAGTGCTCTACTCCACTGGAATCTGGACTGAAGCTTCGACGGGATGAGGGAAGGGTTCTTCATGATCCCTTGGTGTTCAGGGCTCTTGTTGGGAGCTTGATTTACCTGACGATTACAAGGCCGGATATAGCTTATGCTGTTGGCCGAGTAAGTCGGTATATGGCTGAACCAAGGCAATCTCATCTAGTGGCGGCGAAGGGAATTCTGAAGTATGTCAAGGTTTCTTCTGACATGGGACTCCTCTATAGAAAGGACGCGGAGGTTGCGTTGCTCGGGTACATGGATGCTGACTATGGCGGTGATTCGGATGATCGAAGGTCTACTTCAGGTTATGTGTTCACTTGCAGTTCAGCAAGCATCTCGTGGTGTAGCAAGAAGCAGGACTCGGTGTCGGTTTCAACCACGGAGGCGGAGTATAAGGCTTCGGCCTTGGCTGCTCGGGAAGCCGTTTGGTTGAGGAGACTCATAGAGGATGTTCATAAAGAAGTGCAAGGGCCTACTTTACTCCGGGGTGACAATGAGAGTGCTCTCAAACTGGTAAACAATCCAGTGTGTCAAGCCAGGACCAAGCATATAGAGATTGATCACCATTTCATCAGGGAGAAGGTGTTGGAAGGATCTCTGCTGGTCGGGCATGTTCGGAGTGAAGATAATCTTGCTGACATCTTCACAAAGCCACTGTCGAAGGGGCCTTTTGAACGCTTGCGCAGCTTGCTGGGCTTGGTCACCACTTCTCACTTCAAGGGGGAGTGTTGAAATTTGTGAAGTGGAAGTGGGTGACGGGACAGGTCGTGCGGCCTGTGGCGGACAGCCTTGGCGGACTGGGCGGACTGGGCGGACTGAGGTTTGCGGCCTGGTGAAAAGTCTGGTGGAAGCCGGCTGTGTTCTGAGCGGGTTGTTGCATGGAGTCCGCGGTTTGGTGCGGCCTGGTATCTGCGGATAGAGAGGCTTGCGGACTGGTGCATTGCTCAGAGGCCGCGGGTGCAAGTTTGTGCTGATAGGCGGGTTGGCTCGAGTCCGCGGGAAGCTTGCGGACTGATGTGTCCGCGGTATTGGCTGTTGCGGACTAAGCTTAGAGCTTGGCTGAGGCCTTGTCAAGTTCTGGTGGCACAGCAGGTCTTGCTGTGAAGACCGGTTGGCGGACTGATGCTTGGAGTCCGGCAGGAAGCTGCTGCGTTGGACAAGTGCGAGGTGCTCGCGGACTGGTGGCGGTCTGTGCTAGGGTGTTTGGCGGACGGGACTTTATGTCCGCCATGCTCGCACTGGCCCTTGATGGTTTTGGACTTGGTCACACATTGTGCCAAGTTCATGGTGTTCGCCGTATCCGCCAAGTCCGCTGTGACCGGGCGGACTGTTGCTGTTTGCCTTTGGTCGTGGACTTGTGGCGGATTGAGGTGTGAGTCTTGCGGACTGCCTCGGGTTGGTGCGGACAGCCATTGAAGGGGGTTTGCTGTCCTGAAGCAGTTGGAGCTTTGCGGGCTGGTGCCTTGTCCGCTTAGCTTGGGCGGACTGGAGAGGGTTCGTCAATGGTTGCCTTGCTCCTGGCGGTTTCCTTGGTATCCGGCTAAGTCCATGCGAACTCAGCGGACGGTGGTTGTATTCGCGCGGACTGAGGGTGGTGTCGCTATCTCTTGGGCGGTGACCACACTCCTCACCTTGCCTATAAATAGGACCCCCCTGGCACATCTACAGTAACCTAAGTAACTTGAGTGAACAGTAAGTTGGGGTGTGCGAAGTGCTGCGGTCTGTGTTTGCCAGTCCGCGCGGATTGTTTCAGGCTGACGGTTTGCTGTGTGCAGGTCGCGCGGATAACTTCAAGGAGCCAGGAGTTTGGCTGTGACTTCGGTCAAGTGCTTGGAAGTGTGCGGTCTCTGCGGACTCAGCAGGAGGTCGCTCTGCGGCTTGTCAGTTCTGTTTCAACTTTGCTAGCTTCAATAACCTGTCCGCCAGCTTCAGGCGGGTAGGGGAGTTCCTCAGTTCGGGTTCAGCAGGAGGCGAATAACGGTCTGTCCGCGCGGCCTCGCGGCTTCGACGGACTCCGTGGTATTCGGCGGATTGCAGCACAGCTTGGGCGAGCTCAGCGGTCTCGGCGACCTCGCGGTCTCGGCGGACTCCGGTGCTGTCCGCCCGGCTTGTTTTTGTGTTCTTTCTGTTTTCAGCTGTAATACTAGCGAAATCATGTATCGCTATGTATGCCTTGGATTGTAAAGAAGTGAATGCATAAAAAGACCTTCTTGTGCTTCCATTGTTTTGTTGGGTGCAACCTCTAGTCTTTGGGTTTTCCGCAGGTTCAGCGTGCGAACTGGGTAGTTCCGAAGATATTAATTTGGTATTTGGGCTATCTTGCTGACCACGTTGAGAAAATTTAACAGTGCAGACCCGTGTATATTGACCTACTGCACCCTGACATTGGTGTGCACTTAGCGTGGAATAACTGCAAGCACAACTTGAAATATTTTATCAAATACATTGTCTATTTACCTTAGCTTGTTCAGGGGCTTCTTCAGATCAGGTACGTTGTGGATACAATACCCAACAGTGCCCTAGGGGTATGTTTAGCCATATCCTTAGCATAGGAATAGTCTAACTGGGTATCATATATGTCATATGCCATTTAGTGAGAACCGGAGAGAAAACTCACCCAGAACTGGTGCACATGCAATGACTAAATAACCTGACCCTATTTAATTTTCAAAGATGTAATTGTTCCCGCTTAGCCACTAAGGTTATAATTATATAAAATAGATTTTCTTCCTGGAAAAATATGAGGATTATTAAAAAAAATTTATTTTTGAATTTTCCTGAAAATATAAAAATATAGGCCGCTATTTGCAGACCAACTATTAAATTTTAAAATAACTTAATAAAAATAATGACTTAAGGAAAAATAAATTTTTTTTTTGGATTTCTTATTAAAAATAAGATAGAGAATTTCCAAAGAATTTTTTTTTGATTTTGAGAAAAATTAAGAAACTTTTAGCCCGCTATTTGCAGACCAAAAACTTAAAAATAGATTTTTTTTATGAAATACCATGCAACGAGTGAGTGCGTGTTAACGTGCCCAAAAAGAGGGGGGGTGCCAATTAGGAAACTGACGTGAACCTCCCTCTGATATCAAAGTTGATGTAGCACCATCCTAAGAGCCTACACAGATGACGTAGGATTACGTTCGCCACGCTCACATGCTCTCTTTTCCGCACAACAACAAAACGCAGCAGCACAATATTATTTTTTTATTTATCTTTCGCGCTAACGTACGGATAGCCAACCCGCTTAGAGATCAAACCACGGCTAAAGGCCGAGATCCGATCAAGCTAAATAAAGGACGAATGTTCGCGTCCGTTCGAGCGATGTTGTACCAAAGAAAGATCTACCAAGAAAATCCCGATTCGCAAACGGTTGATCTTTCCCCAACAAGAAATAACGAGGATCGTCAATTCTCTCGATAGTATTCGGAAAGTCAAACGAAAACCACAGATCTATCAAAGAAAACTCCGCGAAATTTTATTCGTTTCGAAAAATCACGCTAAAATCGTCCACCACAAAAACGATCTAAGAAAGGAAAAACTCTTGAGTAGAAGTTTCGTTACCCCTCTCGAAAAAATATATCCGAGATGTTGGATCCACTAGAAATGATCGCTCTCCTTTGTACTCCACGGAAGGTGTTCCAATAGACTGAAGAAACTCGCTCGTCTTCTCCTCTTTGCGCCGTAGAAGATCACCCAAGCCTTTAGTTGTTTCAATCGGATCTTCTCCTCCAATGATGGCCGACTAGTAGAGAGAGAGTTGAGGGAAATTGTGGAGGTTGCGGGGTAACAAGAGGGAAGAAGAAGGTAGAATGAAGAGAAAAGGAGGGGGGCGAAAATTTGAGAGGGGGGATGCCTCTTTTGGCTAGGAAGAGAGAAGGAAAGAGAGAAGAAGGAGGGAATTCCAATTTTAGGAGTTCAAATTTCAAATTTTCATTTAATGAATGATTATCCCATACAATGGCCTATTTATAGGCTTACAAAATGAAACGGCTACATGCAGCCCAATAACAAAGATTAAATATTGTCCCAACAAAAGTGAAATTAAACAAAACATGCAAATATTTAATTAATACTTATAAGAGAATATTTATAAGTATTAATTAATTATTATGGCGTCGCGGCCGGAGATTGTCGCGGCGATGGCGTTTATCAAATTGGATGTTGCGGCGACACGCGTCTTTGATCGGAGAGGCACCATCATCCGTAAGCGTGCCAGTACCATCGGCGTCATGTTGAGGGTCGTCGCCTCCATCGTCATGTTGAGGGTCATCGCCTCC
The DNA here is from genome assembly GCA_039583875.1 of Platanthera guangdongensis. Taxonomy (NCBI): domain Eukaryota; kingdom Viridiplantae; phylum Streptophyta; class Magnoliopsida; order Asparagales; family Orchidaceae; genus Platanthera; species Platanthera guangdongensis. Next base: position 127,164,619 of record CM077164.1, read on the forward strand.
ATCACTTCTCCTCTCTCTCCTCCTGTTATTTTAGCTTCAAATTTGCCTACTATGCCTACGCCACATGCGTCTAATTCAAAATTACCATACCCGTCTAAACTTAAAAATGAACGCGCTGAAGAAAGTTACAAAAAATTTTTAGAAATTCTAAAAAAATTCATATAAATGTGCCGTTCTGCGAGGCTATCTCTCAAATGCCGAAATACGCGAAATATCTCAAGGAGCTCCTATCAAATAAGAAAAAGCTCGAGGATATTTTGCATATTTCCTTAAATGCAGAATGCTCCGCGGTTGTGCTCAACAAATTACCCCACAAAGCTAATGACCCGGGAAGGTTCTCCATCCCCTGCCTATTCGGTAATTCATTGGTCAAACATGCGTTGGCGGACTTGGGAGCAAGCATAAATCTCATGCCCTTTTCAATTTTTAAAAAATTAGGTCTAGGGTCTCCGAACCCCACTCGTATGAGCATACAGCTAGCCGATCGTTCTGTGAAATTTCCGATAGGGATTGTGGAGGATGTCTTGGTCAAGGTGGACAAATTCATCTTTCCGGTAGATTTTGTCATCCTAGACATCGAAGAGGATGCCGATGTACCCCTGATACTCGGCCGCCCCTTCCTTGCCACCTCCCGCACTATTATTGATGTTAGTGATGGAAAGCTCCTCCTTCGGGTTGGAGATGATGAAATCACTTTCAACATTAATCCCTCCATGCGCAACACCCTAGAGCAAGATGATTCCTGCTTTTATCTAGAGGAATTCTTCGCAAATGAATATTTTGTGCCTCTGGAATTAATTTCTCCACCATTTGATGAATCTCTTATCACTGAGCTCTTCTGCTTAGAGGAAGTCTCTCGCACTACCCTCCCCGAATCTCTTCCCATGGACACCATAAAATTCAAAACCTCTTACGAGGAACCACCCATATTGGAGCTTAAGAAACTCCCCCCTCATCTGCAATATCTTTTCCTCGAAAATGACTCTAAGCTACCGGTTATTATCTCCTCGGATCTGAGCAACTCAGAAATTTCTGAGTTGACTCTAGTTTTGCAAAATCACTGCCATGCAATTGCGTGGCAGTTATCCGATATTAAGGGGATTGGCCCATCATTTTGTACACACAAGATCTTCTTAGATAATAACTTTCGTAGTACTATCCAGCCCCAACGACGTTTAAATCCAAACATGAAGGACGTCATGAAGGCTGAGGTTATTAAGCTTCTAGATGCAGGAATTATCTATCCCATCTCTGATAGTACTTGGGTGAGCCCAGTACAGGTCGTTCCAAAGAAAGGCGGGGTCACGGTAGTGGCCAATGAAAATAATGAATTAATTCCAACCCATACTATTACGGGTTGGCGGATGTGCATTGATTACCGCAAACTCAATGATGCCACCCAAAAAGATAACTTCCCGCTTCCCTTTATGGACTAAATTTTAGAACGACTTTTCGGTCACTCCTTCTACTGCTTTCTCGACGGTCTCTCGGGGTACCTCCAGATCCCTATTTCACCCGAAGACCAAGAGAAGACTACCTTTACCTGTCCATTTGGCACCTTCGCTTATAGATGGATGTCATTTGGTTTATGTAATGCACCGGCTACATTTCAGCGATATATGCTGGCGATATTCGATGAATTGGTAGAAGAAGTAATGGAGGTTTTTATGGACGACTTCTTGGTGTTTGGTAGTTCTTTTGTGAATTGTTTAAAAAATCTCGAGCGCGTGTTGATTCGTTGTGAGGAAACTAACTTAGCCCTCAACTGGGAGAAATGCCATTTTATGGTCCGAGAGGGATTAGTCCTCGGCCATAAGATTTCAGGCAAGGGGATCGAGGTCGACCGGGCCAAGATCGAAATTATTGAAAAGCCCCCCCTCCAACGAATATTAAAGCCATTCGTAGTTTTCTGGGGCACGCGGGATTTTATCGGCGTTTTATCCAAAATTTTTCCAAAATAACGAAGCTGATCACCCATCTTCTCGAGAAAGAGTCACCTTTCAATTTTAACAACGATTGTCTTCTTGCTTTCAATTTAATAAAAGAAAAATTAGTAAACTCTCCAATTCTAGTTGCTCCGGACTGGTCGCTCCCTTTCGAAATCATGTGCGATGCTAGTGATACTGCGGTAGGCGCGGTCTTAGGTCAGCGGGTGGATAAATTCTTCCACCCGATGTATTACGCAAGCAAGACACTCACGTCTACACAGGCCAACTACACCACCACCGAGAAAGAGCTCCTAGCAATTGTTTTTGCCTTTGATATGTTTAGGTCTTATATCACCCTCTCCAAAGTAATCGTCTTTACGGATCACTCAGCTCTTCGTTTTTTATTTAGCAAAGCGGACGCAAAGCCCCGCCTTTTGCGATGGATCCTCCTCTTGCAGGAGTTTGATTTAGAAATTCGGGACAAAAGAGGGGCCGAAAATTTGGCGGCCGACCATTTATCGCGTTTAGAAAATCCTGCCAGCGAAATAATAGTGTAAGCCGACATTAACGATAAATTCCCTGAAGAATGCCTCTTCGCTCTCGTAAATTCAAAAGATTATCCCGAACCCTGGTTCGTCGATTTTGCCAATTATTTAGTGGCTCGGGTCTTGCCAAAGGAATTCTCAAGTCAAAAAAAGAATAAATTCTTTTCTGATTTAAAGAATTACTTTTGGGAAGACCATTTCTTATTCAGAGTCTGTGCGGATTAGGTTGTGTGGCGTTGCGTTTCGAGTGAGGAAGGAGTGCAAATATTGGGACATTGCCATGAAGGACCAACATGTGGTCATTATCAAGCAAACCGCACCGCAAGAAGGGTGCTGGAGGTGGGCTTCTATTGGCCCACACTATTCAAGGATGCTCACACCCTAGTGAGTACTTGCGATAGTTGCCAGCGGGCAAGCAATATCTCATGGCGGGACGAGATGCCTCAAAATATTTTCCTTGAATGTGAAATTTTCGATCTTTGGGGCATCGACTTCATTGGCCCCCTTCCACCCTCTTATCAAAATAAATACATTCTCGTACCTGTCGACTATGTATCAAGGTGGACGGAAGCGCAAGCTCTCCCCACCAACGATGCACGAGTTGTCGTAAAATTTCTAAAAAAATTATTCTCTCGATTTGGCACGCCACGCGCTATAATTAGTGATAGGGGAACCCATTTCTGCAATAGCCAGTTTGCCAAAATTTTGGCAAAATATGGAGTAACGCACAAACTTTCCACCGCCTATCACCCCCAGACGAGCGGTCAAGTCGAGGTTGTTAATCGAGAATTGAAACGTATTTTAGAAAAAACCGTATCTTTAAACTGGAAGGATTGGGCACTCAAACTAGATGATGCACTATGGGCCTATCGAACGGCATATAAGACCGCCATCGGCTGCACGCCGTATCGCTTGGTTTATGGTAAGGCTTGCCACCTTCCAATTGAGTTAGAGCACCGTGCGTTTTGGGCCCTCAAAACATTAAATCTAGATCCAACCCTAACCGCCGAACACCGTAAATTTCAGCTCAATGAACTCGACGAGTGGCGGGCGAACGCTTACGAGAGTAATAGGCTTTATAAAGAGCGAACAAAGTTCTACCATGACAAAAATATTAAATTTCCTAAATCTTTTTCGCCGGGCGATCTCGTCCTTCTTTATAACTCTCAGCTTCGCCTCTTTCCAGGTAAATTAAAATCGCGATGGTCCGTCCCCATTATTATTAAAGAGGCTTGGTCGTATGGGACGTTTCTCATTTCTCACCCGGATAAGGGTGAATTTAAGGTAAATGGTCAGCGATTAAAACTCTATTTGCCTAACGATTTACTTCCTACTGCGACGGAACAATTACTGCTATCGAACTCATGAACTATTTCGTTTCTCCTTCATTTGGACTGTAATAATTTAAGACTTCTTATTGTTGGACAATATTCTTTTGGTCGAGCTCAAACGACCTTTATAAACAAAGGGCGCTCTTGGGAGGCAACCCAAATCTTTTTTCAGTTTTCTTTATTTTACACTTTTTGCCCTGGACGGCTCCACAAGTTGCGGCTTCAAAAATCACCATCGTCAATGCTGCTAAATCCATCACAAAGTCCAATAAAAGACCTTTCCTGAAGATTCAAAGCACAAGCATGGAGGAGCGGCATCACTCAGCTTTCGCTGCAAACTAAAACCGGGGAAGTACCTGTTTTTCAATTCTGTCTTTCATTTCTGTACTTTAACTTTCTCTCGTTCTCCAACCTCCTTCTCCATTGAGGACAATGTAGATTTTAAGCTTGGGGGAGGACTTCCTCCTTCTTTTTGCTTTTTGTAAATATCTTTTACTGTTTATAAAAATCCAAAAAATCTAAAAATTCAAAAAATATATATAGCTGCAATTTGGTATTTCAATAGTACCCCATGTTTGTGTTTTGTTTTTCTCAAAATTTTTTATAAACAACGTAGTTAATTATAATTTTTCTAATCAAATTTTTTTAATCATATTTCACAAGTAAAATGTTGGTCATGCTGTGTTTCTAATTCACGGTAGCATGTTAAGGTGAAATATTTCTCTAAAACACGCATTTCTATTATGGTTTTCCGTTCTTTATTTTCTTTACTTTCTCTAAAATTCATCATCCACTATTTTCCTTTTCGTTTTTAGATAATTTTTGTAAGAACAACTTTTGAATAACGTAGTAGATATGAACGATCCAAGTCACATATTATTTTTATTTTCAAGATGTTTCATCAATCTTCTTTTATTATCTCGAACTTGCTTTTTGAAATTTTTCAAATCTATGTTTTAAATAAATTTAAAAAGCGTGAAAATGATTTAGGCCGTTTTTGTTTACGTTTAAGTTTTTCTGCCAACCTAAAATCTTTTACCACTAGTTAGCCGCTTTTAAGCCTTTTTTCCAATTTCATTTGATAACTCCACATAGCATTTGATTTTCACCAAAGCCAAAATTCCTACCTATCTAATCACGCTAAATTTTTTGAGTTTCATTCAAAAAGTTTCATAATCATGCTAGGAAATTTTGTGTTATTTTTGGAGAAATTATTGAAAAAAAAAGTATACTCAAAAGCAATGTTTGATTTTATTTGGCCAATTCAACATGAAAGAAAGAAAAAAAATTTTTATGGCCTTTGTTTTGAAAAAAAAAGAAAGAAAAAATGACGAGAAAAAATAAATAATAAAAAAAGAAGAAAAAGAAACAAAAAATATATATTTTGTTTAAAATAAATTTTTTTTTGAAACTCTTTGTTTTGGTTTAGTGTGATTTTAAGCCTCCATGTTTATCTTTGAATTCCACTCCTATTCATAATCCTAAACCAAACGTTTCGGTCTTATTAAATCCTTTTGATTCACGCCTTTTTAAATTTTATTTAACAACTAAAAAAAGAAGAAAAGTAAATAAGTTTTAGTTTTGGATTTAAACTTAGATTTTTGTTATTTAATTGATATAATTATAATGCGTTGCTTGGATCTAGTAATAACTCAATACGTTCTTTTCATTTTCGTTGCCTTGCTTAAATCTATTTAAAGAATTTCGTCAAAATTCTGGATGATTTATTTTTATTAAGTAAAGTTTATAAAAGTTAAACCATACCAAAATAATTGTTTTAGATTACGTTTTACATTCTCCCTACCTGGAATTTCGCATAGTACTTGTGTAAGCATGATTAAAATTTTTTGAATTAGTCACTTTTTATGATTAGCTAGTTTTTATATCTTTGCTTGGGGACAAGCAAAACTTAAGCTTGGGGGAATTTGATAATACAGTTTATAGTCAATTTTATTAGGGTATTTTCAGGGTTTTAAAGCAAATCATGTCTTGTAAAGTACTTATTTTGATTTCCCTTTGTATATATTTTTGTCGCTAATGCGTTTTTTCTGCTTTTTGCAGGTTTTCACGGCTTTCAGCCAAATTTTGCTGTGACACGCCCTAAGGTCACGCCATACCCGGGCGTGTACCTAGGGCGTGTAACCCTGAGGAATGAAGCAATTGGTCCGAAACTGCATTCCGTGGAAACTTAGTGTACACGCCCTCTGTCACGCTCGTGTCACATCCGACACGGGCGTGTTCTAGAGGCGTGTCCCCATGTTCCGAGGAATCGCCGCAACGCGCTCGTTTTTCCCGCTCCATCGTCGCACCGAAAGTGTCATGCCCCCGGGTCACACCCGACCCAGGCGTGATATATGGGCGTGTACTTCAACAAGCACGCCCGTCACCTCCAGCATTCAATTCCAGCTCAACAAAGTCACGCCGCAAAGAACACGCCCCAGGTACACGCCCCACCAAGGCGTGACATTTGGGCGTGTACTTCAGCTACTTTGCCAGAATTAAATTCCAGCCCGAAAAAGTCGCACCGAATGTGTCACGCCCCAGGGTCACGCCCGACCCGGGCATGACAGGGGGGCGTGACCCAACCCGAAAAAATCTATAAATAGAGCCCATCTCCAAGTGTTCAGAACACACCTTGGCTGAGAGGGGGAGGTTCTGCCCTTCTGTTTAATGTTCCTTTTATGCTCTCTCGCTTTGTATTTTCCTTAATCCTAGTTAGTTAAGCTTTCGTAATAACTTTTATTAATGCTTTAGTTGCTAATGATAGGGCCAGAATAGGATTTAAATTTCATGCACTTGTAATCTCGTTCAATTTCATGCTGTAAGCTAGTCTTAATTTTAATAAAACTGCTCTTGTTTTCTTCTCTTTACTACTTTGTGTCTTTATGCTTTACTACTCATCCCCCCTCCTCCACCTCACCATGATTAACTAATCCTCCATGTACTCGATCTTGATGATCCGAGGTTCGAGTGATTAAGTTATGATGCTTTGAATCTTACCTTTCCTTTTTAGGGTTTAGCCTTGAATTACTCTTGATTTATCACGGGTTGGAGGTATATCATCGATATATACTCTCCACCTTTGCTTCATTCTGGGCTAGCCGAGAGGCCGAAAGTTTGAAATGAGCACTCAAGAGTAAAGGGAGTTGTTCGCACCCCTCGAGAGAGGTAGACGTTCAACTCTCCCGGATTGGAGTAAAATCCAATAGAAGAGTTCGCAGCATAAAGCGGGTTTTAGGCCACTGATTCGGACGAAAGTTCTGTCAGACCTTCCTAAACTCAGATGGGCATGACTTCGAGATAAGCATGTTCTTGCTTTTAGAACCTTCGCGGTCAAGGTCTTTTGCCTTATTAATTGAAAAAGTTTATTATTGCATCTTTTGATCAACTTAAGCCGAGGTGATTCTACGATCGAGTACTATCACTTAATCATCATTTAGCTTTTCTCAAAATTGCAAGTAAAACATTCTCACTTCTCTAAATTAGTAAGCAACCCCAAAACAACTTTTAATTGATAAGATAATAGTAACTCCTTGAAGTAGAAGTACTCAATTCGCCCCGGGTAATACGACCTTGATATTGAACTTAATATCCTATACTATATGCGACAAGGTATACTTGCCTTCATCGAATATAGAATCGGAGAACATCTCACAACTACACTTCCACCTTCTCCTCCCTTAACTTTGTCTTCTCCACGCATAACCCCTTCTCCGCTAATACTTTTATATCAGCGTGCTAAGTTAAGGTTTACATGATGACAAATGTACACACATGATTTTAAATAAGAACAAAGAACCCTTGCATTCATATCATAGGCACATGAGTTAATAGGATGAGAGGATATCATTTTAAGTAGGACACATCATCATTATAAAATCCCAAAGCAAGTTGCAACATAAGCAAGTGTCTTGAAGTTTGGTCTGAACTAGTTGTGTGGCCTAGTTGTAATCTAGGATTTTTGATTGGTCGTTTGTTACTTTTCTAGAAATGCTGGCTAGACGTCCTGCGACGAGGTCGACTCCCCAGTCGTAGGGTGAGTCGTCTGGTGCACAAAGGGATGCGGTGATCGAGAGTTTGCGTTAGAGTAACGAGGCTCCGTCGAGGCAGTTGGTGGCGATGCAATCATAGATTCAATCTTTGTTGTCTGCCGGTACCACGCAACAACCATTAGTGTAAGACCCTATCATAGGTTAAGCCATACCCTTTAATCCTGCTCCTCTCATGCCCCCAGTGACTTTACAACCAGAGATGAATTTTAGTTCGTATTTTCAGCGGTTTGGACCTCCCACTTACGACGGGAGTGCCGACTTTATGGTTTTGGATGATTGGATCATCACTATCGAGGAGATGTTCTCATATTAGGGGATTGTAGAAGCCCAAAATGTGATGATTGTGGCCTACCAGCTAAAAGGCCTGGCAAAGAGTTGCTGGATTCGGGAAAGAGAGAGTCTGAAGGAAGGATGCTCTTGGGAGTCCTTCAAGAAGATGCTGCTTAAGATGTTTCTAACCTCGGTCGAGCAGGATCTCCTGATGAATAATTTCCTGCATCTGAAGTGGAGATAGCTCACAGTGAGTGAATATGAGATTGAGTTTTGTAAGTTGAGCAGATTTGCTCCAGATATGGTAGGTTATAACTAACTTCTCTCTGTTTTTTGAATTATTGCTTTTCTCCTCCTCCTTTCTGCCAGTGAGCTGCATCTCATAGGATAACAGTTTTCGAAATAAGGTTGGTGGAGGTGTATCTGCAAGCCTGGCCACCTCTCTGATGGCACATATTTTAGTATCCCAGTCCTTGGTCAATGATCTGAGAAACTTGTCATTTAATTCATAAGTGCTAAAGACTCTTCCATAGGTCATTAGCTCATTTACAATTCTAAAGAATTTCTTATAGCATTCAGCTATGCTATCAGTCTTAGCTTGTCTAAAGCTTTCATATTCTTGATTTAACATATACTTCCTATCCTCTCTCACTTCTTCTGTCCCCTCCATATAGACAATCAAGGTGTCCCACATCTCCTTAGAGGTTTTGCAATGGACCAGATTCTGGAATGTATGTTGGGTACATTGGTCAAATGTACCTGATTTGAAGAAGCCTCACCCAACTCAATGATATACATCATAATGTATTTGATGTATATTGAGTTTACTTGTGCAGGTTAAGAAATCACTGGACTGAAGCAAAAAGTTTCTAAGTCCATGTGTCGACACCCAGAGGGAAAGTGTCGACACTTAAGAAGACTTGTGTCGACACCCAGACAAGCAGTGTCGACACTTGGAGTCATTGTGTCGACACCTGGGATGTAGAGTCGACACCAGACAGAAAGTGTCGACACTTGGAGCTGTGTCGACACTCAGTGAAGAAAAGTGCAGACAGAATGTGTCGACACAAGGAGCTGTGTCGACACCCAGTGAAGCTGTGTCTACACCAGAAAGTGTCGACACTTGGAGCTGTGTCGACACTCAGCAAAAGTCTGCAGAGACTAAGTTAAAGTGTCGACACTCAGAACAATGTGTCGACACTCAACAGAAGAGTCAGCACTTGAAGAATGTGTCGACACCCAGCACAATGTGTCGACACACAACCAGAAGAGTCAACACATGAAGTAAGTGTCGACACCCAGCACAATGTGTCGACACTCAGCTAAAGACTCTACACTTGAAGAAAGTGTCGACACAAGGAGCTGTGTCGACACTTAGCAAAGATCAGAAAGATCAACAAAAATATTCTAAGTACAAGTGTCGACACTTAGGGAATGTGTCGACACTTAGCTGAAGTCTCAACAAGTAGAAGGTGTGTCGACACAAGGAGCTGTGTCGACACTCAGCAAGTAACGACATTGAAGAAGATGTGTCGACACCAAGAAGCAGTGTCGACACTTGACAGATTCAACACAAGAAGATGTGTCGACACAAAGGAGATGTGTCGACACTTAGAAGAATTCAGCAAAAGCTAGAAGAACAAGTACTTGTGTCGACACTCAATTTCAGTGTCGACACATGCAGAAGAATCTGTGTCGAGACATACAAGGAAATGTGTCGACACCTTGTAGACTTGTGTCGACACTTACACAACATGTGTCGACACTTGGACTATAAGTGTCGACACTTAAAGACAGAAAGTCTCGACACTTACAGACAGTTAGAGATTTTCAAGAAATGACTGGATGACTTGACAGCTGCCGTTCCAGCCAGTCTACAGCACCTGTCAGAGATATCAGAAGTCAGTTATGGACCGGACCAGCCGATTACCATGAAGAAGGCCTATAAATAGGCATCTACAGTTTACAGAAATTGTGGATCAGATTATTATTGAACAAGTCATTGAAGTGGTACACAAAGTATCAACACAAGAAGATCTTGCAGTCCAAGTGCAGATCTAAGAAGTTGGAGAGAGAGGGCTCCATCCAAGAAATCAGCCTCTGGAACTAGGCTGAGAAGAAGGATTCAGATTCAATTCTGGATCTTAAGTAGCAGAGGTCAAGGAACTACTGCAGGAGGATTCAGTCTTATTCAGTTCTACTCAAAAGCTTTGAAGAAAGCTAAGTCAGAGTGAATCCAGCTGAGTTCTTCCAAGAACTCATCAAGAAACTCTCAACTCCCCTCTTTTATTTCTGAGTTGTAGAGTTATTATTTATAATACATTTTAACTTGTAGGATCCTTTGGATCTGAGTGATTTGTAAGCCTGTATTTATAAAGGCTGAGGATAGGGCTTGTGAGCCTGAGTGTAGGAGATTGAGATCTCTGAGTGTAGGCCTTGGTTGGCTGAGTGTAGGCCTTGATTGGCTGAGTGTAGGCCTTGATTGGCTGAGTGTAGGCTTTGGGATAAAGCTGAGTTGTAAGGCTTTGGGCCTGAGGTGTAGGAACCAATTTGGGTTCTGAGACAGTGGAGGAGTTTGGCCGAATCTAGTACACTGCTAGATAGGCGAAGGGGGAAAGTGGATGTACCCATATCTTGGGGAACCACTATAAACCACTGTGTTGTGCTGTGATTGTGCTGTGTATGCTATGAATACTTTGTGATTGCTGTGCAAAAGTTAAAAATCTGTGATAATAAACTGTTTGCTGCCAGTAAAGTTAGAAAAGGATTAGGTCACCTATTCACCCCCCCCTCTAGGTGTTTAGGTACCATATCTTTCAAGTGGTATCAGAGCCAGGTTCCTCAAAAAGGACTAACAGTCTCAGGAGATCCTGTTTGGCAGATTCAGTGTAAGGCATTTCACAGTTTCAAGAAATTCAAGAAAATCAAGAAACATGGGTTCCTCTGAGAATCACAAGAAATTGGGTTCCATGAAATTACCCATATGCAGGAAAGAGATCTTTGGGATCTGGAAAGAAAGGGTAAGGCTATTTATGGAAGCCTCTGACCCTAGAATCTACATCACAGTAAAGGAAGGGCCTTATGTGCCAATGAAGATTTCAGTTTTGGATGCAAATCAGAGAACTCCAAAGGATTTCTCTGAGATGACTAAGGATGAGATTGTCCTAGCTACAATGGACAAGAGGGCACAAAACATTATTGTAAGTGCCATAGATGATGAAACTTTTCAGAATCTTATACACTGTAAGACAGCTAAAGAGATGTGGGACACTCTTATAGTGTATATGGAAGGATCTGAAGAAGTCAGGCAAGATAGAAAATCCTTGCTAAATCAGGAGTATGAGAGCTTTAGACAAGGTAAAGGTGATAGCATAACTGAGTGCTACAAGAAGTTCTACAGAATAGTTAATGAACTCATGTCTTATGGAAGAGAGTTCAGTAACTATGAACTAAATGATAAGTTCTTAAGGTCCCTAACCAAAGATTGGGACACAAAGATCTGTGCCATAAGAGAAATGGCTAAGTTGGGTGAAATTACTCCTCCTACACTGTTTGGTAAGTTATTGTCATATGAGATGCAGTTGACAGTGAGGAAAGAGGAGGAGAAATCAATAAGGATTGAACACAAGGAAAGATCAGTTGCTTTCAAGACAGAAGTTCCCAAAAAGTGCAGGAATAAGTCATCAACTCCACCTCCAGAGGTAGTTGATTCAGAGTCTGATGAGTCAGTCAGCACAAAGAGTGAGAGCAGTGAAAGTGATGAAGACTTTGCTGCCTTCACTAGGCACTTTCAGAAATTCTTGAAGAAGAAACAGTGGAGGTCAAGACCTTCTTCTTCAAAGGGAAAGGAAGTCTTTTATCAGGAGAAAAAGCCTTCAAAGAAAGACAGGAAGAGGACAAAGTCAAGCAAGGCAACTGGATCTAAAATAGTGTGCTACTGCTGCAATAGACAGGGCCATGTTATTGCAGATTGTCTAGAGAAGAGAAAGGAATCTGGTGACAGGAAAAAGACTCACTTCAAAGGAAAGAAAGAGAAGTCTTTTGTTGCCAAGAAGGAGAAGACTCTATCAGATATCTCTTCTTCAGAAACTGAGTCTGAGGCTGAAGCCTACATAGGGCTGTTTGCTGGAGAAGAAGAGGAAGAATTCATGCAGATCATGGAGTCTATTTATGAACAAGAAGACAGTCAATGCCAAGGACTAATGGCTTTGACAGAGAGTGCCAAAATCCTGGAGCAGCCAGGACCCAGTCAGGTACAAAGTTCAAGTTTAAATTCAGTTTCTTGTTCTAGTTCAGAATCAGATTCATCTTCATCAAGTGATGAAAGTGTATCTGAGTCTGAGGATGATATTCATCAACTTATAGATGAATATAAGGTGCTGTTGCAAGCTTACAAGAAAAGCAAGTCCTTAGCCAAAAGTCAGGCAAAGGAAATTGCTGATCTTAAAGCTGCTGCAACAGATTTTGAGAAGCAATTTGATCAAAAGCTGAATGAGATAGCTAGGCTGAAACACATAACAGTGATTCAGATGGGTACTATATCATTTAAGAATGATCAAATTAAGAGTCTGGAGATCAATCTTCAGAAGGAGAAGGACTTAGTTGCTAGGTTTTCTAAACCTAAGTCAGTGTTACCTTTAATTGATGAATTTGTTCATCAAAAAGGCAAGGCTGGACTGGGCTTTATTAGACCTGCAAGGACTGAGCAGTCCAAGTCTAAGTCCAAGGGCAAAGCCCCAGCATTCAACAAGACTGCTGTAGATAATACATCAAAGGCTGTACCTAAGCAAAGGTACAACAAGTTTGAATGTTGGTGCTGTGGCAAAATTGGCCACTTTGCAGTGGACTGTTGGCACAATGCCAGTGCCAAGGTGAGTAGCAAGCTACCTGTTGGAAAGCCTGCAGGGAGCTTTGTCAGATTGCAGACTAACAAATACCAAGGACCCAATAATTCTTTGGGTTCTAAGGTCCATTAATCTGTTTTGCAGGTAAGTCCAAGTGGCCACACCCCAACATGGTACTTGGACAGTGGATGTTCCAGACATATGACTGGAACAAGAAGATTACTAAAGGACTACATTCCAGTAAAAGATGGTCCAAAAGTAACCTTTGGTGGTTCTGAAAAAGGAATCATCAAAGGATTTGGTAACATTTCTACAAACTTAGTTACCATTACTCAAGTGGCTTATGTTAAAGGGTTGAAACACAACCTAATAAGTATAAGTCAATTAAGTGATGTAGGGTATGACATCTCATTTGCTAAAAATGGTTGTCATATCAAGAGGTCAAGTGATCAAGAGATCATTTTGACAGGATATAGGAAGAGGAATGTCTATTGCCTAGACATTATGGTTGAGAATAATGGTTCTCCAGTTTGTCTTGTAGCTGATGACACAGTCTCTCATTGTGTCAAATGGCACAAGAGGCTTGCCCATCTTAACTACAAGACTATTAGCAAACTCTTTAGCAAAGAGTTAGTGAGGAATGGTCCTCAAGTTAAGTGTGTCAAAGATGGTATTTGCTCAGCTTGTCAAAAGGGCAAGCAGACTAAATCCACCTTTAAAAGCATAGAAAACAAAGATGCTGTGAGGTGTTTGTACCTCTTGCATTTGGATCTCTTTGGTCCAATGCCAGTTCACAGCTTAGGTAGGAAGGTCTATACCCTTGTAGTTGTAGATGACTACTCAAGGTTTTCCTGGGTGTTCTTCTTAAGACAGAAATCTGAAACACCTAGTGTCTTCTACAGCTTTGTCAAGCAAATTCAGAATGAACTAAATAGTACTGTGGTCAAAATTAGAAGTGACCATGGTACTGAGTTTCAGTCTGAAAGCATGACAAAACTATGTGAAGACTTTGGGTTATTTCAAGAATTCTCTTCACCTAGAACACCTCAGCAAAATGGCATTGCTGAGAGGAAGAATAGGACCTTGATAGAGGCTGTTAGAACCCTACTAAGTGATACATCACTGCCTGAGTATTTCTGGGCTGAAGCAGTTAACACTGCATGCCATGTTATAAATAGGGCTACCATCACTAAAGGGCTAAACAAGACCCCCTATGAAGTTGTGAAAGGCAGGAAACCAAACCTATCCTACTTCAGGATCTTTGGTTGCAAATGCTTCATACTTAACAATGGGAAGTCTTACTTAACTAAGTTTGCTGCCAAGTCCCAAGAGGGAATTTTTGTTGGGTACAACAATAATAGTAAGGCTTATAGAGTCTACAACTTGACTACACAAGTTATAGAAGAATCAGTGCATGTAGTTTTTGATGAGACTAAACTTATTAATAATGAGTTGTCTAGCAGTGTATGCAGCCCCACAGGTTTGACAAAGAAAATGGACAAGCTTACTATAGAAGAAGTGCCTGCTGCAAGACAGCAAGTAGAAGAAAGTAGCTGTTGTCCAGGGGGAGAACTACATGTGCCAATTGCTGAAGAAATCCAAGGTATACAGCATGATGCAGATGCTGAAATGGTTCAACCAGAAGTGAGGATGCCTCCAGCCCACAGGCATCTTAGAGATCATCCAGTAGAGCTGATTATTGGAGATCCAAGACAAGGAGTTCAAACAAGGAGCAGAAATCAGAATGCAGCAATCTACTCCAGCTTCCTGTCACAAGTTGAACCTAAGAAGTTTGAAGAAGCAATACAAGATCCACAATGGACTGAAGCAATGCAAGAAGAGCTTAACCAGTTCAAGAGGTGCAAGGTTTGGGAACTTGTTCCTAAACCTAAAGACCATAATGTAATAGGAACTAAGTGGATCTACAGGAATATGATGGATGAACAAGGGGTCATCATTAAGAATAAGGCTAGACTGGTTGCTAAAGGATTTAGGCAAGAAGAAGGTATTGATTTTGATCAAACCTTTGCTCCAGTAGCCAAACTGGAAGCCATAAGAATGTTCTTGGCCTATGCAACCTATCAAGGATTCAAGGTGTACCAAATGGATGTCAAGTCAGCATTCCTAAATGGTAATCTTAAAGAAGAAGTTTATGTGGAACAGCCTGCAGGTTTTGTTGATCCAACTCTACCTCATTATGTCTATAGACTTAGGAAAGCTTTATATGGGTTAAAGCAAGCCCCTAGGGCTTGGTATGAAACCCTATCTAGTTTCCTCATTAAGAACAAATTCTCAAGGGGGAAAATAGATGAGACTCTATTCCTTAGGGAATCTAGAGGCAAAGTCATACTAGTCCAAATATATGTAGATGACATTATATTTGGGTCTACTGAAAGCAACCTTTGCAAAAAGTTTGCAAAACTTATGCAAGGTCAGTTTGAGATGAGTAGTATGAGAGAGCTGAAGTTTTTCTTGGGTCTCCAAGTTAAACAGACTGAGAGTGGTTTGTCCATTTGTCAGTCAAAGTTCACCCTAGAACTCATAAGGAAGTATGGTATGGATTCATCCAGCACCATGAAGACTCCTATGGGGTCAAGTATGTCTTTTAGCAAGGATGATGCAGGGAAACCTGTGGATAAAACCTTGTATAGAGGGATAGTTGGCTCCCTATTATACTTGACTGCTAGTAGACCTGACATCATGTATGCTACATGTGTTTTCGCCAGGTATCAAGCCTGCCCTAAAGAGTCTCATTTGACAACAGTCAAAAGAATATTGATATATCTAAAGGGCACTCCCTATCTAGGCCTCTGGTACCCTAGGAATGGAGATTTTGATCTAACAGGTTATTCAGATGCAGACTTTGCAGGATGCTAAGAGGATAGAAAGAGCACTACTGGAACCTGTCAATTCCTAGGTGTGAGACTAATTTCATGGAGTAGCAAGAAGCGAACCAGTGTGGCTATCTCCACAGTTGAGTCAGAGTATGTGGCTGCAGGAAGTTGCTGTACTCAACTTCTGTGGATTCAACATCAGCTAGAGGACTATGGATTTCAGGTAAGTAGAACTCCACTTTTCTGTGATTCTACAAGTGCTATTTCAATAGCTAATAACCCTGTATCCCATAGTAGGACAAAACATATTGAGATTAAATATCATTTTCTTAGGGAGCATGTAGAAAGAGAAGATATTTTATTAGAATATGTTAAAACAGATGAACAAGTAGCTGATATGTTTACTAAGCCACTAGAAGAAGCTAAGTTCAATAGATTCAAAATTGAACTAGGAATGATAAACTTAGAGTAAGTTTACAGATTTGAAAATGACTAAGTAAAAAGGTGTCGACACATAGACAAGTCTATGTCGACACAGAATAGTGGTGTCGACACTTCAGGAAAAAGGTGTCGACACATCTAGTAATGTGGTGTCGACACTTCAGAATGTTAGTGTCGACACATGTCTAGTAGGTGTCGACACATCCAATGTGGTGTCAACACTTAAGTTTTACTCAGAATTTTTCTAAGTAAAGTCTCGACAATGTGTCGAGTTATGTTGTGTCGACACATAACCAAGTTCTGTGCCCTCTTATCTAAGGTTGCTAAAATGATCTCTTCCTTAGTAATTTCTGAATAACTTTTTGGCTTCTTGAGGTTAGCATCAAGAATTGATATGTTCATAGGAATAAATGGCACTTCTAGCACTGTGATGTAAATTCTTGGATCAGTTGTTTCCATGAATAATCTGACCCTTTCTTTCAATATGCCAAAATTTTCTTTCCTACAGATAAGTGTTGAGATTATATTAGCCAACAGGACACGTGTGTGTGGGACCGCGTGTTTGGCTTCCTCATCGCGTTCCAGGTCTGGGTGTTGACCCCGGTGGGCCCCTTGTGGCGGAATATCCCCGCGGTCCTATGGTTGGGATTAATCCCACACCGCCTGCAGTCTTCTCCCCTTTGTGTTCATGTACCCCTCCACCCTTCATCTCAATACCTGGGTTTTTAGATGAACTAATGGGTTGGCGGGTTTCCCCATCGCGTTCCAGGTCTGGGTGTTGACCCCGGTGGGCCCCTTGTGGCGGAATATCCCCGCGGTCCTGTGGTTGGGATTAATCCCACACCGCCTGCAGTCTTCTCCCCTTTGTGTTCATGTACCCTCCACCCTTCATCTCAATACCTGGGTTTTGAGATGAACTAATGGGTTGGCGGGTTCTAACTTGGTATCAGAGCCAGGTTGTCCTGCTGCGGGGGTGTGTTGAGTTATATTAGCCAGCAGGACACGTGTGTGTGGGACCGCGTGTTTGGCTTCCCCATCGCGTTCCAGGTCTGGGTGTTGACCCCGGTGGGCCCCTTGTGGCGGAATATCCCCGCGGTCCTGTGGTTGGGATTAATCCCACACCGCCTGCAGTCTTCTCCCCTTTGTGTTCATGTACCCCTCCACCCTTCATCTCAATACCTGGGTTTTGAGATGAACTAATGGGTTGGCGGGTTCTAACTATAAGAAGTTTCATAGATCCAAATTCCTTCTGATTCTCACTTGAACCCATTCTGTCTAACTGATAACTGCCTTATAGATCAACTCAGACTTTTAAGTCTAATCTTGAGCAACCTTGCTCTGATACCACTTGAAAGAATTGGATTCAAGATGTCTGAAACACCTAGAGGGGGGGGGGGGTGAATATGTTCAATTCTTTTTATTCAGGCAGATAATGTAAATTACTTGTTAGATAGCCTTAGGAATATCTATCACAACTCAAATTATAGCACACACATGTAACACAACATACACACAAATTTATAGTGGTTCCCCAAGTGATGGGTACATCCACTTTCCCCCTTCTCATATCTAGGAATATACTAGATTCGGCCTAACTTCCTTCTTCCTTCTCATATCCTCAGATCTTACAACTCAGAACCCAGAATGGTTCCTACAAATCAGACTTCAGCAAGTCCTTCAGCTCAGATCCTCTCAGAGAATCCTACCTCAAAGTTAGTCCACACTCCTACAACTCAGGCAATCAAGACCTACCTCAGCCTCTTCAACATGCCTACAACTCAGAGAAATTAATCCCCTACCTCAGGCACTCAGCCCTACCTCTGCCTTTATAGATTTAGGCTTACAACTCAGAGAGATAACTCTCATACACTCAGATCTATAAAAGATCCTACAGAGAAAAGTGATTATAAAAATTATAAATCCTTCACCCAGGTAGAGAGAGAATGGGTTGAAGGTTTCTTGATCTGTTCTTGATAGATCTGATTGCTTTAGATCCAACCTGTCTTAGCTTCTTCAAAGCTTCTTGAATTTGAACAAAGTAAGGTTGATCTTCTTGGAGATGATCTTCAATCAGCTTCCTTCTTCTATTCAGATGTGGCTCTGAATTCTTCCTGCAGACTTGTTCAGGATCTGCCCTTAGAGACTTGTTGATTTCTGGATGAAGACTTCTCTTCTTCTTAGTTGTTGGTTATCTCTTCTTGTTCTTTTTTTTGTTGATAGAATAGGTCCTTATATAGACCCCATCCGAGATTACCGGCTGAACCAGTTCCTAACGGCTTTCTGACATCTCTGACAGATGTAACTGCTTTGTTGGTTGTGACAGCTGTCAAGTCTCCAGTCATGACATCTGATACTTCATTGAACTTTAACTTAGCAGCAAAGTGTCGAGACAATACTTCAAATGTGTCGACACAAATAGATCATGTGTCGACACAATCCTTGGTGATGTCGACACAGCTCACATAATGTCGACACAACTCTTCTTTTTCTTCTTGACACAGCTTATGTGGAATGTGTCGACACAATAACTCCTAGTATCGACAAAGTTGATGTTGACAGAATTCTGGTGTGTGTCGACACTGTACAACATTAGACATGTGAAAGGTGGCTCAACGACCGATAGGGTGAGGCTTGCGAGATGAATTTGATAGGCGAGTGAGACCAGGAGGCCTACCTATAGAAGGCGAGATGGGGGGGGGGGGGGGGGTTCTCTGAAGTAGGCGAGACGCCCCGTGGGGCGAGATGGCTCTAGGAGGCAAGATGACCTATAGGGCTAGAGGTCTGCGAGATGGACAGGTGGGTCGTCTTGCCCGTCAGTCATTTTCCCCACTCGCCACATGGGAGAAGAGATGTTTTTACCTTTTTACACCCATGGGGATTGTACCTTTTTGCCCTAGGTAATTTTACACTTTTACCCCTGAAGGTCTGCATATAGTCCTGCAGAACAGCGGAGTTTGGCTGTTGGCAGACCCAGCCCTGGGTATTTTTGTCATTTCAGGTTAGTTTAGAAGGGATATTTGCAGATCAGATTCAGAGGCCTATAAATAGACCGATAAGGTGCCTGGGATGGTTGTTGAACCTTTCCACCTTTCCACTTTCTTCCTCACATGCACCTAGCTCAGCATTGGCTAGGGATGGGAAGATCTTCAGTTTCTTCCGGGAAAGAGGTGGGACCTCCGAGCTGAGACCCATCGGTCTGTTTCCAGGTCTCTGACTCACATCGGGAGGGTAGTTCAAGAAGAGTACTTGTGGACTGTATCCTCAGTTTCGAACTTTAGGAGGGACCAGAAAGCTGGTTCCAACATTTTTGGTGCGGTGAGCATGGAACGCAGCCCTCACAGAAGAACCTTGAGCAACCACATGGTGGGAGGTCACGGAGAAGGAGAAGGAGAATGGTCAGAAAACCCGGGAGGATTTGTTGGAAGAGAAGAGTTTATGGCATCAATCAAGGGGATCATGGACTTGCTGCAAGGGATCTCGCGACAGGGAGATTGTTCAACCCCACTGCCTCAGGTGCCTGCTCCCGCACGACAAGAAGAGCTCGTCTCAACGCGAGTGGGAGAAGATGCCTCGGGGAGGAGACCGGGGAAGGAGGTGATGGTGGAAGGGAGCAGGAGAGACATGGCAGGAAGGGAGCTGTTCCCAAGCCCGGCGAGTACCATCTCGCCAGGGGAGGTCGTCGCGCGAGTAGGGGGGGGGGGGGGGGGGCGAGACCGATGGCGAGAGGGTCGCCTTTTCGTGAGCTGATCCTATCAGCTCCCGTCCCGGAAGGGTTCCGACAACCTGAAATGAACTACTATGTGGGGAAAGATGATCCCCTTCATCACTTGCAGTGGTTTGAGGACGCGGTTTCGATCAGGCCCATGACGGGCGCGTTTAAATGTCGTCTGTTTGCCATCACTCTAAAGGACAAGGCTAGGGACTAGTTTCACCAGCTCCCAACAGGCTCAATATACTGCTTCGAGGACCTGAGTAGGAGCTTCCAGCTATGGTTCTCGACTTCAAAGAAGAGAAAGAAGAACCCAGAGTCAATCTTTTTGATTAAGCAGAGTGCAGATGAATCCCTAGCTCAGTACGTAGATAGGTTCCAAGAGGAGATCTTGGATATACAGGAGGTGCCGGGTTTGTCCTCCAGATGGCCTTTACCGTGGGACTACGAGAAGGTTTCTTCAAAATGAGCCTCACCCGGAAGGCGCCGCTGTCTTTTGAGGGGTTGATGGAGAAGGCGGCGAAGGAAATAGCGATGGAGGCGGCAAATCCCGCTTTTGTAAAAAGGTTGGCAAGGCTTACGGAGGTGGAGTTGAGGGAGTCAGGGGGGATACATCAGGAAGCGAGGAGAAAAGAAGAGTCGAGGGTGCCGGCATATCAAGAGCTGGGATGGAGGCAACAGGCGGGCCACTGCCCCAGGACAAGGAAGAGGATTTCCCCACGGGGGGAGGAACCAACAGTGAGGACCAGGAAGATTTCACCAGCAAGGGTGGGGGTACGGTCATAGACCACCCCTGCCCCCTCCGCAGTAGGCTATGGCAATCAGACGAGGTAGAGGTAGAGGCCGAGAGAGGGGAAGAGGAGTAGGAGCTGGGAGAAGGAGAAACCCTCAGGAAGGAAGGCAAGGTGGAGAGTTAGCGTTGCCATATTGTGACTTCCACAAGGAGGAAGGTCACGCAACGGCTACCTGCCCAGATTTCTTGGAGATGAGGAGAACTAGAGGGGCAGGAGAGCAGCAGAGACCGGTACGGATAGAAGAAGTGACGGGTATAGGAGAAGAGGATCAATGTGTAAATTGAATGGATGTAGGAGATCGAGGGGGAATTGGAGTAATTCATGGATGGGTGGGGATAGAGGCAGCCTAAAAGGAGAGCCTTCACACTATGTGTCGCCGAAGCGTAGCTTCGACGTCGCAATCCCCTCCCCCAGATGAGAAAATCACCTTTTCAAGGAAGGACATGCCAGACCATGAGGACCCTTTCTGCGATGCGCTGGTGATACGAACCGCCATCGAGAACTTTACGGTGTCACAGATCCTAGTGGACAATGGGAGCTCCGTGAACGTTATTTTTAAGAAGTCATTCAACGAGATGGGGGTGGAGGCCCGGAGGGTGCTGGCGGCAGATGGACCATTGTTTGGGTTCTCAGGAGAGAGGAAAGAAGTCGAGGGGGGAGTGGGACTTCAAGTAACCCTGGGGGGGGGGGGGGGGGGGGGGGGGGGGGCTATCTCGAAATTGCCGCTTTGTTATAGTGGATGCCCCCAGTAGTTACAATGCCATTTTTGGGCGCCCCTTGATCAGTGCCTTCAGATGTGTTCCATCATTGTTTCACCAGTGCTTGAAGTTAAACTTCGGAGGAACCCAAATCAGAGTACGGGGGGATCCGAAGGCTGTAAGGGAGTGCTACGTGACACCAGTGAACACCATCTCCTGGCAGGGAGATGCTGAAGAAATGGAGAAGAGGATGGACCGATGGCAATAAGAGCTTGGGGGAGAAGTAGAAGCGAGAGAGGAGGAAGATGTTGGAGGAGAGGGAGAAGTGGTGATGGTTTGTGGCATTGCGGGGGAGCCAGAAATGGCGGGAGAGAAGCACGGAGAGATGGGGATAGTAGAAGCAAGAGAGGAGGAAGATGTTGGAGGAGTGGGAGAAGTGGTGATGGTTAGTGGCATTGTGGGGGAGCCAGAAATGGCAGGAGAGAAGCACGGAGAGATGGGGATAGAAGAAGAGAGAGGAAGAAGATGCTGGAGGAGAGGGAGAAGTAGTGATGGTTGGTGGTATTGCGGGGGAGCTATAAATGGCTGGAGAGGAGAAGGGAGAGATGGAGGTGGAAGAGGAAGGGGAGACAAAGGAGGATGAATGGAGGAGGAAAGAGAAGAGGAAGATGGAGGAAGTGGGAGGGTCGCCCTGGAGGGGGGCCCGACTCGAGAAAAGAAGAGCCTCATTACAGGAAGGAGAGGAGGCTAACAAGTGGGAGATGGAAAAGTTTGGGGAAGAAATGGTGGTGGCTGTCACGGAAGACGAAGCCAGAGAACAGGACGCGCTGGAAGAGTAGGAGGGAGAGGAAGAGCCATCAAGGCTGAAGGCGGCCATGGAGGTACTCGAGGTGGAGATCCGCACCAAGGAAGGGAGAAAGGAGAAGGTAAAGATCAACGACGAACTCAGCCCGGAAGACCGAGAGAAGATCAAGGCCTGCGTGCAGAAAAATATTGACATCTTCGCGTGGAGCGCCGCAGACATGCCCGGGGTTGATGCGGACGTAGCTTGTCACCTCCTCAACCTCAATCCCAACAATCGCCCAGTACAACAGAAGAAGAGGGCCATCGCCTCCAAGATGGCCAGGCCTATTAGAGAGGAGGTAGAGAAGTTACTTAAGGTGGGGTTTGTGTCCACCTGTAAGTATCCGGGGTGGGTAAGTAACGTTGTAATGGGTAAAAAGGGGGAGGGTAGATGGAGAATGTTTGTGGATTTCTCTCTTTTAAATAAAGCGTGTCCTAAGGATTGTTACCCCCTGCCTCAGATCGATGCGTTGGTAGACTCAGCCGCCGGTTTCTCTTTTATGAGTTTCTTAGATGCGTTTTCTGGATATCATCAAATACGCATGCATACTCCGAATGTTAAGGATGTCACCTTCATCACGGAGGATGGGTGATTCTGTTTTAATATGATGCCCTTCGGGTTGAAAAATATGGGGGCGACCTACCAAAGAATGATGGGTCGGATCTTCCGAGAACAGAAAGGAAATAACCTCGAGGTGTATGTGGATGACTTAATGATCAAAAGCAGGGACCTCAAATATCATGTCCTGGACCTTGAGGAAACCTTTGAGACCTTGAGAAAATATAAAATGAGACTCAAACCCCTAAAATGTGTGTTTGGAGCCAATAGGGGAAAGTTCCTGGGACATCTTCTCACCCCATCTGGAGTGGAGCCAAACCCCGATAAAGTGAAGGCAATCCTAGAGTTGGAGTATCCTAGAAACGCCAAGGAGGTTCAACGTCTCACCGACAAGCTGGTCGGGCTAAGTAGGTTTCTCTCTCGAGTCGGGGAGAGATGCTCGCCTTTCTTCCAGACATTGAGAGATGGCAAGAAATTCCAGTGGACTCCGGAATGTGAGAAGGATTTTCAGGCTCTAAAGCAACAGCTCACCCAGACACCTTTACTCCAGGGGCCAAGGGAAGGAGAGGTCTTGTTCTTATACTTGGGAGTAGGGACTGGTGCTGTGAGCTTGCTGTGAGCCCGGTTCTTGTGGGATAGGAAGGGAAGAAGCAATTTCCAATCTATTACGTGAGCAGGGTCCTAAAGAAGGCGGAGCTCGGTACCCCATTCTTGAAAAATTAGCGTTTGCTCTCATCGTCTCAGCCCGGAGCTCAGACCATATTTTCAGGCTCATTCTATTCAGGTGGTGACGGATCACCCCCTCTGTCGCATTTTGGAAGGGGTGGAACACTCCGGGAGGCTGGCCAAGTGGTCAATAGAGCTCAGTGTATTTGACCGCGCTTTTATTCCCCGGATTGCCATCAAGACACAGGCGGTGGCCGACTTTTTGGTAGACTACGTAGTCGAGGTCCAAGAGACTAAAGCGTCACCTCAAGTGGCCTGGAAGATGACGGTAGATAGAGCATCAGGAAGAAATTCCTTTGGAGGAGGAATGATCTTGGTAAGTCCAGAGGGGACCAGGATTGAGCAGGCCTTGAAGATTCACTTCACGATCACCAATAACCAGGCGGAATATGAGGCAATCATCGTATGGCTCAGGTTAGCTCGGGAGTTGGGCATACAAGACATTGACATCTCGACGGGCTCTATGGTGATGGTGGGCCAGGTCAAAGGGGAGTTCGAGGCAAGGGAGCCCACCCTCCAGCTTTACCCAGGGAAGGTTAAGGACATCATCGGACAGTTCCGAAGCTTTTTGATTCGGCACATTCCGAGGGAGGAGAGCACTCAGGCTGACCAGCTCGCCAAGTATGGCCCTTGGGCTGGAGGAACAATGATGGAGCTCTTTAGTCCATCCATAGAGGAAGGGGAGCTCATGGAGGTATGCCAGCAAGGGTCTTGTATGTACACATTCATCACCTTTCAGACCTCGGGACAGCTGCCTGCGAGAGGACTCGACAAGAAGCATACCAAGTACAGATCGGCGTACTACCTGTTGAAAGATGGAGTTTTGTACCGCAAGACACTATCGGGTTTGCTGGCTCAATGCGTGTCAGAGGGGGAGGTTCCAAAGGTTCTGGAAGAGATTCACTCGGGAGAATGCGGGAGTCACTCGGGGAGCCGGAATTTAGAATGGTGGGTACTGAGACAGGGGTACTTCTGGCCTACTCTCAGGAAAGATGCAGAGGAGTTCGCGAAAAGGTGTCAAAAATGCCAGGAGTTCGCCCCCATCCAACTCCTTTCAGCCCAGAGGTTGTGAACAATCACAGCTCCCTGGCCCTTCGCCATATGGGGGCTAGATCTGGTAGGTCGTTTTCCCCAAGCAAGTGGCCAAAGGAAATTTCTGCTAGTCATGGTGGACTACTTTTCAAAATGGCTGGAGGTGAAGGCCTTGGATAAGGTGACATCGCAGCTGGTCAAGAATTTCGTATGGGGGGAGATCATCTGCAGGCATGGGTTACCGTTGGCCATTGTGACGGACAATGGACCACAATTTGCAAGTAGGGAATTCGTTGATTTCTGCATCCGTTTGGGAATAGATCTCCGTTTTGCCTCTGTCCATCATACACGAAGTAACGGGCAGGTGGAGGCAGCCAACATGATCATTGTCAATCTTTTGAAAAAGAAAGTGGAGAATTTGAGGGGAAGCTGGGTTGAGCAGCTGCCTTCAGTCCTTTGGGCCTTGAGAACCACACCAAACACCGCCACGGGGGAGACCCCGTTTAAGCTCTCTCATGGCTCGGAGGCTGTCATACACATCAAGTTCGAAGTCAGATCACTAAGAGTAGCTATTGCAAAGGAAGGGGATGAAGGATGGAGAGCTGAGAATGAGGAAGAGCATAGACTCGCTCTAGATCTCGTGGAAGAACTCAGGGATTTGGCGATGGTCCGACATGTGGAGGTCAAGCGCCGAATGGCGAGGTACTTCGACAAGCATATAAGGATCAGGTAGTTTGAGAAGGGGGATTTGGTCCCCAAAAGGTGGATGCCGCAGGTAGAGGGGCCTCCGTATGGAAGCTCAATCCTAATTGGGAGGGTCCTTTTATAGTAAAAGAGGTCTTGAAGTCGGGAGGGTACCACCTCCAGGATGTGGACGGGGTATCCCTCGATCGCACCCAAAGTAGTGATGATTTAAAGAGATTTTTCCCGTAACACTTTTCGCGCTCATTACATTTTTTATTATTATACAATACTTGCAATTTTGATGTGCTCTTCTGATGTGATGAGAGTGTAGGTGTCCTTTTTTTATGGCACCAAAGGTGAGATGGAAGTGAGGAGACCCCGAGCAGACCCGCTGACCAAGCTCTCATCTAGCTGGCAGGGCTGTAGGCTCACTCGGTGGTTGGAGGTATTTTGGAGAGGAGACCCCGAGCAGACCCACTGACCAGGCTCCCATCTAGCTGGTAGGGCTATAGGCTCACTCGGTGGTTGGAGGAATTTTGGAGAGGAGACCCCGAGCAGAACCGCTGACCAGGCTCCCATCTAGCTGACGGGGCTATAGGCTCACTCGGTGGTTGGAGGAGTTTTGGAGAGGAGACCCCGAGCAGACTCACTGACCAGGCTCCCATCTAGCTGGCAGGGCTGTAGGCTCACTCGGTGGTTGGAGATGGTTTGGATTAGAGAGGAGACCCCGAGCAGACCCGCTGAACAGGCTCCCATCTAGCTGACAGGGCTGTAGGCCCACTCGGTGGTTGGAGATGGTTTGGATTGGAGAGGAGACCCCGAGCAGACCCGCTGACCAGTCTCCCATCTAGCTGTCAGGGCTGCAGGCTCACTCGGTGGTTGAAGATGGTTTGGTTTGGAGAGGAGACCCCAAGCAGACCCACTGACCAGGCTCCCATCTAGCTGGCAGGGCTGTAGGCTCACTCGGTGGTTGGAGGAGTTTTGGAGAGGAGACCCCGAGCAGACCCGCTGACCAAGCTCCCATCTAGCTAGCAGGGCTATAGGCTCACTCGGTGGTTGGAAATGGTTTGGTTTGGAGAGGAGACCCCGAGCAGACCTGCTGATTAGGCTCTCATCTAGCTGTCAGGGTTGTAGGCTCACTCGGTGGTTAGAGGAGTGATGAATTGTAAATATATGTATTTTTGTGTACAATAAATAAGTTATTTTAGTTTATTTTTGTAATTTTTACTTATATTTCTTTAATAAATTGCTCCTATTTTGTAAATATTTTTTAACTTAAGTTTATTTCTGTTTCCTAAAATTTTCAGGAAAAATGCCAAAAAAAAGTCAAGTCACGCCCGTGTACTGTTTGTCACGCCCGTGACCCGGGCGTGACCTGTCAAATTCCAGCGAAATCAGCGACCTGGGGCGTGACCATGGCCAGTGTCACTCGACACGCCCCGTGACCATGGCCCGTGTCACTCGCGCTCGACGATCGTCGACCAAACCGACATGCCCACAGTCACGCCCATGACCGGGGGCGTGACTTCTCCAGCAAGCTCGATGAAAATTCCGCTCGACGTTTTCCGGTCGACGAACGTCGAACAACCCGACACGCACATAGTCACGCCCGTGACCTGGGGCGTGACTTCTCCACCTTACTCGAAGAAAACACGCTCAACGATTTCCTCTCGACGAATGTCGACTCAACCTGACACGCCCCGCGTAGACAGAGTCACGGGCGTGGACGCCACGTGAATCCTCCACCTGGCCGACAAGACCCGCGTGGCGACTTTTCACGCAACCCGCACCCAGTTTTACCTCCCCGACACGCCCACCGTCACGCCCGTGACCTGGGGCGTGACTGCTGCGTGACTGGTACGTGCCCAGCCTGAAGTCAACTAAGCTGTCAAATCTCGCCAGCCGCATTTTGTATAGTGCTAACACGCCCCCCTATCACGCCCGTGACCAGGGCGTGTCCCATGTAAAATTTCATCTATAAATAGCCAGTTGCTGTAAGGATTTCTGTTCCACTTTTTGGTTCCATTTTGTAAGGGGAGGTGCTGCCTAGATGGATTTTCCAACCTTTGGAATGTGGTTTTCTCTCTCTCTCTCTTTTATTTTTGTATTAGCTTTGTAATAGTTTTTAGACTTAATAAAAATGTAGATTTTTCTCATTTCAATGTTTTGGACTTCATCCATGTGCCCAACCTTTGCAATCTTATTTTTCTTTTGTTTTAGCTTTATTTTTCTTATCTTTAAAAAGTGTGTGTGTGTGTATGAGAGTAAATGTTATGCTTTCATATTTATTGATAAGTAATTGTTATATTAGCTTTTCATCTTATGCCACTTAGCTTTTTGTTCTAACATTCATCCTTATGAAACTATAAAAATGATCATAAAGTGGTTTTTGATTTTTTTACTTAGTCTTTTTAGATCGTAAAACTTTTCGTTCTTTTCCCTTTCTTCCACTTTTTAAGCGTTTTTATAGCATTATAAGAATGACTAAGTAGTTATTTTAATTTTTCAAACACTTCCATTTTCGCTTTAATTTAAAAACTTTTGTTCGTTTAATTTTTTCGTCTTGTTTTTATTCATTTCTAACGCATTCTAGAGGTAGAAATGTATTTGTTTTTATTTTTTGAGCACTTGCGTTTTCATTTTTATTTGCAAAACTTTTTGCTCTGTTAATTTTTATTTCAGCTTTTTATGCATTTCTACAGCATTCTAGCGGTAGAAATGCAGTTGTTTTAATTTTTAGATAACTTAGTTTTTATTCACTTATGTACGTGTGCGCATTTATTTCCGCCTACTCGTTAAAAGCTAAATGACGCATTGTTTTACTTTATTCAAGTAGAGTGCGTGTGTTTTACTTTTCTGCAGTGTGGAGTGTGTTTTACTTTATGTAGAGTGTGTGCGTGTGTTGCATTTATTTTATCCTACTCGTTTGAGTAAGACTCGCTTTATTTTCTCCCGCCCACGCATTTGCGTCGGGACTCGCACTTTACTGCTTTCATTTCAGTCCTACTCGTTTGAGTAGGACTTGCAATTTTCAGTTTTCCTTTACAATTTTCCTTTACTGCTTTCCTTTTTTGCTTTATTTATTGCTTTTTCTCGCTGCCGTCCCCATTCCGATGAGTGGCTAACCGTTCTTAGCTCTCAGTATCGAAGAGCATTGGGACAGATAAAATAGCTTTAAATAATTAAAGGTCTTATTTTCTAATTAATTAAAATTACTTAAGGTTTGCCTAGGGTTTACGATGTGTAGGATCACATATCGATGTGTGGGCCCTATTTCCGTAGTCCATACGCTAGCTAGCCGAGAGGCCGTGCGTATGGACCGATCACCCATTGGTAAAGAGAGTTCCACACTAACCCTCGAGAGAGGAGGCACGCAAACTCTAACGGATTGGGTTCCCCAACCAATAGCGGAGTTCTTAGCGTAATGCGGGCGTTAAGAGGAATACTTGATCGGACGAGAGCCCAGTCGAATAGTCTACGCGTTCAGGTGAGAGATAGCCCTATAGCTAGGTGAGCTCATTTTAGTGGAACCTCCACGACCAAGTCTCCGCCTTAATTAATTTGAAATTTAGGATCTCTTTTTATTAAAAGTTTATTTTAGTTCAAATTCTTTTAGATACGGTCGCGCTAAGCTAATCATCGGCTCCACCTTTATGATTTCATTTTCTGCCTTTCTTTTTGCTATTATATATATAAAAAAATAACCCGACAAGTTAATTATCAGTAAAATAATAGTCCCCTCCAGGAAAGAGTAGAAATAATCGAACCGACCTCGACAACAATACGACCTCGATATTCCACCCCGGAATATCGTGTACTACACGCGATAGGTGGACTTGCCTCCTTTCGTTAAAAATCGATCTAAACCGTTTTATATCCAAATAAATAAATCCGCGCGCCCTTTTTCTAAATAAAAACTGAATCCGCCTTTTTCCTTAAATAAACCGGCCGGGGCGCCGCGGGAATTCTCACCAATTTTTGTTGTTTTAACCGCATCAGTTTTCGGACCTGATGCAAAAATTAATCAATCAAATTTTTGGCGCCGTTGCCGGTGATTTTTTGAGTCGTTATTTTGAACCCTGGAAATCTATTAATTTTACCTATATCTATATATATAACAAAAATTTAAAATGGCCAACAAAAAAATACTTCTTCTACTACTACTACTAATAATAATCATAATAATCATAATAATAATAAGAATAATAAAAATACTAAAAAAAACTTAAAAAAATGAAAAAATGAGTTTATTTTATACTTATATTTTCATATATATTTATCTATAAAAAAAACAAAAATGAAATAGCGCTGTTTCAAAAAAAAATTTAAAAAACTTATAAAACTAAAAACTTGATAAACATAAAAAACCGAAAATATCTAAAAATTGAAAAAAAAAGAAAACTTAAAAAATTTTCATTATTTTTATGAAAAAAACACTACAAACAAAAAAAAAACACTAACTAAAACTCTAAAAACTAAAAAACTCTTAAAAACCTAAAAAACAAAAAACTAACTCAAAAAACCTCAAAAATCGAAGAAAACCAAAACTAAACTTAAAAAAAACTTAAAAACCACAAACAAATATGACAAAAAAAATCTATAACAAAAAAATATATATTTATTTTGTTATTAAAAATGTATATATTTGGTTTTAACTTATTTTAACTTATTTTGTTTCATTTTGCGTCGGCGCACTTTACTCTTTTGTGCGCGTTTGGGGTCCGCATTTCTGTCCGCGCACTTATAGCTAAGACGTTAGCTAATCGAGTCGCACACGCACTTGCCATACCCTACCGCCTGCAACCTTTTCGTCGAAGGTGTCTTTTTTGTTATCTTTTTGTTTCTTTCTTTACTTCTAATAATGCAGGGTTATCAATAAAGGGCCTCCCCGACCTCGTCTCAGGAGCTGCAACTAGTGTTCGGACCTTGTGGTGTGGCTGACACCTATTTCTCCCAAACCTCGACCCAAGACAAGAAATAAAAAACTGGAAACTAACCCTATTCCTCAGATGGGAGGTCCCTCCACTAACACGAAAGTTCTCTGAGAGCTTCCCCTCCAAAGAGAATTGATGGGCTAGGAGTACCTCAGAAAGCTCTAGAAGGCAAAATGAGAGTTTGAGGAAATCTGCCTTCTGAGTTATCTTATGGATCTATTTATAGATTTTCAATATCTGCTATACAAAAAATGTACTTTTGGTGCCCTAAAATTATTAAAATGCCCCTGGGCTGGTCTGCCAATATCCAAACTCCGTTGTTCTGAGGAGCTAGATGCAGACCAAGGGTATTTAGGTAATTTAATGTATGGGTTGAGTGGGAGCGTTGAGTGGAGAAGCAACACTCAACACCAAGTGCTGGCGGAAGCATTGAATTGAGAAGCATCACTCAATGCCAAAGGCCATCGAGGGCTTCGAGTGGAGAAGCATCACTCAATGCCAAAGGATGGCGGGAGCATTGAGTGGAGAAGCATCACATAACGCCAAAGGCTGGTGGGAACGTCGAGTGGAGAAGCATCACTCAACGCCAAGGGCTGGCGGGAGCATTGAATGGAGAAGCATCACTCAACGCCAAAGGCCGATAGGCTTCCACCATCCTGAGGCGCGAGCCCCTGCACCTGCCCAGGGCGGGAGCCTTCCTACCCGCCGTGATTCCGCCATGGCCTGAGCTTAAAATCTGTGTTTGACGATCATAACCTTTAGTCAATGGCCCAGCTCAACGAGTTGAGCTTAATGAACTGGCGTTCGACGAACTGCGCTTCCAGCTCGACACACTGAGCTTGACAAACTGGCGTTCGATGAAATGGCGCTACTCAACCCCTGGGCGAGAGACTTCCCACCTAATTATGGCGAGAACCCTCTCGCATGATTTCTTACTTGACCTAATTATAAGTGCAAATCTAGCCTAATCCTGGTTCTTGGAGGATCTTGGTCCTACCCAGCGAATATGGGGTTGTCACAATCCCCGCTATCTGCGAGCTAGGCTTGAGCTCGAAAAGACACATCCAACCCCAAATATTCTGTGAGTACATGCTGACCTGGCAGGGAATCTTTCTGCAGACCACACCTTCATCCTATAAATACACAACTGAGTTTGTCTCTCAAGACGTCTCTGCCATAATTACTCACTGCTTGAGCCTCTATCGCGCCATGAAAATGCATGCCAAAAATGTTGAGAAGCCGCTCTCAGAAGAGCTACAGGCCTGCCTCATTGCGGCCCAGGCGCGGGCTCACTCCAACTGCGCCAAGGTTGCCCATTGGCTAATGGGTAAGAGGCCCGCCGGCAAGAAGGTAGTGGTGGAGAAATCCGCCGGCGAGAGGCCAGTCGGCGAGAAGCCAGCAGGCAATTGCTCCCGCCCAAAGAAGAAGAAGAAGAAGGCCAAGTCAGTCAGGCGAGACCTGTCTAAGGAGAACCGAGCATCGCCCACCCCTACTCCTAACTGTGATGAGATCCCTTCTTCTCTGCCGGAGGTACCCTTCGTGCCTTTCACCCTTCCTGTTAGTGCAAAATGTTAAAAATCTTGAACGTGGTTGCGTATTGAAGTACCACTCTTCTTGCAAGGGACGGTACAAAGAGATGTCGCTGAATTTCTACTAGCGAACACAGAGACGACTCGCCTTCACAATGAGGGTCCACCGTCTGCTTCGAGGGCTGCATCGCCTGTCATATGGGCTGCCATGCCAAATTCCCAGGCCGATCGGGCCGATCCGGTGCCCGATATCTCCATCCATGTCAGAGGGGTTATCTCTGAGCCATCCGCTCCCACACGGGGATCGCAGCTTCTGGAGAGAGAGGGCATCTCTATTCCCCCGCTGGGGGAGACCAAGACAGTGGAGCGTAGGAATTTTCGTCTGGGATGGGGAAATCCACTCCATCTGCTTTTCAGAAAGAGTTCAGAGGGCCATCCCGAGCCTTCTCGCCAACCATCGGAGAAGGGTATTCATCGCTCCTCAGGTATACGAGAACCTCTTAGCTTTTCTTTCACTACTCTCCTATCCTGACCAAAATCTGTCCTTCAAAGCTGAAGGAGCAAGAAGCGGAAGGGGAAGGGGACGAAGATTCGGAAGAAGAAGAAGAAGGGGAAGACTCACCCCTCCCCTCCGCCGGCGAGATGGAGCACTTTCTCATGGCCTCTGGAAGCGGTAAGGTGCGGAGGCCGAGGACTGAGGGAGTCCTGTCGAAGCTCGCGCAATAGCAACGGGCTAACCCTACAGTGGTGAAGAGGATATACGAGACGATGGAGCGACGGCTGGCGGTCATTGAGCGGGACTGTGCCTACCTCCTAGGTGGGGCGGAATCCCAGGACACTCTTTCCGTTGAAACCTCCCCCGGAAGACACGTCTCGTGGATTCAAGATTAGCTCCGCTTGGCCAACCAGGGGCTAACCACCCTGACGGCTTTCTTCAACCCGCAAGTCCCTCCAAGGACCGATAGGCGAGAAATAGGTCATTGGCGGTGGGTGTAGTACTGAGCCCTTGGGGATAACCTCTTCTTTACTCATCCTCCCAGCCGACCCTTCTCCTTTGTACCCCTTGCGCCTTTCGACATCAGACAATTATCATAGGGTTTATTTGTTATTATCATTAATATTATTATCATTCTTATTATTGTTGTTTGGGGACTCTCGCCCAGCGAGAGCCCATTTATGTCTGTGTTCTTCCCGCCCGTTTTTTGAATGCTCTCTTTGATACTTTGTGAATCCCTGACTCATACGCCTTGCTCAATACTTCTCGCGCACTGAGATCGTTTTTCTTTTCCCTAGCCATCCCTGGAGGTTCTCGGTTCCTGTATGTCCAAGGAGATTTGACGAGGCAGGACTGAAATTGAGGAGTCAAGATGTCCGGATTTGTTGACTCGTTGACCGTTCTCCCACTATATTTTTTTAAAAACTCATAATTACCATATATTCTGTAAGTTGGCCGATCCACCTACCTCATTTACACCCCCGCATTTATTTCTTTCATTCCGAACCCTCGTCCCCCTTTCCACTGCATTTGCCAATCCCTGCAGCGCAAAGGTTCTCGCCTCCCTACCATTTTCTCCTCTCTTCTTCCCTTCAAGATGTCAGGTGAGAGCAAAGGTCGTTCCAAGTGCGCACAAACCTTCTTGGACCACGCCTTCCCCCCTTTCCGGCTCACACAGGCGGAATTCCTCATGATCACCAAAAATTTTATTCCGCCAGGGTTCATCACCCGGAACCCTGGGAGCGAAGACAGGGTTATCCTTGCAGTAGAAGGGGTGCTCACCATCTCCTTGGAGTACTTTGAGGCAGTCTTCTTCCTCCCCCTCTGGTCAGAGGTGCGCCAGACCTTGCATTATTATGGGGTAGTGCCGGCTCAGCTCAATCCTAACTCCATCGCCCTTCTGTGGCTTTCAGCTGCTATATGTAGGCGGAGAGGATTGAGTTCAGTCTGCCGATCTTCCGGAAGCTATTCAACTTCCGGGACAAGGGAGGGTCAGTATTCCTTTCGGGGCAGTCGGTGAAGATGGCGGGTCTCGCCAACAAGCATCATCACTTTGCGGAAAGGTTCGACTTCATCTCTGAGCCTTTCGACAACATTCCTCTCGCCCCCATTCAATATGATGATGCAACCTATAAGCCTCCCGCTCTCGGGGAGCGAGAGGGCGCCCTCGTCGAGTTCTTTTGATCGAAAACCTTCGACCTCCCTTTCCTCCGGCGAGATCTGGATTCCCTCCAACCGGTACCCCCCGGCGAAGGTAATTTTATGGACAATAACTTGTAACCTTTCGTTTCGAGAGATAGGGCTAATTAGATATGAGACTCGCGAGTGAGCGAGATATTCCCCTACACCAAACTTTTGACGAAACCAGGGCACTCGCCGACCCCTTGGCTCACGCCAAGTCTGTCGCAGCCTCTTGCCGGGAGGAGCCGAGAACCTCTTCCGTGCCAAGCGCCACGAAGTGTAAACCGATCTCCCACTCAGCCCCTCCTCTCAAAAAATCGAAGCAGTCAGCCGCAGACAAGGGCAAGTCTGTCTCACCGGCTCACGCTATGGTCCCTACTGAGAGTCCTTCTGTTACGGGCGAGAAGGTTGCCACCTAGCCCACCGCAGAGGCCCCCGCCGAGACCACTTTAGCTGCAAGCGAGATGGGTGTCCTCCAGCCTGCCGCAGAGACACCGACTGAGTCCTCTGGCATGCCGGTGACGAGAGGGCACCGAAATTTCGGCTTTGGCGATAAGTATAAGGATACGGAGGGCCTGCCTTTGCTCTAGTGGGATCATACCAAAAACCGCATCGTGGTTTCCACCCTTCTCCCTTTTTGGAGGGAGCGAGACTCAAGCACCGGCCACACCTTCGCGCTAGGCAACGGCCGCTACAGCCGGGAGGATGCCGACACGTTCGACCTAATGACATCCTGGGACCTCGTGTTCGACGCCACCCATGCCCAACATCGCATGGTCCAGCTCTCGCACATGGCTGGGCCCGCACCCTCACCATAGATCACAACCACGTCGATATGATCAGGGCGAGGAATGCTGCGGAGAAGGAAGCTGCCACCCTGAAGTCCGACCTGGCTACCTCCCAACAACTTCTCTCGACTTGCCTGACAGCCGAGGTAAGCGCGATCATTCAATATTTCTCGTCCTCCTAATATTTTTTCATATATATAGATATACCTCTCGCTTAACCGGACCGTCTCGCAGGATTCTGCGGAAGCCGAGCTTTCTCGTGCGAGAGTGGCCAGTGTCGAGGGCGAGAATCAGCTGCTGTAGGCCGATGTTAAGCTGTAGGAGGAGGCCCTATCCCTAGCCCAGGCTCGGCTATCGCGTGGGGAGAGAGTCGAGCGTCGCCACTACTCCGCATATGAAATCGACGTGATCGTTCAGGAGAATGCATAGGACACCACCAAGATTGTCATCGAGGTATTGCAGGAGTTGGCGCTCTTGAACTAAGGAGGCGAGACCATCAAAGCATGAGGGATCCTACCCTGGCTGTTCGAGCCCATACCCAAACCTGTGGGAGAGGACGACTCTCCGACCAACGATGCGGCAGAGCTTTTACTGAACATGAAAACCGACAGAAGATCCCCCGACGAATCCTCTAGCTACACCCCATGCAGAACCTCTAGTGGAACCTCCAGCGGGAGCTCCAGCAGAACCTCTGGTGGGCCAGTTCAATAGCCTCCATACCCCCTACTTAGTTCATTGTAACCTTGCCTTTATTTTTGTACATTCATTCTTGTGAACTTAAGTATTATAACTTTTGTATGTGGAGAGATTCCCCCCTGATACTTAACTCTTTTTACATTGTGTAGGAAAATCTGCTATATCACTGGAATGTTTGTTACCATTATGCCAACCCTAGGCTATTAGGATCTTAGGTGGTGACCGTCTCCCGTTCAAAGAGTTGGCCAAGTAAAACCTGCCGGAAGGGGCCTCAAGAGAGCCTTGCCAAAAGGACCATGTCGGGAACCACGCTGAGAGGTGATTGCCGCGATCCCCAATGAGATGACTATAGCGAGAGCCCTGCCTAGTGGGTTATCTCGAGAGCACTGCCGAAAGCCTAGCCAAGAGCCTTGCAGGGAGGGTTATGTCGAGGTCCCTGTCGAGAGGGGTTTGTGCTATCCCATCCCTACCTAGGAATATTATTAGCCATTTGTTAACCTGTTAACCAGAGCATCGTGACTCCGTCATGATTCCAATAGCCTTGTCTGCTTGGTGTGAACCGGGTTATCGGGTCCACCTGGGACAACTTAGACAAGAAATCCCCCTTTTCCATCAACCCCCCGAGAGATCGCACGGCCCTGCCAGCTAGTGAGAGCTTGACAGTGAGTTTACTCGGGTTCCTGTTTAATTTCTCAATACTTTCCTCGAACTTCCTTCCTATCCCCGTAGGTGTGCCTACAGCCCTGCCCAGCTAATGAGAGCCTGGACAGCGAGTCTACCCGGGGCCGAGCGTGCCTTCCAGACCTGCCATCTATGAGAGTCTGCGTAGCGGAATCACCACTCGAGGTATTCCATTACCCCCCCCCCCCCCAGCGAGTCTACGACCCTGCCAACTAGTGAGAGCTTAGCAGCATGTCTACCTGGGGCCGAGTGCTCCTTCCATACCTGCTTGCTAGTAGGATCCTGGGTAGCAGGATCTTCTCGGGGTCTTTCTTAGTTTCCTAACTCTTTCCTTGAACTCCTATACTTTCCCCCCAGGTGTGCCTAGAGCCCTGCCTAGCTAATGAGAGCCTGGATAGCGAGTTTACCCGGGGCCTAGCGTTCCATCCAGCACTGCCAGCTAGGAGATTCTGCGTAGCGGAATCACCACACGAGGTATTCCCTTACCCCCCCCCCCCCACGTGAGCCTACGGTCCTACCAGTTAGTGAAATACTTGCAGCGGGCCTACCCGGGGTCGACTGCGCCTTCTAGACCTGCCAGCTACTAGGATCCTGAGCAGCAGGATCCTCTTGGGGTCTTGCTTAGTTTCCAAACTTTTTCCTCGAACTCCTTTCCTTTCCCCCCAGGTGTGCCTACAACCCTGCACAACTAATGAGAGCCTGAATAACGAGTTTACCCGGGTCCGAGCATGCCTTCCAGCCCTGCCAAGTATGTGAGTCTGCGTAGCGGAATCACCACTCTAAGTATTCCCTTACCCCCCACAAGCGAGCATACGATCTTGCCAATAAGTGAGAGGCTAGCAGCGGGTCTACCCGGGGCCGAGTGCGCCTTCCAGACCTGCCAGATAATGGGAGCCTGGGCAGGGGGATCCTCTCAGGGTCTTTCTTAGTTTCCTAACTCTTTCCTCGAACTCCTTTCCTTTCCCCCCAGGTGTGCCTACAGGCCTACCCAACTAATGAGAGCCTGGACAGCGAGTCTACCCGGGGCCAAGCGTGCTTTCCAGCCCTGCTAGCTAGGAGAGTCTGCGCAGCAGAATCACCACTCGAGGTATTCCTTACCCCCCCAATCGAGCCTACAGGCCTGCCAGCTAGTGTGAACCTGACAGCGGGTCTTCCAGGGGCCGAGTACGCCTTCCAGACCTGCCATCTAGTGGGAGATTGAGCAGCAGGATCCTCTCGGGGTCTTGCTTAGTTTCCCAACTCTTTCCTCAAACTCCTTTCCTTCCCCCCAGGTGTGCCTACAACCCTGCCTAGCTATTGAGAGCCTGTATAGCGAGTCTACCCGGGGCCGACCATTCCATCTAGCCCTACCAGCTAAGAGAGTCTTCGCAACATAATCACCACTCAAGTTATTCCCTTACCCCCAAGGCGAGCCTACGACCCTGCCAGATAGTGAGAGCCTGACAGCGGGTCTACCCAGGGCCGAGGGCGCCTTCCAGACCTGCCAGCTAGTGGGAGACTGAGCAGCGGGATCCTCTCGGGGTCTTGCTTAGTTTCCCAACTCTTTCCTCGAATTCCTTTCCTTTCCCCCTAGGTGTTCCTACAGCCTTGCCTAGCTAATGAGAGCCTGGAAAGCGAGTCTACCTGGGGTCGAGCGTGCCTTCCAGCCTTGCCAGCTAGGAGAGTCTATGCAGTGGAATCACCACTCGAGGTATTCCCTTACCCCTAGGACAGCCTATGACCCTACCAGCTAGTGAGAGCCTGACAGCTGTTCTACCTAGGGCCAAGTGTACCTTCCAGACATGTCAGCTAGTGGGAGCCTGAGCAGTAAGATCCTCTCGGGGTCTTGCTAACTACCAACCTCTTTTTCCTATTCGCAAAAAAACCAATCATGAGAAAACTCGATGAATTTATTAAAAATATGATTTACAATCTTGTCCATCACTAAGGGTAGAAGCGCTTCAGGTCATTGCCGCTCCAAGCATGACTCATCAATTCCCCCTCCACATTCTAGGGTGGTATCCCTCGGACCCCAGGGCCCTTTCTACAATGCACGGTCCTTCTAAGCTTGCGCCGACCTTCCCGAGGCATCGACCTTCTTCAAGACCAAGTCCCCTTCCTTGAACTGCTTTATCCTAACATGCTTGTCGAAGTACTTGACCATCCTCCACTTAATCTCCTCCTACCTGACTGTGGCCACATCACAAAGTTCTTCCATCATGTCTAATGAGAGTCGTAGCTCCGCTTCATTTCCTTCCCTCCATGTCTCTCCTCCTTGGTCTGCGCCGCAACCCGTCGGGATTAAACCTCAAATTCTACGGGTAGGACCGCCTCATACCCATGCGAGAGTTTGAAGGGGTCTTGTTGGGTATTGCATCCACAATAACCCAGATTTGTATGAAGTCACCCTAGAACTAAGATGAATTAAGTTTGCATTTGATGCACTTTTTAGTTGAGTGTTTGCAGGATACAATTGCCAAGTGTAGACCAATGTCAGTCTACAATGAGTCACCAAACACAGGATCATACAATGGAATCTCTTGTTGTGTGATCCATGGTATTGAATCATGTGTAGCCTCTTTATTGGGACACAATTCCTTTTCAAGCACTAGGGGCTTGGGAGAAAAGTTGGATGCTGATTATAATAAAGAAAACATGTTTTCAGATTTTCAGAAAAATTCTCTAAGTGTTTTTCTCGAGTACTATGTTTTGTACTCGAGAAGCACTAAAGATTGTTCTCGAGTAAGACTTATCATGATTTCGAGTTGCAGAAGCAGTCCACGAGAAAGCCTAATGCTGTTCTTGAGAAGGCCTTTTGTACTCGAGTACTTCATGACATTTGTTCTCGAGTTACATCTTTTCCTGACACAATTTTCTAAGTATTTTTCTCGAGAAGACTGAGTTTATTCTCGAGAAGACTATGCTTAATTCTCAAGATGCAGAAGATTTTTCTCGAGACCTAGACTATTTTTCTCATGAGCAAGATATTTGTTCTCGAGTACCAGATTGTTCCTTCTCGAGAACTAAAATTCATTTTTCTCGAGTACTTCTTTTATTCTCGAGATTGTTGATTTCCACCTCCAGATTTTTTTTGTCTTTTTTCTCGAGATCTTTATTATTGTTCTCAAGAACAAAAGTTATTTTTCTAGAGACCTTCATTATTGTTCTCGAGAACAGAAATTATTTTTTGCTCGAGTACAATCCTTTTTCTCGAGAACTGCTGTACTGTTTCTGAAATTTTTCTTAAGTCCAGTCAGACAGATTTTCAAATGTAATTAGCACGTGATTGGTCCACGTGGCTATCATTTATTATGATTATGACCGTTAGGCGTGTCCTATAAAAGGTCTTATCATAATCGACCAAGCCTAGAAGAATCCTTAAGAAGAAATTCTAAGATTCTGAATCGGAAATTCACTTTCTAAATCGAGAGCCGTCGCCGCTGTTTATCGTCATTCTTGCTGATATGCTTTCGATCCAGAGATTAAGAGCAAGAGATTCAGAGATCAAGATATTCTACAATCGATAGATTCTCTCCTTGATCTTGCTGAGTCCAGAATCTTCAGATCTAGAGATTTAGCCGAGTCTTCTTCAAATTAATTCTGACGATGCCTAAAAGTTCAAGGAAGAAGAAAAGCTGAAGTTTTCAGATCTGAGAAATTACTGTTTGTATTTCTTTATATTCATTTTAATATTGTAGGCGATTCTTCTCTGAGTGTAGTAACTTTGTTCTCCGAGTTATTTGTAGGAAGTTTTCTCTTCCTTGTGTAGATCCTGTTTTTGAGATCGAGTTGTGGGAACTTTGTTCCGAGTTATAGGATTGTTTTCAATCAGTGATTAGTGGAGTAGCCGAGTCTAGTGCATTACGAGATTGGTGAGGTGGAAAGTGGGTGTACCCAAGGTTGGGAACCACTATAACTCTTGGTGTCGTCTATGAATGCTTGGTTATTTTTTGTGCATCGCTCGCTAAATTTTTATTCTGCAAAATGAACGCACAACTCACCTATTCGTCCCCCTCTAGGTGATTTTGTTTGTCAACTTAAACTTTTTCAATTGGTATCATAGGGAGGTTGTTCACAAAAAGGTTAACACCTTGAACAGATCTGCCCCACGTTGTCTTTTGAGTTATACAAGCATGGACAAAGCCAAGAATTTTGCTAAGCTTCCTTTGTCCACAAAGACCCACTTTCCCATGTGGAAAGAAAGGATTAAATTTTTCGTGGAAGCAGTGGATCCAAGGATCTTCATGATTGTTTAAGAAGGTCCTTATATTCCTATGATCGTCTCCACTATTAATCCTACAAAGAAAGTTCCTAAGAAGTTAGTGGATCTTGGTAAGGATGAGATTGCACTTGTCTCTTTAGACAAGAAAGACAAAAATATCATCGCAAGTACATGTGATGATTCTATGCTGCAGAACCTGATTCACTGCCAATCTACCAAGGAAATGTGACAGTCTCTTATCATCTTGATGGAAGGTACTGAAGAGGTTAGGGATGACAGAAAATCCCTACTGAATCAAGAATATGAAGCATTACTACAAGGTCCCAAGGATTCAATTGCAGATACCATTGAAAGCTTCTTCAAGATTGTTAACAGCCTAAGAGTATATGGCCGGGTCTTCACTAATGGATAGTTGAATGATAAGTTTCTGAGGTCCCTGACTAAGGAATAGGACAACAAAGTCTGTGTAATTAGGGAGTTTGGTAAGCTGGCAGAGACTGACCCTCAGAATCTCTTTAGAAAGCTTATGTCATATGAGCTACAAATCAATTCAAGAAAGGATTAAGAAGAGAAGAGCTGATGGTCATCCAAGGAGAAGTCTGTTGCACTGAAGGCAGACAACTCAAGGAAAGCCAAAGCTGCATCACCTGCTCCCGCACACGAAGATAATGAAGATGAAGTTTTAGAGCCAAGCACCTCAGGCTCAGAGTTATCTGAAGGAGAGTTTTCTCTAATATAAAGGCATTTCAAGAAATTCTTGAACAAGAAGAAACAATGGAGATGCAAAGATGCCTCATACAGAAGATCACATCATGATTGTGATCGAGACAAGAAAGGCTCAAGTAGCCAAGATAGCTATCATTTTAAACAGAACAAACATATTTCTTCTGACATTATATGCTATTATTGCAATAAGCCAGGACACGTCATTGCTGATTGCCCTCACAAGAAGAAGGAGGGTGGAAAAAGAGAGTAGAAGAAATCTTCTTATAATAAGAAGGGAACTGAAAGAAGCCTAGTACTCAAGAAGGGCAAGACTCTCAGAAACTCTGGCTCATCTGAGTCAAGTGAAGAAGCGGAAGTCTGCTTTGGGCTAATGGCACAAACATATGATGAAGAAGAACCACAGTACACTGGGAATGTAAACTCTCACACTCCTCTTTCTGAATCAGATGCTTCTGATCATGGTCATGAGGATTGCTCTTCTGATGATGAGTCTGAACTCATGGCCCAATATAAAGAGTTAATCTGTAACACCCCAAAATACCAAGTTGGGTTCAAGTTGGATGACACAGCCTGGTGTACAACCTCGGTCTCGCAAGAGGCCCTCAAGGAGCAAATAAATCGAGACAGGCGAATGGGACCAGGGGGCCCACTCGCGAGAGGCGAGACGAATTGTCTCTACAATAAGAAAGGTGCCCAATTTGGGGGCGAAAAGGCCTCCAGCGGCGAGAAGGCTGAAAGTGCAAGTTAGATTTGATATACTCTAGAGGGGGGGGGGGTGAATAGAGTATGGTGCTTGCTAAAAACGTTTTACAACTCTTGTTGTATTCCTAAGTGAATAGGGAAACAAATGAAATAAGGTAAACACAGCAACTAACTAAACACAGAGCAATCACAGACCATAACCCGAAAATAAAAGAAAATAAGCAACCATAAGACACAAGGAGCTATAGTGGTTCCCCAACCAATCTGGTTACATCCACTATTCTACCACCCTAGGTAGGAATCCACTGCAGGATGAGTTGATCAGGTGTCCTGGGCACCAATAGGTTTTGATCAGGTCCCCAAAAACCAAACCTCAAGTCTTTTGGAAGGAGACTTGTGAACCAGAAATCACTTTTGAAGGGAGATGACAACCCTTTGTACAGGAGGTGGTGAGAGAGTGATGGTATCTTCTCTGTCAACAATCAGAGAGAAGATTCAAGTGGAATGATGTTAGCAGCTTGCTCCCCCTGAGATCTTGAATGTATCAGGAAGACTGAAGCACTGCTTTAGGGTGATAGGTCTTCAAAGACCTAGAATGCCTGAACCAGAATATGTTTCAGGAACTCCTTTGACAGATAGATTGATTGTTGTCCTTTGAAGTTATCCTGTGAATAGAGAGAAGAAGACTCTTGATTGAATTTGGTTGTTCTTCTTCTTCTTGAAAATATTCTCTGGTCAGGCTGATTGCAGTCAAGAACATGTGATTTGAGAATGTTTGTTCTTCTGCAACTTCAGAAAATCTATCAGATTGTTTGCTGTATTGTAATTCTTGAACTCTATCACTTCTTGATTCTGTTCTCTTACAGTGTCTCTGTTTTTGTTGTGTATCTCTTGTGTTTGTCTATGACTAACTGAGGAATATTCAAACTTTTGAACGTCGAGCAGTAATTACAGTCGGCCTTGGAAAGAATCAGCAATCAATAACTTTCCTAACTGTCCCATGGAAAAATGGCATGTAATCGTCCATAGTCAATGCAAGTTCTAACGGTAACATTCTGAGAACATCTGGCATTAAATGTTCAGGGATCAGCGCCAAGAAACGGGACGGGAACTTCAAAGAAAACCTAATCTGGATTCGTCGAACGAAGAACACATTTCACCGAGCTGAACTTGTGTTCGTCAAGCTGAGCTTGAGTTCGTCGAGCTGAGCTTGAGAGAGTTTGTCGACCAGACAATTTTCATTCACCTGATAGACAATCTTCATTCGTCGAACTGAGAGTCAAATTCGTCGAGCTGAGAAAAATTCTGGACTTAGAAAAAATATCCTGCATCTGCTGAAATGCTGTGTCGACAAAAGTTGGTGTTGACAGATTGATCTTGGTGTCGACACAAATCCTGTGGTGTCAACATAAGCTGGTGTCGACTGAAATCCTGGTGTCGACATAAGTTGGTGTCGACTGAAATCCTGGTGTCGACATAAGTTGGTGTCAACTGAAATCCTGGTGTCGACACAAATCGTCTGGTGTCGACACAAACCCTGAGTGTCGACACAGATTCTCTGAGTTCAGAAATCATCGAGTAGAGTTTAGCATTCGTCGACCTGAGAAGCTGACTTCGTCGACCTGAGAAGATGTGAACTTGAGGTCCAAGTTCGTCGAGCGCAGAATATAATTCGTCGACCGAAGCATGAAGCTGGACTTAGAAAAATTTGAAGTTCTCCTGACTTTGGCTTGATGTAGAAACTGAG
This sequence comes from Platanthera guangdongensis, assembly GCA_039583875.1. Classification (NCBI taxonomy): domain Eukaryota; kingdom Viridiplantae; phylum Streptophyta; class Magnoliopsida; order Asparagales; family Orchidaceae; genus Platanthera; species Platanthera guangdongensis. The sequence continues at coordinate 127,208,089 of CM077164.1, forward strand.
ATTTCATCGAACAGAGAACATAGATCGTCGAGCTCAGGACTAAGAATTGTCTCACGATCGTCGAGCGGAGAATTCCTTTCGTCGAGCTGAGTTCGACGAACGTCGAACTCGCTTTACTTAGTCTTGAAAACTTGTGAGCCTTGAGTATCTGATGGTCTTGTTGAAAGCTGGTCCATCTGGAGTTGAGCCTATGGACTTAACCTAGACTCTAGGACACAAATTGACCCTGGCTATACATGATGGGTCACATCCTAAGTCAGTGAACCTAGCCCAAAGCAGCTAGGGATCCAACAATTTCCCCGTATTTGGGTGAGGTCACTAATAGAGACTCAAAACAGAAAAACTAAGCAAGAGAAGAGATATATCTGGCAGAGAATTGTAACACATACAACAGATATATATACACACACAGCTTTGCTTAACAGATAACATAGTTTAAAAATAAATAACAAACAGAAATGAATCAACAAGAAAATTACTTCTTTGGCTTCTTCTGCTGAGGTTTGTATTCTGCTTTCTTTTCTCCTGGCTTCTTGAAAATGATTTCTCTGTTAGGATCTTGAGCTTGAGCCACTGTCATGGTCATATCAGCTGCCCCAATAATTTTCAATGATGTAGCCCTAGGGACAACTTCTTCTGGATGTAGTTTCATGTAATCATCAACATTAAAATGTTTATTGCCTTTGTCAAACCTTTTCAGCTCTTCTATTCTATACTTTGACATTGTTGAAAGACCAGAGATATCTTTTCCTTCTGCTTTGGCTTTATTTATCAAAGATAGACAAATAAGCTCTTGGTACCTAGCCATTCTTGCAGTATTAGCAGTCTCTGGATCTTCAAAAGGAATTCTAGGAGAGAGAGGTCTTTTTGGGCTTTCAGCTTTATGTACTTCAGAACTTTGTTGCTGTTGCTGTTGCTTATGCTGTTGACTTCCTGAGGAGGAAGGCCTCTGCTGGATGCTTCCAGAAGATCTCCCTGACTGTCTCTGATAAGTTTGCATTAGGGCAGATCTCTGGGAGCTAGAGCCACTGGCACCAGCTGTTGGAGGAGGAGGAGGAGGAGGATCCTTCCTATATCTGTGCACTGGAGGAGGGGAATATCTCCTGCTTCTCTTTCTATCTTTCTGCTGGTTTTTGGAGAGCCACATCCATGCTGGCATTCCCTTATATGGAGCAACATTGTGCTTAATATAATAAGGAGTGTCTGCATTGGGATTTGGCTTGGGAGCTGGAGGAGGAGCAGCCTTTCTCTTCTTTGCCAACAGTCTCTTTTTCTTACTAGCTGCATCTTCATCAGAATCATCATCATCATCTTCTTCTGACTCAGAACCTTGAGGGATGTCATAAAGAGCATCCAAAGCTTTTAAAGCTTTATCAGAAACAACAACCTTTGCTGGAGGAGAGGTAGAAGGTTCAGGAAAAGGGGTATCAGCAACAAGAGAAGAATTATCTGTACAAAATTCAGAAACAAAGGAGACAGAGCTATCAGCTACTGCCTTATTCTCTTCTTCAATGTCTGCCTGAATAAGCTCATCTAGAGTAGGCATTGGAGAGTCATCCATAATAAAATCTGGTGTTGAAACTGGCACTGTTGTATCTTCTGGAATGACTTGTAAGCTAGAGGCAGAGAGAGCAAAATTGTCACAGAGTTCTTGGCAACTGCTGGACTAGCTGGAGAGGTATAAGGTACCATAGCCAAATATGGCTTAGTAAAATCAGCTGGAAGAGATTGTTTATATACAGTATCAAAATTTCTCAACAAAACTGGTAAATTCACTGTGGGATTTAAATAGAAATCACCAACATGAGTTATTTGAGCAACTGACTCATCCAAGTCAATGTCAGTATCCATAAATTGAATTAACTCAAACAACTCAGCATCAAAGTCTGTTAAGATTGTTGTATCCTCAGCAGAATCTGAATCTGCTGGAGAGGGAACTGCTATGACTGCTGCTGCTGTTGTATCTACATCTGCTGCAACTTCATCACAGAGCATCTCCCCCTGCCTGGGTTCAGGAATACCTGGAGCCAGGCCCCTAGATGAAGAGGGGACAGCAGAGAGAAGAGAGATCTGGGCAGATAAGGAATTAATGGATGTCACAAGAGGTGTAATAGCCTCTTGGATCAAAGATTGGATGAGAGGAGTGAGCAAAGAAATGAGGGTAGAAGGATCAAATGGGGAAGGGGAAGGGGATGGAATGGGAGGAGGAATAACAGATGTAGTGGGGGCATCTTGCATTATTGTATCTGATGGTATATGATAAGATGGGATGGTGGATAAGTGTGGGGGAAGAGGAGACTGTGGAGGTGTAGGAAGTATTGTCTCATGGGGGGAATTTAGAGGAGTGAGTTGTTGATGAACTTGCAGAGGGGAAGATGGAGGTGGAGATTGAGTGTTTGTTAGGTCAAGTGGTGGAGATGAAGGAGGGGTAGGTACATGAGGAGGCTTCTTTGGAGGAAGAGGTGCTGGAAGAGATGGTTGAGATGGAGGAACCTCTTCAATGGGGTGGGGAGTGGCCTTTACAGCCCTTGTGATCTCAGAAGTTTGGAGGGAGGAGGAAGAAGCCTTTGAGGGCTTGGAGATGGTCCTCTCCCACCTGCCAAATAGAGCGCAAGAGAGGCGCTTGCTGGCGTTGATGGAGATGGTCGGGGAGACCATACATTCAGCAGCCTTCTCCTTGAGAAATATTCCCAATATTCTGCCAAAGCAAACTTCCTTCTTGCTGTTCTTCTTCTTGATCAATTCAAAGAAAACCTTACTCCAATCAACTTGTCGCTTATTCACTACTGCACACATTATCAGAAATTGGTGACGCGTAATATAGTCATGAGCAGAGTGCTTGGCCATCAGTATCTTTCCCGTAATATCTGCCAGAAATTGGTAAGCGGCGGATAATTGCTTTTTCAACAACTTATTAGGGTTGTCACCAGAGAAACCCATCAGTTTCAGCATATCACTGAATTCCTCAGAATCCATTTCCAGATTGTCTTCTCCGTTCACTAATCCAAATATCTCAGAGAGAACTGCGGGAGAGAGGGAAACAGTAGTGTTCCCTATATTGCCGGTCAAAATATCTTCTTCAGAAACTGTAGATGTATATACCCACTCTCGTATTTCCGTTCCATGAAGTTTAATGCGCCTGGTCATGAAATCCTTTAAACTGAGTTCTTCCAGTAGTTCCAGGATGTATAGAAAGATGGGGTCAGAATGTTGAAATGACTCAAAATCCATGTCGAAACCAGTGTCAAACTTCATTGCAACCAAAGCACCTGAGGGAATCGCCATTGATGTCCTGCAAGAAAAACACAGAGAGAAACGACGATCAAAAGCGAAGGAACTGAAAGCGTGGGACGGAGGTCGAAGAAAACCTAGATATAATATTTTCAGAATATGAATCGACAAACTCCGTTCCACGAAAAAGAAAAATTCTTCGAACTGAGCTCGACGAAATAAATTATAGACAGATAATTCGTCGATCTCATCCAGAAGAATCGAAAATAGTTCGTCGAACTCTGTTTGATGAAATGTCTTCTGAAGCAAAGTTCATCGATCTCTGGTCGACGAAAATTATTCCCTCATATATAGAATTTGTCGACCTCCGTTCAACGAGAATCTCTCAAACTTTCCCTTGATTCTTCAAACTCTGTTCGACGAACTCTGGAAAATTCGTTGAATGTAGACAGAAATAACGTTAACTCTTCTCCATCAATCATTCCCTGTTGATTTACAAAGAACAAATGGGTTTTCTCATCCAATGGCTTGGTGAAAATGTCTGCTCTCTGTAGATCAGTAGGAATATGAATCAAGTTAATTTTCTTCTTGTCCACATTATCTCTAATGAAATGATGTCTTATTTTAATATGTTTAGTCCTAGAATGGTGAACTGGATTCTGTGCTATAGCAATAACACTAGTATTATCACAAAATAAAGTTGAATTATTTAAGTTGACACCATAATCTAAGAGTTGGTTTTGTATCCATAGCATTTGTGAATAGCAACTCCCATCAGCCATGTATTCTGCTTCTGCAGTTGATGTAGACACAGATGTCTGCTTTTTACAAAACCAGGATACAAGTCTCATACCAAGGAACTGTCATGTTCCAGAGGTACTTTTCCTGTCCACTCTACATCCAGCATAGTCAGCATCTGAGTATCTAGTTAGCTCAAACTCTGACTCTGCAGGATACCAGAGTTCTAGACTTGGGCAACTCTTTATATATCTCAAAATCCTTTTTAAGAAAATAAGGTGAGATTCTTTAGGGTTCACTTGGAACCTAGCACAGAGGCATGTGGCAAACATTATATCAGGTCTTCTAGTTGTTAGGTATAATAGGGATCCAATAATTGCCCTATAATTTTTCTGATCCACTGGTTTCCCTACTACATCAGAATCCACAACAACATTTGTAGCCATAGGGGTTTTCATCCCTGAAGCATCACCCATCCCAAACTTTTTGATAAGCTCTTTAGCATACTTTGCTTGGGAGAGGAAGATACCATCTGGGAGCTGCTTCATTTGGAGACCAAGGAAGTAGGAAAGCTCACCCATGCTACTCATGTCAAATTTAGAATGCATGAGGTCAGCAAACCTCTTGCACAATTTGGGATCAGCTGACCCAAAAATAATGTCATCCACATAAATTTGTACTAACAAAATTTGGTCCTTATGATGTCTAGTGAAAAGTGTTTTATCTATGGTTCCTCTTATAAATTCATGCTCTAAAAGAAAGATTGCTATGGTCTCATACCAAGCTCTTGGAGCTTGCTTTAAACCATAGAGAGCTTTATACAATTTAAAAACAAAAGAGGGTTGAGTTGGAGAGATTAAACCTAGAGGTTGTTCTACATAAACCTTTTCTTGAAGTACTCCATTCAGGAATGCACTTTTGTCATCCATCTGGTAGACCTTGAATCTCTTGTAAGCTGCATAGGCAAGGAATATCCTAATGGCCTCTAACCTTGCAACAGGGGCAAAGGTTTGGTCATAGTCTATTCCATCCTCTTGTCTGTTGCCTTGAGCAACAAGCCTAGCCTTGTTCCTTACTATGTTGCCTTGAGCATCCAACTTATTCCTGTAGACCCATTTGGTTCCAATGACTGGGTAGTTATGGGGTCTTGGAACCAAATCCCAAACTCTACATCTCTCAAACTGATTGAGTTCCTCTTGCATTGCAATGATCTAGTGGGGATCTTGCTCTGCCTCATGAATGGTGAGAGGTTCAATTTGAGAGAGAAAACAGGCATGCATCAAGTCTTGGTTGAGTTGATGCCTTGTCTGTACACCTACTGAGATGTCTCCAATCACTTGAGATCTGGGGTGATCTCTAAGTGTGACAAGATCAGTTGGTGGAGTTGGTTGAGCAACAACTTCAGTACTTAATTCCTCTTGGGGAATGATACTAGCTGTTGGGGGAAGTTCAGCCACTTCCTCTTGACTTTCCTCTTCACTATCTTCAGCAACCTGTGGAGTAGGATGGTTTGGTACCTCTTGGGTAAGGTTCAGTCCATCCATAGACTCACACAGTGGTGGAACCTGCAAAGAGCTTATGGTAGAAATTTCTTTCTGCTTGTATGACATGTTAGTCTCATCAAAAGATACATGAACAGATTCTTCAATTTTAAGAGTTGATTTATTATCCACCCTATAAGCTTTACTGATCATGGAGTATCCCAGAAACACTCCTTCATCAGCTTTAGCTTGAAATTTTGCTATGTATTTCTTGTCATTATTATGAATGTAACAAATACAACCAAAGATTTTAAAATAATCTACTTTAGGTTTCTTCCCTTTGAGTAATTCATAGGGAGTCTTGCCCTTCAGTTTATGTATTAAACTTCTATTCAACACATAGTTGGAGGTGTTCACTGCCTCTGCCCAAAAGGATAGAGGAAGGTGAGCATCTGACAAAAATGTAGTAGCAGATTCAATAAGGGTTCTATTTTTCCTTTCAGCTACCCCATTTTGTTCAGGAGTTCTAGGAGCTGAGAAAGTGTGCCTGATCCCTTCACTTTGACAGAACTCTTGCATAAGAAGAGAATCAAACTCTGTCCCATGATCACTTCTAATCAGGGCAATATGAGTGTTGAACTCAGTCTGTATGCATTTGAGAAACTCTGTCAAACACTTAAAGTTATCAGACTTCTTCCTCAGAAAGAACACCCATGTGAATTTAGAAAAGTCATCTACAACTACTAAAGTATAAGATTTCCCTCCTAAGCTTTGTACTGTAATGGGTCCAAAGAGATCCATGTGTAACAGATACAAAATCCTAGGTGAATCACTCTTATTAAGTGACTTGAAACTATTTTTTGTTTGCTTGACTAATTGACAAGCCCTGCAAAGTCCTTCCTTCTTGTAGGGGCCAGAAGGTAGTCCTCTAACAAGGTTGTCCTTGGATAGCCTAGTAATGGTTCTAAGGTTTATATGTCCTAATCTTTTATGCCATAATTCATTAGGTCTACAAATAGAGTTAAACAGGCATATATCTACCTTAGTTGAAAGAAAATCCAGAAGATAGATGTTACCTTTCCTTTTACCTGTCAACACAGTTGTGTTGTCCTCTGATTTGATCTTGCATGAGGATTTGCTGAAAGTCACTTGATAGCCTTCATCACACAGTTGACTGATACTGATTAAGTTGTGCTTCAGTCCTTCCATATAGGCTACTTTCTTGAATGTGACTGTGCCAATCTGGAATACACCATATCCTTTTGTTAGTCCAACGTTTGAATCACCAAATATTACTTTGGGTCCAATCTTGGCTTTGAAGTATGTGAAATTGTCCTTGTTTCCTGTCATGTTCTTTGAGCACCCACTATCCAGATACCATTGCTGGTTTGATGTTGGATAGGTCTTCACCTGCACATAAAGTAATTTATTTGTTTTTGACCTAGTTTACCTTGGGCCTAGGTTGATAACCTTTGAATACAGAAATAAAAGACATCCCAGGTTGACTCTTATAGCCTTCAGGATGATATCTCCTAGGAGGTATTATCCATTCAGTATAAGGGTTAAATATTTGGGATGAAGGACCTCTAGGATTGAAGTTTGATTTGCCTTTGAACATTTTTTCAAAACTCTGAGCTCTGTTCTACGATCTCTGAGCTGAGTTCGACGATCTTGGGTCAGATCGTCGAGCTCCGTTCGAAGATCGACCATGCCAGAGTTCAGGTTTCAGAGATCGTCGACCTGAGTTCGACGATTTAGCCTGAGATTGTTGAGCTCCACTCGGCGATCGTCGAGCTCCGTTCGATGAATTCTGTTGAACTTTCGTTTTCTTAGGTAAATCAGAATTCTTCCTAGCCACCTTTACAACTCCCTTACCTTTATCAGAGATAAACTTGATTGGGGTTGTTAATACTATAGGTTGGCTGGATGAAGCACCCAAGCCCAGTGTACTATTGAATCTTGAGTTCACTGTGCTTGTGATGTCCATTAGTTTGATACTTCTCCCATTGAGGGATTCTTTAAACTTCTTGGCCTCTGATAGTTCACTTTTCAGTGAGACTATCTGCTCCCTACAGCATTCCAACTCCTCAGAGAGTTTGAGGTTTTCTAATTTTAAAGTACTGTGTTCAGATAACTGATTTCTGAGAGAAATGATTTCCTTCTCAGATTTTAATAAATCTAGACACAGTGCTTTAAACTCACACTTGAAGTCCTCAGAATCACAATCAAAAGAACCTATTACCTGGTCCTCTTCAGATTGAGTCTCTGATTCTGACTCTGACTCTTCTACATCAGAATTTTGTTGTGAGGCATTGATAACCATCATGCAGAATTTCTTTTCATCAGCATCATCTTCATCATCACTAGAGCTGGATGAAGATTCAGATTCTTCTTCTGTCTCACTCCAAGTTTCAGCTACAAACCCCTTCCTGGTATGTTTGTTCTTACTGGAGGAGGGTTTGTCATTGCTGTTCTTCCTGAAGTCTTTGTCTTTTCTTCTTTCTTTCCTGTCCTTCTTGTCCTTATTCTAACTTTCTGGACAGTCAGACACAAAGTGGCCTATTTTCCTGCATCCAAAACAAATAATCTCTTTGTTATTTGATTTGTCATACCCTGACTTGTCATTCCCTCTGGAAGACTTTTTCCTGAAGTCTTTCCTGGCCATTTTGTAAAACCTTTTGGCCAGTAGGCTTAGCAGCTCTTCATTGCCTATGACCTTGTCTTCAAGCTGATCTTCAATGGCTTTGAAATCTATTGACTTCTCTTTTCTGACTGCTGGTGAAGCAGCCTTTTGCTCTTCTTCTCTATTCTTGATGAGCAGCTCATAAGACTTGAGCTTGCCCAAGAGAGCTTCAGTTGTGATCTCATTTCGGCTTCTGGCATCCTTGATTGGCCAGATCCTTGAGTCCCAAGTGCTTGGGAAGCACATTAGGATTTTATCATTGAGCTCAGTCAATGAGATCTCTTTGTCCAATGTTTTCAGCTCATTGACTATGAGACTGAGTCTATTATACATATCTGCTACTGACTCAGCTTCTCCTTTCTTGAAGTTCTCATATTGGGTTATGAGATAAGATCTTCTATCTTTTCTCTCATCAGCAGATCCTGAGACTATCTCAGATAACTTGTCCTAGATGTCCTTTGCTGAGTTGCAGTCAGCTACTTTTTGGAATATTTCATCAGACATAGTCTGGGCTAAAATATTCATTGCCTTAGCATCTGCCACTTTCCATTTCTTAATTTCTGCATCTGTTCCTGAAGGAGGTGGAACAACACTTGTACTTGTATTTTCTGGAGGTCTTGGACACACTATCAAAATAGAATTGAAAATATCTTCATCAATAAAATTCATGTACAATCTAATCCTTGCCTTCCAAAGTGCAAACTTAGATAGATTACACACTGGATGTCTGGTGCTAGCATAATCTTTGTTTTGGGCCATGTTTTGTGAAGAAATAAATCTAGTAACAAACTTGAAACAAGCAGATCTAACTAGAGGGATCTTTGGGTTCAGGTGTTAGCCTGTGCAACCACTAAGGTGTGGTATTATAACCAACCACTAAGGTCTGGTATTTTAACCAACCTCGCTATGATACAAATTGAAAGTGCAGGTTAGATCTGATATACTCTAGAGGGGGGGTGAATAGAGTATGGTGCTTGCTAAAAACTTTTTATAACTCTTATTGTATTCCTAAGTGAACAGGGAAGCAAATGGAATAAGGTAAACACGACAACTAACTAAACACAGAGCAATCACAGACCACAGCTAGAAAACAAAAGAAAATAAGCAACCAGAAGACACAAGGAGCTATAGTGGTTCCCCAACCAATCTGGGTATATCCACTCTTCTACCACCCTAGGTAGGAATCCACTGCAGGATGAGTTGATCAGGTGTCCTGGGCACCAATGGGATTTGATCAGGTCCCCAAAAACCAAACCTCAAGTCTTTTGGAAGGAGAGTTGTGAACCAGGAATCACTTTTGAAGGGAGATGACAACCCTTTGTACAGGAGGTGGTGAGAGAGTGATGGTATCTTCTCTGTCAACAATCAGAGAGAAGATTCAAGTGGAATGATGTTAGCAGCTTGCTCCCCCTGAGATCTTGAATGTATCAGGAAGACTGGAGCACTGCTTTAGGGTGATAGGTCTTCAAAGACCTAGAAAGCCTGGACCAGAATATGTTTCAGGAACTCCTTTGACAGATAGATTGATTGTTGTCCTTTGAAGTTATCCTGTGAATAGAGAGAAGAAGACTCTTGATTGAATTTGGTTGTTCTTCTTCTTCTTGAAAATATTCTCTGGTCAGGCTGATTGCAGTCAAGAACTTGTGATTTGAGAATGTTTGTTCTTCTGCAACTTCAGAAAATCTGTCAGATTGTTTGTTGTATTGTAATTCTTGAACTCTATCACTTCTTGATTCTGTTCTCTTACAATGTCTCTATTTTTGTTGTGTATCTCTTGTGTCTCTCTATGACTGACTGAGGAATATTCAAACTTTTGAATGTCGAGCAGTAATTACAGTCGGCCTTGGAAAGAATCAGCAATCAATAACTTTCCTAACTGTCCCATGGAAAAACGGCATGTAATCGTCCATAGTCAATGCACGTTCTAACGGTAACATTTCGAGAAGATCTGGCATTAAATGTTCAGGAATCAGCGCCAAGAAACGGGACGGGATGCTTGAAGAAAACCTAATCTGGATTCGTCGAACGAAGAACACATTTCGTTGAGCTGAACTTGTGTTCGTCGAGCTGAGCTTGAGTTTGTCGAGTTGTGCTTGAGAGAGTTTGTCGACTAGACAATCTTCATTCACCTGATAGACAATCTTCATTCGTCGAACTGAGAATCAAATTCGTCGAGCAGAGAAAAGTTCTGGACTTAAACAAAATATGCTACATCTGCTGAAATGCTGTGTCGACAAAAGTTGGTGTCGACAGATTGATCTTGGTGTCGACACAAATCCTGTGGTGTCGACTGAAATCCTGGTGTCAACATAAGTTGGTGTCGACTGAAATCCTGGTGTCGACATAAGTTGGTCTCGACTGAAATCCTGGTGTCGACACAAATCGTCTGGTGTCGACACAAACCCTAAGTGTCGACAGAGATTCTCTGAGTCCAGAAATCGTCGAGTGGAGTTTAGCATTCGTCGACCTGAGAAGCTGACTTCGTCGACCTGAGAAGCTATGAACTTGAGGTCCAAGTTCGTCGAGCGCAGAATATAATTCGTCGACCGAAGCATGAAGCTGGACTTAGAAAAATTTGAAGTTCTCCTGACTTTGGCTTGATGTAGAAACTGAGATTTCGTCGAACAGAGAACATAGATCGTCGAGCTCAGCACTAAGAATTGTCTCACGATCGTCGAGCGCAGAAATCCTTTCGTCGAGCTGAGTTCGACGAACATCGAACTCGCTTTACTTAGTCTTGAAAACTTGTGAGCCTTGAGTATCTGATGGTCTTGTTGAAAGCTGGTCCATCTGGAGTTGAGCCTAAGGACTTAACCTAGACTCTAGGACACAAATTGGCCCTGGCTATCCATGATGGGTCACATCCTAAGTCAGCGAACCTAGCCCAAATCAGCTAGGGATCCAACAAAGGCCTCCAGCGGCGAGAAGACCTCCAGCGGCGAGAAGACCTCTTAGCAAAGGACGCCGGCGAGAAGACCTCTTAGCAAAGGATGCCGGCGAGACGGGCAGAGGGGTCCATCTCGCCGACAAGTGCTTTTCCACTCGCCAGGATGAGAAGAGACCATTTTTATATTTCCATGTCAACAGGGGTTTTTACTCTTCTACCCCGGGTATTTTTACCCTATTACCCTTTTGCGGTCTGCATATAGCTGCTCAGAACAGCAGAGTTTGGCTGTTGGCAGACCCAGCCAGGGGTACCCTAGTAATTTCAGACCAGTGCAGTTTGGTTATTGGCAGTTCAGATTCCGAAACCTATAAATAAGCTCATAGGGGTTCTTCAGAAGGGGTCTTTTTTCTCACTCCCGGGGGATTATTGGCATTGTCTCCTGTGCTTTCTGAGGAACTCCAAGCCCAGCTTTTGGCTTTGGAGGGGAAGCTCTCAGTGACCTTCCGGGTAAGCGGTGGGACCTCCCTGCTGCGGCTTTGGGCCAGTTTTCTAGTCCTTCACGACTAGTCGGAGGTCCGAGCTTGGGCAAAGTAGGTGTCGGCTACGCCCCTATTTTGTGAACATTTGTCGGAGTCAAATTTTGGCTTCAACAGTTCTGGTGCGGTGAGCGTTGAAGGTAGCTGATACAAGAAAAGTTTGAGTTTGGTCCTATGGTAGGAGGTGAAGGTGAAGGATCTGTTTCCGGAGGTTCCCCCTCCCGGGGAGAAGAGGCGATAAGGAAGATGCTGGAGGACTTCAGGCGAGAGGTCATGCAGACCATAAGCTTGGCCTTCTCGGCAAGGAGCGAGTGGGCGACGCCTCAGGTCCCGATAGAGGTGGTCCCGCTCTTAGGCGAGAACGCCCCGGGACAGCGCCCGGGGAAGGAGGTCCCGGCGGAGGCTGGCGAGAGGGACATGGCGGCGCGAGAACTCTTCCCAGGCCAGCGTCCCGGGAAGGAGATCCCGGCAGAAGATGGCGAGAAGGAGGCAGCTGTGCGAGAGCTCTTCCCTGGGCACAGTCTCGCGGATCGGGCCAGCCAGTCGAGGCCGCGAGACGTGCCCTCTCGTCAAGCAGGTGGCGAGAGCCCGTTCAGTGAGCTCGTCATCTCGGCTCCGGTGCTGGAGGGGTTCCGGGAGCCCGACATGTCCTACTACTCGGGGAAGGATGATCCGGTACAGCATGTGCAATGGTTTGAAGACGTGGTTTTAATAAGGCGGATGACAGATGCATTTAAGTGTCGGCTGTTTGCCATCACCTTGAAGGAAATGGTGTGGGACTGGTTCCACCAGTTGCCGGCGAGATCAATCTATTGTTTTGAGGATCAGTGGAGGGCTTCTTGTTGAGGTTTTCAACATCGAAGAAGCGTAAGAAGGAGGCAGAATGCCTGTTTTAGGTGAGGCAGAAGCAGGATGAGACGTTGGTACATTACGTGGATCGGTTTCAGGAGGAGATCCTCCAGGTCCAGGAGGTCCCTGGATATACGCTGATGCTTGCGTTTACCCTGGGGATGAGGCCGGGCTTCTTTAGTATGGAGTTGAAAAGGGTGCCCCCCTCTCTTTTGAGGAGCTCATGGAGAGGGCGGCAAAGGAGACAGATTTTGAGAGGGCCAATCCAGTGTTTGCAAGGAAGTTAGCCAGGTTGGCAGAGGACGATGTGAAGGAACCAGGAGCGGGAAATCATAGGGAGAAGAGAGAAGAAGAGAGGAACCTCGAGGTCAGGGGCAGCAAGGACAGCATCATCGGGGGGCCCGAGAGCCGAACAACCGGATAGGTTGGAGGCCTCAGGAGGGTCGCCCCCAGGAGTTAGGAGGAGGCTTCCAGGGAAGGGATAACTTCCGTGAGACAAGGAGGTTTGATCAACCGGCATGGAGACAGGGGGTGAGGGATCGTTTTCAGCATCAGTAGGAGGCAATGGGGATCGGTCGAGGAAGAGGAGCTCGAGGAGGAGGAAGAAGAGGAAGAGGAGAAGGAAGAAGGGGTGGGGTGGCGTTGCCTTTCTGTGACTTCCATCAGGAGGAAGGTCACGCAACGGCCACCTGCCCAGAGTTCTTGGAGATGAGAGAGGCCAGAGGATTGAGGAGGCAGGATCCGCCAATAAGGATCGTAGAAGTGCAATAGGGGGAGACAGAGGATAGGTGCGAGGACCGGGTGGATGTAGGAACCCGGGGAGGAATCGGGGCAATCCATGGAGGGATTGGGATCGAGGCCACCCGAAAGGGGAGCCTCCAGACCATGTTCCGAAGAGGGGTAGCCTCGACCTCCCAGGCTCCGCCCCCGAAAGAAAAATTACCTTCTCTTCAGAGGACATGCGGGAGTATGAGGACACGTTCTGCGATGCCTTGGTAATCCAGACGGCGGTGGAAAACTTTACGGTCTCCAAGATCCTGGTGGATAATGGGAGCTCTGTAAACGTGATCTTTAAGAGGGCCTTCGATGAGATGCAGGTAGAAACAAAAAGGATCTTGGCCTCGGATGGACCGTTGTTTGGGTTCTCCTGGAGAGAGGAAAGTAGTGGAAGGGGTAGTGGGCTGCACGTAAGGTTGGGGGGCGTGTCACGGAACTGCAGGTTCGTCATCGTGGACGCCCCGAGAAGCTACAGCGCCATCTTTGGGCGTCCCCTCATCAGTGCTTTTTGTTGCGTCCCCTCTTCTTTTCATCAATGTCTCAAGTTCAACAACGGAGGGGTGCAGGTCAGGGTCAGGGGGGATCCAAAGGTGGCAAGGCAGTGCTACGTTACAGAGGTCAACACCATATCTTGGATGGCAGAAGCGGAGGAGCTGGAGAAAGATATGACGGCACGTGAAGAAGCTGTCGGGGAAGAGGAGGTGAGCCCAGAGGAGGCGAGAGAAGGAACCGAAGAGGAAGTCGGAGGAGAGGAGACTGAGGAGCAGCAGGGAGAAGATGTGTAGGAGGTCCAGGGGAACGAGGAGAAGGAGAGCCCGGAGGGGGCGATGGAGGTGGAAGAGCAAGTACCAGGAGTGGGGAGAGAGGCCCAGGGGGTTGAAGAGGTCGAACAGCAGTAGGAGAGCCTGGAGGGGGTAATAGATATTGAGGAGGAGCAGAGGGGAGGAGACGTGCAAGAGGTCCAGAGGGACGGAGAGTCAGAGCCGCAGGAGAGACGGCAGGAGGGAGTGGAAGGATAAGGAACTGAGAAGGAAGCCTAGAGAGGCATGGATATTGAGCAGCAGCAGGGTTAGGTGATGGAAGTTGAGGGAGCAGGAGGGGAGGAAGTGTTTGGGTAGGAAGAGGCAAGGGACGGTTGGGAGCAGTCGTGGCTGGAGCCGGCCGAGGAAGTGGTGGAGATGGAGGTCTTCACCAGCACAGGGCAGGTATAAAAGGTGCGGATCAGCGGGGGGTTGAGACTCGAGGACCAGGAGCGAGTGCGGGCCTGCATTCAATGCAACCTCGAAATCTTCGCTTGGAGCGCGGCAGACATGCCGGGCATCGATGCGGACGTGGCCTCCCAGTGCTTGAATCTGGACCCCCGGACGCGCTCCATACTCCAGAAGATGAGGACCATCGCGACAAAGCTGGAGGAGCTAATACGCGAGGAGGTCAGGAAGATCCTAGAGGCGGGCTTCATCTCATAGATACAGTATCCAGGCTGGATCTCCAATGTAGTGATGGTGAAGAAGGGAGGTGGAAAATAGAGAATGTGTATCGACTTTTCATTATTAAATAAATCGTGCCCCAAAGATTGCTACCCCCTGCCTCGAATTGACGCGCTGGTTGATTCAGCCGTCGGTTTTTCAATTATGAGTTTTTTGGATGTTTTTCAGGTTACCATCAGATCCGGATGCACCCTCCCGACGTCAAGGACGTCTCCTTCGTCACAAGGGAAGGGTGCTTTAGCTATAACATGATGCCCTTTGGGTTGAAAAATGCAGGGGCTACCTACCAGCGGATGATGGATCGAGTTTTCCAAGGCCAGAGGGGTCGGAACTTAGAGGTCTACGTTGATGACCTCATGGTAAAGAGAAAGGGGGTGAACTCGCATCTTCGGGATCTGGAGGAGACATTCGCCACCTTGAGGAAGTTCAAAATGAGGTTGAACCCCTTAAAGTGTGTTTTCGGGGCAAGCCGTGGGAAGTTCCTTGGGCACCTTCTGACCCCGGCAGGGGTAGAGCCTAATCTAGATAAAGTAAAAGCCATCCTAGAACTCGAATCATCGCGAAATGCTAAGGAGGTGCAGCGCTTGATAGGGAAGCTGGCCGGCCTTAGCAGATTCCTCTCTAGATCAGGGGAGAAGTGCTCACCTTTCTTCAAAGTACTACGAGGGAACCAGAGGTTCGAGTGGACCGCGGAGTATGAAGAGGCTTTCCAAAGACTGAAGAATCATCTCTCCCTGGCTCCTCTGCTTCAAAGCCCAAAGGAGGGGGAGGATCTAACCTTGTACCTAGGGGTAGGAGCAGAGACGGTGGGCTCCATCCTAGTCAGAGAAGAGGGAAAAATGCAGCTGCCTATTTATTATGTTAGCAGGATCCTAAAGAAGGCGGAGCTTCGTTACCCTATCCTAGAAAAGCTGGCATACGCCTTGATCGTTTCGGCCAGAAAGCTTCGGCCATATTTCCAAGCGCATTTGATCAGGGTGGTGACGGACCATCCTCTCCGTAAGATTTTCGAAGGAGTGGAGCACTCGGGTAGGCTGGACAAGTGGTCTATCAAGTTGAGTGAATTCAATATTTCGTTTGTGCCAAGGCTCTCCATCAAGGCACATGTGGTGGCCGACTTCTTAGCAGACTATGTTGCAGAAGTCAGGGCCGAGGAGTCGCGGCCATAGGAAGCATGGAAGATGACGGTTGACGGGGCCTCGTGAAAGCACTCCCTCGGAGTAGGGGTGGTATTGACAAGTCCTAAGGGGGTGACCATAGAACAAGCGGTCGTTTTGCATTTCCCCATGACTAACAACCAAGCAGAATACGAGGCGGTGATAGCCGACCTTCGTTTGGCAAAGGAGCTCGAGATCAAGGACGTCGAGGCTTTCACGGATTCATTGGTGGTGGCATCCCAGATTCGAGGAGAGTTCGAAGCTCGGGAGCCCACCCTGGTAAAGTAATTGTCTATGGTAAGGGCAATCATCAGGGGATTCCGGACGTTCTCCATTCAGCACGTCCCCAGAGGAGAGAGTGCTCCTGCCGATCGATTGGCTAAGTTCGGACCTCGGGGAGGGGGTACCTTGACTGATTTATTCCATCCAGCGATCGAAGAGGGGGAAATAATGGAGGTGGATCGGCGACCCTCGTGGGTAGAACCTTTCGTTACCTTCTTCATGACAGGAACCCTCCCTGAGGGGACCAAGGAGGCAAAAAACTTCCGGCATAAGGTAGCTCATTATCTCATGCATGAAGGAGTATTGCACCGGAGGATACTTTCGGGCCTCCTAGCTCGATGCGTGACGGATGAGGAGACCCGACACGTTTTGGAGGAGGTGCACTCCGGGGAATGTGGTAGTCATTCCGGAGGGAGGACGTTGGAAGCAAGGGTGGTCAGGCAGGGGTACTTCTGGCCCACCCTGAGAAAGGACGCGGCAAAATTTGCAAGGAAGTGCCGAAAATGCCAGCTCTATGCCCCCCTCCAGCTCTTGCCGGCTCAGAGGCTCCGAAGTATCGCAGCACCATGGCCTTTCGCCATCTGGGGGATGGATCTAGTTGGGCCTTTCCCTCCAGCTAGTGGGCAAAGAAGGTTCCTCCTAGTTATGATAGATTACTTCTCCAAGTGTCTGGAGGTTAAGGAGCTCGTAAAGGTGACCTCCCAAGTCATCAGGAACTTCGTTTGGGGGGATATCATCTGCAGGCACGGGCTGCCTCAGGCAATCGTCACGAATAATGGTCCCCAGTTTGCTAGTGAAGAATTCATTAGCTTCTGCACTCAGCGAGGCATCGACCTCAAGTTTGCCTCCGTCCACCACCCCAGGAGCAACGATCAGGTAGAGGCGGCAAACAAGATTATCGTAAACTTGCTCAAAAAGAAGGTGAAGAATTTGAGGGGGAGTTGGGTAGAGCAGCTCCCCTCGGTCTTGTGGGCCTTGAGAACAACCCCGATCACGGCCACCGGCGAGACTCCTTTCAAGCTTTCCCATGGATGCGAGGCAGTACTGCCCGTGGAATTCGAGGTCCGGGCCCCACGAGTTGCGGCTGCAGGTGATGGAGACGAGGCTTGGAGGATGGAAAACGAAGAAGTCTTACGTCTCTCGCTAGACCTGGCAGAGGAGCTGCGAGACATGGCAGCCATCAGACAAGAAGAGATCAAGCGTCGAATGGCAAAGCACTTCAACAAGCATATCAGGATAAAGCAATTTGCGGAGGGAGATCTGGTATTAAAGAAGGTTGACGCGGCATGGAGGTATGCCCCGGTGGGAAAGCTCAATCCAAACTGGGAGGGACCTTATATTGTAGAGAGAGTGTTAAGAGCAGGAAGCTACTACCTCCAAGATGCGGAGGGTAGGACCTTGAACCACTCCTGGAGTGGGGATGACTTAAAACGCTTCTACCCATGAATAGGGAGAGCAGAAGATATGTACCCAAAGCATGATCAATATAATATACTTCTCGAATTATTTCTTGTTTATTGTTTATTGTGAAGTCCTAATGACAGGAGGAGGTATCTTCATCGGCACACCGAGCTCGGTTCGGCCCCAGGTAGACCCGCTGCATAGGCTCTCATCTAGCTAGCAGGTCCGAAGGCTCGCCTGCGGGGGATAGGTTTGGATTGAGAAATCATCATCGACACCCCGAGCTCGGCTCGGCCCCAGGTAGACCCGCTGTGTAGATTCTCATCTAGCTGGCAGGTCCGAAGGCTCGCCTGTGGGGGATAGGTTTGGATTGAGAAATCTTCATCGGCACCCCGAGCTCGGCTCGGCCCCAGGTAGACCCGCTGCGCAGGCTCTCATCTAGCTGGCAGGTCCGAAGGCTCACCTGTGGGGGATAGGTTTGGATTGAGAAATCTTCATCGGCACCCCGAGCTCGGCTCGGCCCCAGGTATACCCGCTACACAAGCTTTCATCTAGCTGGCAGGTCCGATGGCTTGCCTGTGGGGGATAGGTTTGGATTAAGGTATCTTCATCGGCAACCCGGGCTCGGCTCGGCCCCAGGTAGACCCGCTACGCAGGCTCTCATTTAGCTGGCAGGTCCGAAGGCTCGCCTGTGGGGGATAGGTTTGGATTGAGAAATCTTCATCGGCACCCCGAGCTCGGCTCGGCCCCAGGTAGACCCGCTGCGCAGGCTCTCATCTAACTGGCAGGTCCGAAGGCTCGCCTGTGGGGGATAGGTTTGGATTAAGGTATCTTCATCGGCACCCCAAGCTCGGCTCGGCCCCAGGTAGACCCGCTGCGCAGGCTCTCATCTAGCTAGCAGGTCCGAAGGCTCGCATGTAGGGGATAAGTTTGGGTTGAGAAATAATCATCGGCAGCCCGAGCTCGGCTCTGCCCCAGGTAGACCTGCTGCGCAGGCTCTCATCTAGCTTGCAGGTCTGAAGGCTCGCCTGTGGGGGATAGGTTTGGATTGAGAAATCTTCATCGACACCCCGAGCTCGGCTCAGCCCCAAGTAGACTCGCTGCGCAGGCTCTCATTTAGCTGGCAGGTCCGAAGGCTCGCCTGTGGGGGATAGGTTTGGATTGAGAAATCTTCATCGGCACCCCGAGCTCGGCTCGGCCCCAGGTAGACCCGCTGCGCAGGCTCTCATCTAGCGGGTAGGTCCAAAGGCTCGCCTATGGGGGATAGGTTTGGATTGAGAAATCTACATCGGCACCCCGAGCTCGGCTCTGCGCCAGGTAGACCCGCTGCGCAGGCTCTCATCTAGCTGGCAGGTCCGAAGGCTTGCCTGTGGGGGATAGGTTTGGATTAAGGTATCTTTATCGGCACCCTGAGCTCGGCTCGGACCCAGGTAGACTTGCTGCACAGGCTCTCATCTAGCTGGCAGGTCCGAAAGCTCGCCTGTGGGGGATAAGTTTGGATTGAGAAATCTTCATCAGTACCACGAGCTCGGCTCGGCCCCAGGTAGACCCGCTGCGTAGGCTCTCATCTAGCTGCATGTCCGAAGGCTCGCCTGTGGGGGATAGGTTTGGATTAAGGTATCTTCATCGGCACCCCGAGCTCGGCTCGACCCCAGGTAGACCCGCTACGCAGGCTCTCATCAAGCTGGCAGGTCTGAAAGCTCGCCTGTGGGGGATAGGTTTTGATTGAGAAATCTTCATCGACACCCCGAGCTCGGCTCGGCCCCAGGTAGACCCTCTGCACAGGCTCTCATCTAGCTGGCAGGTTCGAAGGCTCGCCTGTGGGGGATAGGTTTGGATTGAGAAATCTTCATCGACACCCCGAGCTCGGCTCGGCCCCAGGTAGACCCGCTGCGCAGGCTATCATCTAGCTGGCAGGTCCGAAGGCTCGCCTGTGGGGGATAGGTTTGGATTGAGGTATCTCCATCGGCACCCCGAGCTCGGCTCGGCCCTAGGTAGACCCGCTGCTCAGGCTCGCATCGAGCTGACAGTGCAGTAAATTCACATTGGCGGGATAGTGTGGAAAATCTTCTTAAAGCGACATTACACCTTAACATCTCAGCTTAGCCCTAGGGAACAAAAAATAAACTAAGGTAAAAGGGTGTGGAGTAAGGCGAGTAGTGGCACTCGCAGCGGGCGGTTTCGAGGATCGCCTCGCCATTTGCGAGAGGACACTCGCGAGACAAGGTATTACGTCGCCTCGCGGGCGTGAGCGCATCGAGGAGTCGTCTCGTGTAAAGCAGAAAAAGGCAGAATACAGAAAGGGCTAGGCGGCGAGACAGAGGGGTAGCACCGTCCCGCAGGCCGGAACAAGCCAAGGATTAATTTCACAAAATAAAGAACAAAAAATAGAGACAGGACAATAATGAGCATTCGCTCGTCACCTGACAGGTACCACAAAAAATATATATAATTTAAAGTTTTACAACAATGAAAGGTGGAGGAGAGAGTGATTCTAAATCTTGGAATCGGCACGTCAGTCCTCCTCGCTAGATGAAGAATCATCGCTCTCCTCGCTATAAAGTTCGGGGACCAAATTGAGAGCAGTCACAGTTTCAGAATCGTCTTTTACAACCCCCAGATCCTTCATCATTTGAAGCACCAGCTCTGCCGCCCGAACGCCAGCATCTCGGCACTGCTCCTCAACAGGTGAGTTGGCCCGAGAATCTGCGCAAGGAGTGCAGAGATATGGTGGAAGAGGCACTCTGTTGGAACACCCTATTACTAATTTGGGTCAGGATCACTATGTCTCTAGGAATCTATGTTTTGACCTTCTGTATAGCTTAATAGGTCAATTAGTATTGAGTCTAAGGGTTAGAAGGCTAGGATTGGAAGCTGCCCTGAAGACCCAAGTTTTTCTGGAGACTAAGTCCAGATCGTCGAGCTCCATTCGACGATCGCTGAGCTCAACCCTCATAATATCGTCGAGCTCTGGTCGACGATCGCTGAGCTCAACTTCTCAATATCGTCGAACTCTGGTCGACGATCGCTGAGCTCAGGTCGACGATTTTGACTCTGCACTGGATCCTTATCTCTGAGCTCAGTTCGACGATCTTTGAGCTCAGATCGACGATTTCTTTGCTGCTTGCATTTTCCAATTCGCTGAGCTCAGCTCGACGATAGCAGAGCTCAGTTCGACGATTTCAGTTATCTTTCAGAATTCAAATTCAAATCAGATAGAAGTTATTCTGCATTTAATTCAGAAGATCTGCCAGCCGTTTTCATTTACTTCTGGAGCAAGTTTCAAGGGATTTTTCAAGGAACAATTCAGTGGACTTTCCTTCAGAACATATTATGCAATTAAGGCTGTAATCAATGCAGACCAACGGCTATCTTTGATAGAGTAATATTCTATTCAGACTCAGAGAATAAAAGAGAGAATGTTTTTGAATAAAGACAGAGAATAGACAAGAACAAAAGAAGAAGATTGACAAGAATAGGACACCTCTCAATATACAGAGACTCTGAAAAATATTCTGTCAACAAGAATTCAGAAGAACACTCATCAAGAAGAGATCAAGCTTTCAAACATTCTTCAGATCTCTTCAGCTTTCAAAGTGTTCCAGGCCAACATCATTTCAAGACTCCAGACAATCAACATTTCAGCTTGCTGAAATCATCTTTTGCTGGAGATCTATCTTTGAAGGCCTATCACCCTCAGCAAAGCTCTTCTTCCTGAAGATTTCAAGGACTCAGGGGGAGCTTTGGCAACATCACTGAATCCACATAGTCTTCTCAGTTGCTTGAGAAAGAGAAGACTGCCATCACTCTCTCACCCCCATTCTGTAAAGGGTTTTTCAAACTCCCTTCAAAAGTTTGAATCTGGTTTTTGAGCACCTTGTCAAAAGCTCATTGGTGGCAAGACACCTGATCAAAAAATCTGTTTTGGTTTTTGAGCACCTTATCAAAAGCTCATTGGTGCCCAGGACACCTGATCAACTCATCCTGCAGTGGATTCCTACCTAGGGTGGTAGAAGAGTGGATGTACCCAAGTTGGGGAACCACTATATTTCCTTGTGTCATCTGGTTTTGCATGTTTTCTTTTTGTTTCTGGCCTAGATTTTCTTGTGCTTAATTTCTGCATAGCTTAGTTTTATTTCTGCTTCACTGCTTACACTCATTACAACAATTGTTGTAAAGCTTTGCAAAAGTTTTCTTTGTGTTTTAAAAAGCATCATATACTCTATTCACCCCCCCCCCCCTCTAGAGTATATCAGATCTAGTTTCCCCTTTCAATTGGTATCAGAGGCAGGTTGGTTAATCATACCATATCTGTTTGGTTGTACAGGCTAACACCTGAACCCCAAGATCCCAAACTAGATCCTTCTTTTTATATTTTATTATTAGATTTAGCTTGCACAAATCATGGCCCAAAACAAAGATTATGCTAGCACCAGACCTCCAGTGTGCAATCTATCAAAGTTTGCACTTTGGAAAGCAAGGATTAGACTCTACATGAATTCTATTGACGAAGATATTTTTAATTCTGTGTTGACAGTGTGTCCAAGACCTCCAGAGAGCACAAGCACAAATGCTGTTCCACCTCCATCAGGAACAAATACTGACATCAAAAAGTGGAAAGTAGCTGATGCCAAGGCAATGAACATTCTAGCTCAGACAATGTCAGATGACATTTTTCAGAAGGTAGCTGAATGTAACTCAGCCAAGGAGATCTGGGACAAGCTCTCAGAAATAGTTTCAGGATCAGCTGATGAGAGAAAGGACAGAAGATCCCATCTCATCTCCCAATATGAGAACTTCAAGAAGGGAGAAACTGAGACAGTGGGAGACATGTACAACAGACTGAGTCTAATTGTCAGTGAACTGAGGACATTAGACAAAGAGATCTCACTAACAGAACTTAATGACAAGATCCTAATGTGCTTCCCCAGCACTTGGGATTCAAGAATCTGGCCAATTAAAGATGCTAGAAGCCTGAATGAGATCACCACTGAAGCCTTGTTGGGTAAGCTCAAATCTTATGAGCTACTCATCAAGAACAGAGAAGAAGAACAGAAGGCTGCTTCACCAGCCACAAGAAAGGAGAAGACTATAGCATTCAAGGCAACTGAGGATTTGCCCGAAGAAAAAGGAGCAGCCAATGATGAACTTCTCAGCTTGTTGGCCAAAAGATTCTATAAGATGGCCAGAAAGGACTTCAGAAGAAGATCATACAAGGAGCAAGACAAGCCAAGGTATGACAAGTCCATTGGCAATAATAAAGACATCATTTGCTTTGGCTGCAGGAAATCAGGGCACATAGTTCCTGACTGTCCAGAGAATAAGAACAAGGACAGAAGGGACAGAAAAGAAAGAAGAAAGGAGAAGGACTCCAAAAGGAATGGAAATAGCAAACCTTCCTCCAGCAGAAATAAGCACACAAGGAAAGGATTTGTTGCTGAATCCTGGAGTGAGACTGAAGAGGAGTCAGAAGCCTCTTCCAGCTCAAGTGATGATGAGGATGATGCAGAGGAAAAGGAGTTCTGCATGATGGCAATTAATGCCTCACAACACAACTCAGAGGAAGAGGAGTCAGAGTCAGACTCAGAGACTCAACCTGAAGAAGATCAGGTAATCAGCTCCTTTGATTTCACTTCAGAAGATTTTAAACTTGAATTTAAAGCACTATGTTTAGACCTGCTAAAGTCTGAGAAAGAGATCATCTCTCTCAGAAATCAATTATCTGAACAAAATGCTTTAAAATCAGAAAACCTCAAACTCTCTCAGGAGTTGGAGAACTATAGGGAACAGATAGCTTCACTGAAGAGTGAGCTCTCTGAGGCCAAGAAGCTTGAAGAATCTCTCAATGGGAGAAGCATCAAGCTGATGGACATCACAAGCACAGTGAACTCAAGATTCAACAGTACACTGGGCTTGGGTGCCTCATCTAACCAACCTATTGTTCTAACAACCCCTATCAAGTTCATTTCTGACAAGGGAAAGGGAGTTGTAGAGGTTGCCAGGAAAAATTCTGATCTGCCTCAGAAAACTAAAGTCCAGTACAAATCGTCGAACGGAGATCGACGATCGCCGAATGAAGATCGACGATCGCCGAACGCAGCTCGACGATCTCAGGACAAATCGTCGAACGCTGATCGACGATCTCAGCCAAGATCGTCGAACGCTGCTCGACGATCCCATATACCTGACCTCAGCCATAGTCGACCGTCGAACGGAGCTCGACGATCTGACCCAAGATCGTCGAACTCAGCTCCACGATCGTCGAACAGAGGTCAGAGCTCTGGAATTTCTTTTAAAGACAAGTCAAAATTGTATCCTAAGGGTTTTTCTTCCCAAACCTTTAACCCTTATACTGAATGGATTATACCTCCAAGGAGATATCATCCTGAAGGATATAAGAGTCAGCCAGGGATATCTTTCATTTCTGAATTTAAAGGTTATCAACCTAGGCCCAAGGTAAACTGGGTCAAAAACAAGTGAATTATTTTATGTGCAGGTGAAGACCTATCCAACATCTAACCAGCAATGGTATTTGGATAGTGGGTGCTCTAAGCACATGACAGGGAACAAGGACAACCTCAGTTCCTTTAGAGCCAAGCTTGGACCCAAGGTTATCTTTGGTGACTCCAACTTTGGGCAAACTAAAGGTTATGGAGCAGTCCAGATTGGTTCTGTAACCTTCAAGAAAGTAGCATATGTGGAAGGACTGAAGCACAACCTAATCAGCATCAGTCAGCTATGTGATGAAGGCTACCAGGTGACCTTCAGCAAAACCCTATGCAAAATCAAGTCAGAAGACAACACAACTGTGTTGACAGGTAAAAGGAAAGGTAACATCTACCTAGTAGATTTTCTTTCAACTTCTATAGATATCTGCTTATTCAATTCAGTTTGTAGACCAAATGTTTTATGGCATAAGAGATTAGGACACCTAAACCTTAGAACTATTGCTAGGCTATCCAAGGACAACCTTGTTAGAGGACTACCTTCTGGCCCCTACAAGAAGGAAGGACTCTGCAAGGCTTGTCAATTAGGCAAGCAAACTAAAAACAGTTTTAAGTCACTTAATAAGAGTGATTCACCTAGGATACTGTATCTGTTACACATGGA
Organism: Platanthera guangdongensis; assembly: GCA_039583875.1. NCBI lineage: Eukaryota > Viridiplantae > Streptophyta > Magnoliopsida > Asparagales > Orchidaceae > Platanthera > Platanthera guangdongensis. The sequence goes on from CM077164.1 coordinate 127,232,708, forward strand.
TCTATTTGGACCCATCACAGTACAAAGCCTAGGAGGGAAATCCTACACTTTAGTGATTGTAGATGACTTCTCTAGATTCACTTGGGTGTTCTTTCTAAGGAAGAAGTCTGATAACTTTAAGTGTCTGACAGAGTTTCTCAAATGTATAAAGATTGAGTTCAATACTCACATTGCCCTGATCAGAAGTGATCATGGGACAGAGTTTGATTCTCTTCTTATGCAAGAGTTCTGTCAGAGTGAAGGGATCAGACATACTTTCTCAGCTCCTAGAACTCCTCAACAAAATGGGGTAGCTGAAAGGAAAAATAGAACCCTTATTGAATCTGCCACTACATTGTTGTCAGATGCTCATCTACCTCTATCCTTCTGGGCAGAGGCAGTGAACACCTCCAACTATGTGCTGAACAGAAGTCTGATACATAAACTGAAGGGAAAGACTCCCTATGAATTACTCAAAGGGAAGAAACCTAAAGTTGACTATTTCAAAATTTTTGGTTGCATTTGCTATATTCACAATAATGATAAGAAACATTTAGCAAAATTTCAAGCCAAAGCTGATGAAGGAGTGTTTCTGGGATACTCCATGATCAGCAAGGCCTATAGGGTTTATAATAAATCATCATTGAAAATTGAGGAATCTGTTCATGTTTCTTTTGATGAAACTAACATGTCTTTCAAGGAGAAGATTTCTTCTACCATAGAACCTGTGCAGGAACACTCTCTAGTTGAAGATATGAACAAGCTACAGGTTGGTCAAGAAGATGAAAGCAGTGAAGATGAAAGCAATGCTCAACATATTGAAGCACAACCTGAAGAGCCAGTTGTTGTACCACAAGAGGAAACAACAACACAGGTTGGTGAACAATCAACACCCCCTGTTGATTTAGTAACATCAAGAGACCATCCAATTACCCAAATAATTGGAGAAATCTCAGCTGGTGTGCAAACCAGAAATCAGGTCAACCAAAACCTGTTGCACACCTGCTTCCTTTCTCAAATTGAACCTCAGTCCATTCAAGATGCAGAGCAAGATCCACACTGGATCATTGCCATGCAAGAGGAGTTGCATCAATTTGAGACGAACAAAGTATGGGAACTAGTGCCAAAGCCTAAGGATCATTCCATTGTTGGAACAAAATGGGTATTCAGAAACAAACTGGATGATCAAGGAGTAATAATAAGGAACAAGGCAAGGCTAGTTGCCCAAGGATATTCTCAAGAAGAAGGAATTGACTACGACCAGACCTTTGCACCTGTTGCAAGATTGGAAGCCATCAGAATTTTTCTAGCTTATGCAGCTCACAAAGGCTTCAAGGTTTATCAGATGGATGTCAAGAGTGCCTTCTTGAATGGAGACATCAAAGAGGAAGTCTATGTCAGACAACCTCCAGGTTTTATCTCTCCAACTCATCCTGATTTTGTTTTTAGATTAAATAAAGCATTATATGGTCTCAAGCAAGCTCCTAGAGCATGGTATGAGACCCTAGCATGCTTTCTCTTGGAAAATGGTTTTATAAGGGGTAGAGTAGACCAAACTCTTTTTATTAGAACCCATAAGTCCCATACCCTACTAGTACAAATTTATGTAGACGATATCATCTTTGGGTCTACTAACTCAAAATTGTGCAGAAGGTTTTCTAACCTAATGCATTCTAAATTTGAGATGAGTAGCATGGGTGAGCTATCCTTCTTCCTAGGATTGCAAGTCAAACAACATGCTGAAGGCATCTTTATTTCTCAAACCAAATATGCTAATGAGCTGGTTAAGAAATTTGGCATGTCTGAGGCATCTTGTATGAAAACACCCATGCCTACCAATGCTGTATTGGATGCTGATGAACATGGGAAACCTGTTGATCAGACAACATATAGGGCAATGATTGGCTCTTTACTGTATCTTACAGCTAGTAGACCAGATATAATGTTTGCTACATGTATATGTGCTAGATTCCAAGTTAGCCCTAGAGAGTCACATCTCACATTAGTAAAGAGGATTCTTAGGTATGTTAAAAGTTGTCCAAATCTAGGTCTCTGGTATCCAAAAGATTCAGCATTTGAGTTAACTGGATTCTCTGATGCTGATTATGCTGGATGCAGAATTGACAGGAAAAGCACCAGTGGAACTTGTCAGTTCCTTGGTGATAGACTTGTCTCTTGGTTTTGCAAGAAACAAACATCTGTGTCAACTTCAACTGCTGAAGCTGAATATATGGCTGCAGGCAGTTGTTGTTCACAAATACTGTGGATTCAAAACCAACTCCTAGACTATGGTTACAACTTAGAAAAGTCAAAAATCTTTTGTGACAATACAAGTGCTATCTCCATAGCTCAAAATCCAGTCCTCCATAGTAGGACAAAACATATAGAGATTAGGCATCATTTCTTAAGGGATAATGTTGAAAAGAACAAAATTGAACTGCAATATATCCCAACTGATTTACAAAGGGGAGATATTTTCACCAAGCCTTTGGATGAAAAGAAACATACTTTCTTCCTAAATCAGTTAGGAATGTTAGATGGAGGAAGTCTTAAATAGTATCCAAGATTTTGAAAGCTAAAAATTGACCAAGACTAGGCAAAATTTCTGATTTTCCTTAGTGTCTAAAATTTCTCTGTTCTCTGAACTGCGCTCGACGATTTTCCCAAAGATCGTCGAACGGAGTTCGACGATTTCCTGAATCGTCGAACTGAGTTCAGCGCTCCTTTGATAGTATAGACTATTTCTTCTGGTCAACGATCGTCGAACGGCGCTCGACGATTTTGTTCACTGAACGATCGTCGAACGGAGCTCGACGCCTTTCCAGATCGTCGAACGGAGATCGACGATTTTGGAGTCTCTTCAGATTCCTTTAGAAGCCTCGATCGTCGAACTGAGTTCAACGATCTTTCCATTTCTGCGTCGAACCCTAATATAAAACTCATTTTTCGCCGTCGTTCTCTCTTGCGCTTTCAATTTCTCTGCAAAATCTTCTTCCCTCCAAACAGTTCTACACTTGGTCGTTTTGTCTGTTGATTTTTGCAGGTACAATGGCCGTCTCAGTTGCTGTACTCGCCGCCATGAAATTTGATGCAGGTTTTGATATTGATCTAGACTCCTTCAACACAACTGATCAAGTCTTTCAGGACATCCTCAATTTATTCAAAGATCAGCAACTATCTGCCCTCATGACAACCAGAATCAAACTTGCCTCTGATGAAATCAAAGAATGGGTATATACTGCCCACAACCTTGACAACAACACCATTGTTGGCTCTATTGGTGGCACCCAGGTACCTCTGACCCCAACAGTCCTCACAGAGGTTTTTGGTTTAAGGAATGGTGAAGACTCTGCTGAACTTTCTGGAGAAGAGTTTACTGATATACTTGCCAGGATGGGTCATCCTGAGGGAAACCCTAGCAAATTATTTAAGAGGAACATGTCAGTGGAATACAGGTTTCTGGCAGATGTTGTAGGCAAGGTTCTGTTGGCCAAACATTCTGCCCATGACACCATCTCCAGATATCAGCTCTGCCTCATGGGAGCTCTGGTGGATAGGAAAAGCCTGAACTGGGGAGAAGTCTTTTTTGATCTGCTGAAGAAAAAGATAAACAAAACATTTGTGAATTTTGGAAGAATTCTGGGAGTCTTCCTCCAGGCTAAGTGCCCTGCTCTGCTAGTCTCCTCTGGAGTGCACATCAATGCCTCCAAGAGACTCACCTGTGCCCTATTTGGGAAATGGGACAGGCAAATCATCAAGCCCAGCAGGCCCTCTTCATCAGCATCTGCCCCTTCAGGCACCAGGACTCTAAGAGTCACTCCACCCCAGGTCTCTGCCCCTGCAGAAGACCTGCCTGCTGCTAGTGCTGCTTCTCCTCCTCCTCCAAGCTCAACCCTACCTCCAGCTCCATCCACCACTCCAGCTACCTCCACCATTACAATTTCCAGCCCATCTCCAACATCAATACCATCTCCAGCAACCATCTCATCTCCACCAGCAGACCACTTCCATCCCCTATTCTCTTATCCCCCACCAGATGTCACCTCATCCCCATCCCTTCCATCCTTCACACTTCTGGATGAATCCTACATGGATGATTCCCCCTCCTCTCCTCCAGATTTACCATCCTCTTCCACCTCCTTCCAAGACCTTCTCCACCATATTATTGCCCAACCCACATTCACTCCATCCATCTCCATCCCATTATTCTCCATCTCCACCATCCCCTCTCCTGAGCCATTCATTCCACCCTTCAGCCCTCCTCCTCCAGCATCCTTAGCCATCCCAATTCCCTCTACCTCTGCTCCTGCCCTTGAGCATGTAGATCTGCCAGCCTTGGCTGACCAGTTGTATGAGCTCCTTGCACCCAGGCTCTCTCTTCTCATGGAGGCCTCTTTAGCTCCTCTACAACAGTCAGTGGCAGCTCTCTCTGCCAGGCTTTCCTCCTTCCTTACTCCTGTAGCAGCCCCACCAGCAGTGTGCCTTGATGCAGAGGTATCTGCATCCAGGCAGGGGGAGATGCCTTATGAAGCCAGCCTTCATGCTGCTGCTGCTGCTGCTTCTGCCCCTGCTGTTGTTTCTGCTGCTACTGTTGCTGTTTTTGTCTCTGCCTCTGCTACTGCTGCTGCTCCTGCATCTGTTGCCTCTGCTACTCCAGTCCTAGCAATAGACCTAAGGTCTTTGCTATCTACATTTGATACTGCATACCACTGCTGCCTCCCAGAGCCCAATGCTGTCCAGCCCTCTGAAGATCTGTCCAGGGCTCTGGTGCCCTTCTCATGCTGTGACCCCAGTATAATTTCTGCTTTTATTCATTCAGTGACTGCTGCTTCTGATGATGTCACTGCTGCTGCTGCTGATGAGCTCATTCCCAGGATTTTCTGATGACAGAGGCTGTTGATTTTGAGCCTGCTGAAGTTGTTGTTTCTGAAGCTGCTGCTGCCCTCATTCCTGAAGTAATCACTGTTTCTGCTAGTGCTCCTGTACCTGTTGTCTTATCTGCTGCTGCTGTCTCTCCTGAAATTACTAGTGCTGTTTCTGAAGTTGTTTCTGTTGCTCCATATGCTGTTGCACCTATTATTATATCTGCTGCCCCCTCTGCTTCTGCTTCTGCCCCATCAGCTGCTGTTCAGCTAAAAGAAGATCTGATGAAAAAGATTGATGCTTTATATGATGCACAGAGTTCTGAATCTGAGGATTATAACACTGCTTCTGATGATTCATCTGCCACCATTGCAAAGAAAAGGAAAGCAAGAAGTAAGGCTTTGAAGAGAGTTCCTCCTGCCAAAGTTAGAGATGACAATGATGTTCCCTACTATATTCTGCACAACTGCCCAATCACTGAGCATTGGATGCAGTTCTCTAAGAACCAGTTAAAGGCTATGAAAAAGAAGAGGAAGTATGAAAAAGGTTCTACTCAGTTCAAGCACCCTCATCCTCCTCCACCACCTCCACCTGATGCAGGTGCAGGTGGCAGCTCTGCAAGTTCAGGCCCTGCTAGAAGCCAGGCTCCCTACCAACCTCATGCTAGAACATATCAAAGGGAAAGCCAGTCTAGGGGCTCTTACTCTAGAAGGGGAGGATATAGGGGAAACCAAAGAGAGACTCAGGTTTACTCCAAAGGGCATTCCAGGCAGCATCCTTACTCTAGGGGAGGACATGTTCCTTCTGACACATCTTCTGGTCCTTTCCCCTATAAGCTCAAAGATACTGTGACTGCCAGGACTCCTCAAGATACTTCTTCCAACAGGTATGAGCCACCTGTTCCATTTGAGGACCCTGAGAAGAATCCTATGGCTTGGACTGCTAGAATGAAAGAGCTGGCTGCTTTAGATCAAATCAAGAAAGCCAAAGAAAAAGGCCTAGACACTTCCAACATCTCCACTATGTCAGAACAAAGACAGAAGGAATTAGAGAGATATGCCTCCAGCAAATTTTTTGATGCAGACAGGTACATGGAGTTGCATCCTGCTGCAGTGGTTCCAAGGACTTCTAAGCAAACATATCTGGGAGCAGCTGATGATACAAGATCCAACAGAGAAGCATTAAATCCTAACAGGGAAATTAAAATGGTAAAAGGCAAAGAAAAGGAATAACTCTGTAAGGTGATAACTCTTGGTTTTTCTGACTGCCTTCTGGATATCATGTTTATATATATCTCTGTGATGGTTCTGTGATGTCTAGCTGCTGTTGTCTTTATGTTTTTGTGACTGTATGATGTTGTTTGTTTTTCCTATGTCTGTAAATAGTTTTCCTAACCCAAATAGGGGGAGATTGTTGGAACACCCTATTACTAATTTGGGTCAGGATCACTATGTCTCTAGGAATCTATGTTTTGACCTTCTGTATAGCTTAATAAGTCAATTAGTATTGAGTCTAAGGGTTAGAAGGCTAGGATTGGAAGCTGCCCTGAAGACCCAAGTTTTTCTGGAGACTAAGTCCAGATCGTCGAGCTCCATTCGACGATCGCTGAGCTCAACCCTCATAATATCGTCGAGCTCTGGTCGACGATCGCTGAGCTCAACTTCTCAATATCGTCGAACTCTGGTCGACGATCGCTGAGCTCAGGTCGACGATTTTGACTCTGCACTGGATCCTTATCTCTGAGCTCAGTTCGACGATCTTTGAGCTCAGATCGACGATTTCTTTGCTGCTTGCATTTTCCAATTCGCTGAGCTCAGCTCGACGATAGCAGAGCTCAGTTCGACGATTTCAGTTATCTTTCAGAATTCAAATTCAAATCAGATAGAAGTTATTCTGCATTTAATTCAGAAGATCTGCCAGCCGTTTTCATTTACTTCTGGAGCAAGTTTCAAGGGATTTTTCAAGGAACAATTCAGTGGACTTTCCTTCAGAACATATTATGCAATTAAGGCTGTAATCAATGCAGACCAACGGCTATCTTTGATAGAGTAATATTCTATTCAGACTCAGAGAATAAAAGAGAGAATGTTTTTGAATAAAGACAGAGAATAGACAAGAACAAAAGAAGAAGATTGACAAGAATAGGACACCTCTCAATATACAGAGACTCTGAAAAATATTCTGTCAACAAGAATTCAGAAGAACACTCATCAAGAAGAGATCAAGCTTTCAAACATTCTTCAGATCTCTTCAGCTTTCAAAGTGTTCCAGGCCAACATCATTTCAAGACTCCAGACAATCAACATTTCAGCTTGCTGAAATCATCTTTTGCTAGAGATCTATCTTTGAAGGCCTATCACCCTCAGCAAAGCTCTTCTTCCTGAAGATTTCAAGGACTCAGGGGGAGCTTTGGCAACATCACTGAATCCACATAGTCTTCTCAGTTGCTTGAGAAAGAGAAGACTGCCATCACTCTCTCACCCCCATTCTGTAAAGGGTTTTTCAAACTCCCTTCAAAAGTTTGAATCTGGTTTTTGAGCACCTTGTCAAAAGCTCATTGGTGGCAAGACACCTGATCAAAAAATCTGTTTTGGTTTTTGAGCACCTTATCAAAAGCTCATTGGTGCCCAGGACACCTGATCAACTCATCCTGCAGTGGATTCCTACCTAGGGTGGTAGAAGAGTGGATGTACCCAAGTTGGGGAACCACTATATTTCCTTGTGTCATCTGGTTTTGCATGTTTTCTTTTTGTTTCTGGCCTAGATTTTCTTGTGCTTAATTTCTGCATAGCTTAGTTTTATTTCTGCTTCCCTGCTTACACTCATTACAACAATTGTTGTAAAGCTTTGCAAAAGTTTTCTTTGTGTTTTAAAAAGCACCATATACTCTATTCACCCCCCCTCTAGAGTATATCAGATCTAGTTTCCCCTTTCACACTCGCAGAAGGGTGTGAGAATAGCGAAGAGGATTCAAAAGCGCGAGGGAAGGTCTTTTACCAGGAGGGCGAGAGGTCTCGGCGGCATGGGAGGGGTCGTCCCTCCTCTCGCTGGGAGTAGTTGGGGGAGTAAAAGAGGGCTGTGAGTCATAGTCCTCGCGGTGCATGGCAGAACCATCTCGTGGGCTCTCTGGGTACTTTGAAACCACGAGAGCTCCCTGAAAAACACCAGTCAGTAAAAGAGAGCACACGTTGCAGAGATGACAGTGGCAGAAGCAAGTACCCACCTCTTTCTCCCTGGAAGATGCATGAGGAGTGGGGACGGTTTCCAAGGCAGTGCGAGACAGATCTCCCGCGGTAGACGACGGACCACCGACCTTCATCTTTTTTAAGCGAGACAATGGGGGGAGAGGGCGAACTAATAAAGAAGTAAAAGATGCCACGTTGGCCTTGTGCTGCTCTCGCACCAGTGCGAGACGTTCACGGAAGCTCTGGCTGTGCGTCATGACGAAGGATTCAAGCTGGGGAAGAAGGATGTGCAAAGTATTACGCCCGGTGTGCGGAGCAGGAATCCTATATTTATAGGCCCCGGTGGGGGCCTCATAAAAGATTCCTCATAAATACGTTTTTAATGCACCTTAAATAGCGAGCCTCGGTTGGACATTCTTTCCGAGCTTAGAATAATCTCGAATAGAGCGGGGATTATGTACAACCTCGGGCTCGTAAGAGGCCCTCAAGGAGCAAATAAATCGAGACAGGCGAATGGGACCGGGGGCCCACTCGCGAGAGGCGAGACGAATTGTCTCTACAATAAGCAAGGTGCCCCATTTGGGGGCGAAAAGGCCTCCAGCGGCGAGAAGGCCTCCAGCGGCGAGAAGACCTCCAGCGGCGAGAAGACCTCTTAGCAAAGGATGCCGGCGAGAAGACCTCTTAGCAAAGGACACCGGCGAGACGGGCAGAGGGGTCCATCTCGCCGACAAGTGCTTTTCCACTCGCCAGGATGAGAAGAGACCATTTTAAAATTTCCAGGTCAACATGGGTTTTTACTCTTCTACCCCGGGTATTTTTACCCTCTTACCCTTAGCGGTCTGCATATAGCTGCTCAGAACAGTGGAGTTTGGCTGTTGGCAGACCCAGCCAGGGGTACCCTGGTAATTTCAGACCAGTGCAGTTTGGTTATTGGAAGTTCAGATTCCGAAATCTATAAATAAGCCCATTGGGGTTCTTCAGAAGGGGACTTTTTCCTCACTCCCGGGGGATTATTGGCATTGTCTCCTGTGCTTTCTGAGGAACTCCAAGCCCAACTTTTGGCTTTGGAGGGGAAGCTCTCAGTGACCTTCCGGGTAAGCGGTGCGACCTCCCTGCTGCGGCTTTGGGCCAGTTTTCTAGTCCTTCATGACTAGTTGGAGGTCGGAGCTTAGGCCAAGTAGGTGTCGGCTACGCCCCTATTTTGCGAACATTTGTCGGAGTCAAATTTTGGCTTCAACACCTGGGACACGGGCGTGTCCCACGGCATGCCCTGCTTTGTATGGCGGAGCAGTCTGTCGAGTGCTCGACGAACTGCACTTGATGAGTTCTCTAGAGGTAACACGCCCTGCAACATGGGCATGTCAGGGGCGTGTCCCCCTCTGGTCAACGAACTTCATGTTGGGTACATTGGAATAAATGTACCTGATTTGAAAAAGCCTCACCCTACTCAATGATATACATCAAAATGTATTTGATGTATTTTGAGTTACCTTGTGCAGGTTAAGTAATTGCAGGGAAAGCTTAAAAGATTCTAAGTCCATGTGTCGACACCCAGAAGAAAAGTGTCGACACTTAAGAAGACTTCTGTCGACACACAGAGAAGCAGTGTCGGCACTTTGAGTAATTGTGTCAACACCAGGGATGCAGAGTCGACACCAGAAGGAAAGTGTCGACACATATAGGCTGTGTCGACACTCAATGAAGAAATGTCCAGAGAAGCTGTGTCGACACTTAGAAGTAGTGTCGACACCCAGAGGAACTTTGTCGACATCAGAAAGTGTCGACACTAGGAGGCTGTGTCAACACTCAGCAAAACAATAACAAAGTTCAAGTACAAGTGTCGACACTAGGAGGCTGTGTCGACACTCAGCAAACTTCAACAGAGTTTAAGTACAAGTGTCGACATAATGAAGAATGTGTCGACACACAGCAAAAGTCTTAACACATGAAGAAAGTGTCGACACAAGGAGCTGTGTCGACACTCAGCAAATTTCAATGAAGTCTAAGTACAAGTGTCGACACCAAGCAGATGTGTCGACACTCAACAAAAGCAAAAGTATCAACACAGAAGGCATGTGTCGACACCAAGAAGATGTGTCGACACTTAACAAGTTCAACACAAGAAGATGTGTCGACACAAAGCAGTTGTGTCGACACTTACAAGAAATCAACAAAGTACTGAAGAACAAGGAGTTGTGTCGACACGCATTATCAGTGTCGACACATGATGAAGAAGTTATGTCGAGAAGTAATTTCTACAACACAAGGAGTTGTGTCGACACCATGAAGGCTAGTGTCGACACTTAGTCTACTTGTGTCGACACTTAGTCTATCAGTGCCGACACTTAAAGACAGACTGTCTCGACACTTTCAGAAAGTTACAGAAAATTCAAGAAGTGACTGGATGACATGACAGCTGCCATTCCAGCCAGTCTACTGCAACTGTCAGAGATGTCAGAAAGTTGTTAGGAACCGGATCAGCCGGTCACCATGAAGAAAGTCTATATAAAGGCTTATTCTGTCAACAGCAGAAGATGATTAACACATCAAAGAGGATTGATCAATGAATCATTGAAGTACAACACAAATGGAAGAAGACCTTCAAGTGAAGATCTAAGAAGTTGGAGAGAGAGAGCTCCTTCCAAGAAGACAGCTGTTGAACCAGGCTGTGAAGAAAAGTTTCAGACTGAGTTCTGATTCTTAAGTTAGCAGTGATTGAAGATCAGCTGCATTGAGACTCAACCCTATTGTGTTCAAAATTCAAGAAGCTTTGAAGGAAGCCAAGGGAGGTTAATCTCAACAAAGTTCTTCCAAGAACTCATCAAGAAACCTGTCAACTATTCTCTCTTATTCTGAGTTGTAGGTATATACATTGTATTTTAATTTCTTGTAGGATCCTTAGGGATCTGAGTTATAAGCCTGAAATTATAAAGGCTGAGTGGTAGGGCCTGTGTGTCTGAGTGTAGGAGATTGATTTCTCTGAGTGTAGGCCTTGTTGAAGGCTGAGTGTAGGTCTTGGTGAAGACTGAGTGGTAGGGCCTTGAGCCTGAGTTGTAGGAACCTGGTTGGGGTTCTGAGTGTAAGATCTGAGGATCTGAGGAATAGTGGAGGAGTTTGGCCGAATCTAGTACACTACTAGATAGGCGAAGGAGGAAAGTGGATGTACCCAGACCTTGGGAAACCACTATAAAACTGTGTGTACTCTGTGTGTGTATGATTCTGTGGTTGTTGTTTTATGTTCTGTGAAATCTGTGATTAAATCTGCCTAAAAGTTTATAAAGATTAAAGTCACCTATTCACCCCCCCTCCTCTAGGTGATTAGGTACAATTTCTTTCAAGTGGTATCAACGCGAGGTTCCTCAAAAAGGACATAACTGTCTGAGTAAAAGATCCTATTGGCAGATTCATTATAATCAAGTGCAGAATCAAGAAAATCAAGAAAATGGGTTCCACAGAAAATCACAAAGAACTTGGATCCATGAAGTTGCCAATTTGTAGAAAGGAGATTTTTGGCATCTGGAAAGAAAGGGTTAGACTATTTACGGAAGCCTCTGACCCTAGAATCTATATCACAGTCAAAGAAGGGTCATATGTGCCTATGAAAGTATCAGTCCTGGATGCAAATCAGAGAACCCCTAAGGACTTTTCAGAGATGACCAAAGATGAGATTATTCTGGCCACCATGGACAAGAGGGCCCAGAATATTATTGTGAGTGCAATAGATGATGCCACATTCCAGAACACTATTCACTGTAAAACATCAAAGGAAATGTGGGACACACCGATAGTATACATGGAGGGTTCTGAAGAAGTTAGACAGGACAGAAAGTCATTATTAAACCAAGAGTATGAGAGCTTCAGACAAGGCAGGTCTGATAGTATAACAGAATGCTACAAGAAATTCTATAGGATTGTCAATGAGTTGATGTCTTATGGAAGAGAATTCAGTAACTATGAGCTGAATGATAAGTTCTTGAGATCCCTAACTAAAGACTGGGATACTAAGATTTGTGCCATAAGGGAAATGGCCAAGTTAGCAGATATTCCTCCTCCAACATTGTTTGAAAAGCTGTTATCCTATGAAATGCAGCTAATGGTTAGGAAAGAGGAAGAGAAGACTACAAGATTTGAGCATAAAGAAAGAGCTGTGGCATTCAAGACAGAAGCCACCAAGAAATATAAAAGTAAGTCTCCATCTCCACCCCCAAAAGTTGCTGAGACTGAGACAGATGAGTCAGAAAGTAAGAATTCTGAAAACAGTGAGAGTGATGAGGACTTTGCAGCTTCCACAAGACATTTTCAGAAGTTCCTAAAGAAGAAACAGTGGAGGTCTAAGCCATCCACTTCACAGAAGTCATCAAAGAATGACAGGAGAAAGACCAAGTCAAGTAGAACTACATCTTCAAAGATAGTTTGTTATTGTTGTAACAGACAAGGACATGTTGTTGCTGACTATCCAGAGAAAAGGAAAGTGTCAACTGATAATAAGAAGACTCAGATCAAGGGAAAAAATGAAAGGTCCTTTGTTGCAAAGAAGGAGAAAAGTCTGTCAGATATGTCTTCTTCAGAAACTGATTCAGAAGCTGAAGCTTACATTGGACTGTTTGCTGAAGAAGAAGAAGATGAGTTCATCCAATTAATGAACTCAATATATGAGCAAGAGGACAATCAGTGCCAGGGACTGATGGCCTTATCAGAAGGAGATAAAATCCAGGAGCAGCCTGGACCAAGTCAGGTACAAAATTGTTCTATTACTTCATTTTCTAGTACTAGATCAGAATCAGATTCATCAGCATCAAGTGATGAGAGTGGATCTGAATATGAAGAAGATATTCATCAATTGATTGATGAATATAGAGTACTGTTGCAAGCTTTGAAGAAAAGTAAATCCTTGACCAAGAGTCAGGCTAAGGAGATTGCTAGTCTTAAAGTTGCTGCAACAGATTTTGATAAGTTGATTGATCAAAAACTAAATGAAATAGCCAGGCTGAAGAACATAACTGTTATTCAGATGGGGACTATAACATTTAAAAATGATCAAATCAGAAATCTGGAGATTAGTCTTCAGAAAGAGAGAGACATAGTTGCAAGGTTTTCTAAACCAAAGTCTGTTCTACCTTTGATAGATGAATTTGTACATCAAAAGGGTAAAACTGGATTAGGGTTTACAAAACCTGCTAGGACTATAAAGTCCAAGTCTAAGGGCAAAGCCCCATTACTCAACAAGACTGCTGTAGATAGAACAGCCAGGGTTGTACCTAAGCAAATGTACAACAGATTTGAGTGCTGGTGCTGTGGCAAGATAGGCCACTTTGTCATAGACTGTTGGCACAATTCTAGTGCCAAAGTGAGTAGCAATCTGCCTGCTAGAAAATCTACAGGTAGCTTTGTTAAGAGGCAAACTAACCAGCACCAAGGACCCAAGAATTCTTTGGGTTCTAAGGTTAACTAATCTGTTTTGCAGGTGAGTCCAAGTGGCCATGCCCCAATATGGTACTTGGACAGTGGATCTTCCAGGCACATGACTGGAACTAGGGGATTGCTAAAGGACTACACACCAATCAAGGATGGTCCTGTTGTGCCAACCCTATAGAGAAACCCAACAGTGGTATCAAAGCGAGGTTCGGCCATGACTGTTGTTTTGGAAGTTTGGTCATTCCAGTGCGTGAAAACCTAGAAATTTAGAAGCGTTCTAAATGTCTAGATTTAGTCTTGGCACTTCGCCAAGAACGATTGGAATTTCGGTGGAATTTCTAAGTGTTAGAAATTGTTGTCTCCTTAGCAGTAACCATCCCTCGAGTATGTTTTGGATTTTGAATCCAACGTAGAGAGATGAGCTTGTCTACTGCTTAAGTTGAGTTGTCTTTGCCTTCTGTCCAATGCATGTAAATCTGAGGATTTGGAAATTTCCGGATGTTCAGATTTAGCCCTTCCTTCTATCAAATTGTTGATGGTGTAAGGATGTGCACATAAGGGATGCATGTGGTGTAGAATTGTTTTTCTTTGGATGTGCACATAGATCAAATGTTGATCATGGTTAACTGTTAACCTAAAATTGAAATCCCTTCTTCTAATATTAAGTGTTCGGATGCCTTCCGATGGATGACACTCTTCCTGCCTCGATCGATGAAATGTGGGCTTGCCAAAGCAAGGTGCATTAATCTATCTTGGTAAGGGTGCGAGCGGATAATTGTGATATCCCACTGTCGACATCGGGTCCAGCTTAACTAGGTGACCTCAAAGGTTGAGTGCCTAGAGGCATAGGGTTGGCATGCACCATATGATGGATGCGAATAAGGAGTTATTCACCAACCATACAAGAATTGCATGAGGATGCAATTGGCAAGCGTTGCCTACCTAAATAATCGCATCGTGAGAGGAACGCCAAAGCGGACTCATTGTGTTGGTGAAATACGGATCTTGTCCACTAAGAGAGTAGCTCGCATGAACTCTCCGAATTGTTAGTGAGGGCTATCATTTCGAATAAAATAGTGGGAGTATTTTAATTGAAGTCCTAATTAGAATAAATTGTAATTGAAATTTAGGTACTGATTTTATTCTGCATAAATTCTTGTAGAATTCCATGGCAAGTGTTTCACACTCCACGCTGTCTCTGAGAGCCATCCTTGAGAAGGATAAGCTCAGCGGGACAAACTATATGGACTGGTATAGGAACCTGAGAATTGTTCTCAGGCAAGAGCGAAAGCTCTATGTCTTGGAAGAAGAAGCCCCCGAGCTGCCGACCGGGAATTCTTCCCGTACTGAGAAAGATACTTATAAGAAGTATACTGACGATGCTTTAGATGTCGAGTGCCTTATGCTTGCCACTATGAACTCTGAGCTTCAGAAGCAACATGAGAGCATGGGGTGCAAGGAGATTGACGAGCATCTCAAGAAAATGTTTCAAGGGCAGGCTCGTCAAGAGAGGTTCGACATCATGAAAGCATTATTTCAGTGCAAGATGGGAGTTCGTGACTCAGTAGGGACTCACGTACTCAAGATGATTGGGTATATAGAGAACCTTGAAAGGCTGGGTTTTCCTCTTGGTCAAGAGTTGGCCACAGATCTGATCCTGCAATCGTTGCCGGACAGTTATGAGCAGTTTGTCTTGAACTACAATATGAATGAGATAGACAAGACACTGCCCGAACTCCTAGGCATGTTGAGAACTGCCGAAATCAACATGAAGAAGGCCAAGCCTGCCAGCCCCATACTGATGGTGCATAAGGGCAAGGGCAAAGCCAAGGGCTCCAAGAAGATGAAGGTAGGACCTAAGTCACATCTTGAGCCCAAATCTTCAGCACTGATGAAAAAGAAGAGCACGGTGAAGGAAGGGAAATGCCACCACTGTGGCAAGGCTGGTCATTGGAGGAGGAACTGTCCTTCGTACATTGAGGGTCTGCAGAAATTGAGGGGAGGTATGACTTCCGCTTCAAATGTTTACATTATAGAGATAAACCTTTCTGCTCCTTCATCTTGGGTATTGGATACCGGATGTGGTTCTCACATTTGTACAAATGTGCAGGAACTGGGAAGGAGAAGATTGCTGAGTAAAGGGGAGGTGGACCTCCGCGTCGGCAATGGAGCAAGAGTTGCTGCTGTAGCCGTAGGAGTTTACCGTCTTTCTTTGCCCAGTGGGCTTGTAATAGAACTAGATAACTGTTATTTTGTTCCGGCGATAACTAGAAACATTATATCTATTTCATGTTTGGACATGATTGGATTTTCTTTTATAATTAAGAACAATTGTTGTTCAATATTTAAGAATGATGTTTGTTATGCTGTAGCCCAATTGTTTAATGGTCTTTACGTTTTGAACTTGGACCATCTGATCTATAATGTAGAAAATAATAAAAGACTAAGAACAAATGACTCGAACCCTACTTTTCTCTGGCATTGTCATTTGGGCCATATCAACGAGAAGCGCATATCCAAACTCCATAGAGATGGACTTTTGGACTCATTTGATTATGAATCATTTGAGCGATGCGAATCTTGTTTGTTAGGCAAGATGACTAAAGCTCCTTTCACTGGTTATACTAAGAGGGCTGAGGATCTCTTGGGTGTTGTACATAGTGATGTATGCGGACCCATGAGTTCCATGGCTAGAGGTGGGTATTTCTACTTTGTTACATTTACTGATGATTTCAGTAGATACGGATATGTGTATCTTATGAAGTGCAAATCCGAGACCTTTGAAAAGTTCAAAGAGTTCAAGAATGAAGTAGAAAACCAGTTGGGTAAAAGGGTTAAAGCACTCCGATCTGATCGAGGTGGCGAATACCTGAGTCATGAGTTTCGTGATCATCTGAAAGAGTGTGGTATTGTATCACAGCTCACTCCACCTAGAACACCACAACATAATGGTGTGTCTGAGAGGAGAAATCGTACTCTGTTAGACATGGTACGTTCGATGATGAGTCATGCAGACTTGCCTGTTTCCTTTTGGGGTTTTGCTTTAGAGACTGCTGCAATGACATTGAATCGCGCTCCAACGAAAACGGTTCTGAAGACACCATATGAGATATGGACTGGGAAGCGTCCTAGTATGTCGTTCATTAAAATTTGGGGCTGTGAGGCATATGTGAGACGTCAAATTCCTGACAAGCTGGAACCCAAATCGGATAAATGTTATCTGGTGGGATATCCTAAGGAAACGAAAGGGTATTACTTTTACCTACCATCCGAGGGCAAAGTGTTTGTCGCAAGGACTGGTGTCTTCTTGGAGAAAGAGTTCTTATCAAGAAAGACTGAAAAGGTAGAGCTTGAAGAAGTTCAAGAACCACATGTAGTGAATGAACCGGAATTGGATTCTGAGTCAGGACTACAAGATGTTGTAGCTAGAGAACCTGTTCAGGGAACACAAGTCCTACGTAGATCTGGTAGACCGAGGTTTGAGCCTGAGAGATATGGATTTCTCGTGTCTCAAATAGGTAATGTGTTGCTCATGGATCATGATGATGAACCAGCAACCTACCAAGAGGCTATGAATGGACCGGACTCCGACAAATGGCTTGAGGCTATGAAATCCGAAATGGACTCCATGTATGCAAACCAAGTTTGGAACTTGGTGGAACCACCTGAAGGGGTACGACCCATAGGGTGCAAGTGGGTCTTCAAGAAGAAGACCGACATGGATGGGAATGTACAGACATTCAAAGGGCGACTAGTGGCTAAGGGTTTCAAGCAAATTCATGGTATTGACTATGATGAGACCTTTTCCCCTGTTGCCGTGGTAAAGTCCATTAGGATATTGCTTGCTATTGCTGCGTATTATGACTACAAGATCTGGCAGATGGATGTCAAAATGGCTTTCCTTAATGGAAACCTCCTTGAGGAAGTGTATATGACACAACCCGAGGGTTTTGTATCCCCAGATGAAGCCACTAAAATATGCAAGCTGAATAAGTCCATTTATGGACTGAAACAGGCCTCTCGAAGTTGGAATCTTCGTTTTGATGAGAAAATCAAAGAATTTGGTTTCATCAAGAATGAAGATGAGCCTTGTGTTTACAAGCGAATCAGTGGGAGCATTGTTGTCTTCCTGATATTGTATGTAGATGACATACTGTTGATTGGGAATGACATTCCTACCCTGAAAGTTGTTAAGAACAACCTAGGGAACTGCTTTTCAATGAAGGATTTGGGTGAAGCGACTTATATACTTGGTATTAAGATCTATAGAGATAGATCGAAGAAGTTGCTGGGTTTGACCCAGAGTACGTACATCGAAAAGGTGTTGAAGCGGTTCAACATGCTTGAGTCCAAGAAAGGATTTTTGCCCATGTCTCATGGTGTGAATCTCTCTAAGGACCAATGTCCAAAGTCTTGTGAAGACAAGGACCGCATGAAGTTGATTCCATATGCTTCGGCAATTGGATCAATCATGTACGCGATGTTATGTACTCGACCCGATGTCTCCTTTGCTTTGAGCATGACTAGCAGGTATCAGTCAGACCCCGGTGAGTGTCACTGGATTGCAGTCAAGAATGTCCTGAAGTACTTGAGAAGGACTAAGGACGTGTTCTTGGTGTATGGTGGAGAGGAAGAGCTCGTTGTAAGTGGTTACACGGATGCTAGCTTCCAAACTGATCGAGACGACTCCAAGTCTCAGTCAGGTTTTGTGTTTTGCCTGAATGGAGGAGCTGTGAGCTGGAAGTGTTCCAAGCAAGAGACAGTTGCTGATTCTACAACAGAGGCCGAGTATATCGCAGCAGCTAATGCGGCGAAGGAGGCTGTATGGATTAGGAAATTCATCGGCGAGCTTGATGTAGTTCCTAGCATTGTTGGTCTCGTAGTCCTCTACTGTGATAACAATGGTGCAATTGCACAATCTAAGGAACCTAGATCTCATCAGCGCTCCAAGCACATACTTCGGCGGTTTCATCTTATTCGTGAGATTGTCGAACGAGGAGATGTAAACATTTGTAGAGTGCCGACTGGGGAAAATATTGCGGATCCGCTGACAAAGCCTCTCGCGCAGAGAAAGCATGATGGTCATACTAGATCGATGGGTATGCGATACCTAAACGATCAACTCTAGCGAGGATCTTATGGATTGCATGTAAATATGTATTTTGTTGGCTGTTTGTTCATATGATGAACTGAGTACCTAGTTTTTCTTTTATAATTAATGGCAAGTTCTTTTATTATGTCTTTTCTATATGATAGTTAAATGTTAACATAATAGATACCCTTAGAATGTTTGCTTCCATGGGACATCAAGTACGTGACTTGAATGTGAGAGCCCATGATTTATTTGAAGCTTCATTCTTAAAGGTCCCTGGTCGAGTATCATCATAGAAGCTAAGGGTGATGATGATACATGAAGACTAGCATGTGTGTTGACTGATGACTGGTTCTCACAGGTCATGATATTGTGATATCAAGTCTTCACGTGGGTACTTGTTAGTGAACAAGTTGTACTGGATAGACAACCTGAGACTACTCTGTGGATTGTCATCCAATAGTGTCACGAGTAGGTCTCAATTGACAATGGTGTTGTGGTCCTTTGACCTGAAGTCACGACATTCATCAAGTGAGGAAGAGCGTGCTTTGATGCCATCTAAAGTCTTCC
This sequence comes from Platanthera guangdongensis, assembly GCA_039583875.1. Lineage (NCBI taxonomy): Eukaryota > Viridiplantae > Streptophyta > Magnoliopsida > Asparagales > Orchidaceae > Platanthera > Platanthera guangdongensis. Next base: position 127,251,812 of record CM077164.1, read on the forward strand.
TTGAGAAAGGTTGATGATAAGGGTGGTTGTTGGGCATGTTACGAATCATTTGGGTGTTTGTGTGTGAGCAGATATGGGATTTGTCTTCCTGTATGACAGGAGTTGCATCCATGGGCCCCTTGATGGAACTGGACTGAGAAATGCATGGCCATGCTTGGTTGAGTCAATATGTGATATTGGACTCACCATTCTCTGGAAGTCCGTCCTGGATCAAGAAAACTTGGATTGAGCTATTACAAGGGTGACACGGTCCATGCCTCTAGTTCTTTCCAGATGTAAGGGACAAAAGGACAAAGACAACGCTGATACATTGGTCATAAAGGCTTATGAGTTATGAACTCTTATTGCTTGGGGAGCAATGATGCATTTCTAGATGCCGCTCATTGTTTGTGAGGTTTTTGGTTTGATACTTTCGAGATCAAGTGGGAGTCTGTTGGAGTTACCATGATGATCTGGAAGTGGTCAAACATGTAATCTCACTGCCAACGCAATATGAGTCTGCAGGGTCACACATAAGAGATGTGGAGAAGTTGGATGACTGACTGTGTTGGTAAAGGTTACCAATCACCGACCTGAATAGGGTTATGGGCAAAGTGTTGCCTTATAGGATCATCGGGTTGGGCAAAGGTTGCCTTGAAAGGCTGGTTAGGTTCGTCGTCCGAGGGTCAAAGACATTAGTCGAGAATGGTCTTCTGATTCCCGCCGATCGGCGAGAATCGTCTCCCTGATTCTCGCCGATCAACGAGAATCGTCGAGAATCAATTGTTGATTCTCGACGATCGACTACTTCGACGATTTTCGTCGACCGCGGCTCGACGATCGTCGAGTATCATTATGTGTCGTCGAGCTTGGCTCGACGATCGGCGAGAATCGTCGAGTATTGTACTCTGATTCTCGCCGATCCAATGTGATACTCGTCGAATGATTCTCACCGAACCTACTCAGTGATTATCGCCGATTGTCGCCGATTCTCACCGATTCATACTCGCCGATTCTGAACCCTAGTTCTGGGTGGTCTGCGGATAGCGATTTTCCTGGGTTTATTTATACCTCTAGTATAAATAGAACACTTAGGTTTTATCGGAGATATCCCTTTTGGCTACTGTGCGAATCGACCCCGATGGAAAGGTTCCGCTCGATCGTTCCGCCGATACCGATCCCGCCGCCGGAAAGTGTTCCGCCGCCGCGTTCGCTCCGCTGCCACCTCTTCTCCGGCGACTGTCGCTGGTGCTGCTCTTCCTGGCGCGGACCTAGCAGTCCGTGGATTAGCTGAGGTGACGTCTTCTCCTTCCCGATCTTCCGTGCGACGGAAAGCTCGGCGTTCTCCCGCTCGTGTGGACTTCTGCAGAAACGTGGATACTATTCCACGTAGAACTCGCCACCAGCAAGCAGACAAAGTTTGGAGCTCCTCCGTTGAGTTCTGACTCAACGCCACAGAGGTAATTTTTGCCTAGTTTTGCTAACTTCTTGATTCAACTGTTCATGGCCCGATCCACATCTCTTTGGGTTTTTCTTGATGTTTTACTTTTCCGCTGCGTGCACAAGTGTTGTGCCAACCCTATAGAGAAACCCAACAGTGGTATCAGAGGGAGGTTCGGCCATGACTGTTGTTTTGGAAGTTTGGTCATTCCAGTGCGTGTAAACCTAGAAATTTAGAAGCGTTCTAAATGTCTAGATTTAGTCTTGGCACTTCGCCAAGAACGATTGGAATTTCGGTGGAATTTCTAAGTGTTAGAAATTGTTGTCTCCTTAGCAGTAACCATCCCTCGAGTATGTTTTGGATTTTGAATCCAACGTAGAGAGATGAGCTTGTCTACTGCTTAAGTTGAGTTGTCTTTGCCTTCTGTCCAATGCATGTAAATCTGAGGATTTGGAAATTTCCGGATGTTCAGATTTAGCCCTTCCTTCTATCAAATTGTTGATGGTGTAAGGATGTGCACATAAGGGATGCATGTGGTGTAGAATTATTTTTCTTTGGATGTGCATATAGATCAAATGTTGATCATGGTTAACTGTTAACCTAAAATTGAAATCCCTTCTTTTAATATTAAGTGTTCGGATGCCTTCCGATGGATGACACTCTTCCTGCCTCGATCGATGAAATGTGGGCTTGCCAAAGCAAGGTGCATTAATCTATCTTGGTAAGGGTGCGAGCGGATAATTGTGATATCCCACTGTCGACATCGGGTCCAGCTTAACTAGGTGACCTCAAAGGTTGAGTGCCTAGAGGCATAGGGTTGGCATGCACCATATGATGGATGCGAATAAGGAGTTATTCACCAACCATACAAGAATTGCATGAGGATGCAATTGTCTCGTCGATCGGCGAGAATCAGGGAGACGATTCTCGCCGATCGGCGGGAATCAGAAGACCATTCTCGACTAATGTCTTTGACCCTCGGACGACGAACCTAACCAGCCTTTCAAGGCAACCTTTGCCCAACCCGATGATCCTATAAGGCAACACTTTGCCCATAACCCTATTCAGGTCGGTGATTGGTAACCTTTACCAACACAGTCAGTCATCCAACTTCTCCACATCTCTTATGTGTGACCTTGCAGACTCATATTGCGTTGGCAGTGAGATTACATGTTTGAGCACTTCCAGATCATCATGGTAACTCCAACAGGTCCTAAAGTCACCTTTGGTGGTTCTGAAAAAGGAATCATCAAAGGTTTTGGTAACATTTCTAGCAACCTTATAACAATTACTCAAGTGGCTTATGTTAAAGGTTTGAAACACAACCTCATTAGTATTAGTCAGCTGAGTGATTTAGGATATGACATCTCATTTGTCAAAGATGGTTGTCATATCAGGAGGTCTAATGATCAAAAGATCATTTTGACAGGTTACAGGAAGAGAAATGTCTATTGTCTAGACATTATGTGTGAGAACAATGTTTCTCCTGTGTGTCTTGTAGCTGATGAGAAAGTCTCTCATTGTGTCAAATGGCACAAGAGGCTAGCCTATCTTAACTATAAGATAATTGTCCAACTCTATAGTAAAGAGTTAGTGAGGAATGTCCTCAGGTTAAGTGTATTAAAGATTGGATATGCTCAGCTTGTCAAAAAGGCAAGCAGACTAGATCAACATTTAATAGCATTGAGAACAAAGATGCTGTGAGGTGCTTATACCTCTTACATATGGATCTCTTTGGTCCTATGCCAGTTCACAGCCTAGGTAGGAAGGTGTACACATTTGTAGTTGTAGATGACTACTCAAGGTTTTCCTGGGTGTTCTTCCTTACACAGAAATCTGAAACTCCTAGTATCTTTTATAGTTTTGTCAAACAAATTCAGAATGAGTTAGACAGTACAGTGGTAAAAATAAGAAGTGACCATGATACTGAATTCCAGTCTGATAGTATGACAAAGCTATGTGAAGAATTTGGGATATTTCAGGAATTTTCTTCACCAAGAACACCTCAGCAAAATGGCATTGCTGAAAGGAAAAATAGAACCTTGATTGAGGCTGGTAGAACACTATTAAGTGACACATCTCTCCCAGAATATTTTTGGGCTGAAGCAGTGAACACTGCATGCCATGTAATTAATAGGGCTACTATCACCAAGAGCCACAATAAGACCCCCTATGAGATTGTGAAAGGCAGAAAACCAAATCTATCATATTTCAGGTTCTTTGGTTGTAAATGCTATATACTTAACAATGAAAAGTCTTAGTTAACCAAGTTTGCTTCCAAATCCCAAGAGGGGATCTTTGTTGGGTACAGCAATAATAGTAAGGCTTATAGGGTCTACAACTTGACTACTCAAGTTTTAGAAGAATCAGTAAATATAGTATTTGATGAAGCTAGACTCATTAACAATGAATTGTCTAGAAGTATTTGCAGCTCCACAGGTGTGACTGAGAAGATGGACAAGCTTACTATTGAAGAAGGTTCTACTGCAAGACAACAAGTGGATGATAGTGGCTGTTGTCCAGGGGGAGTACTAGATACACCTGATGCAGAAGAAGACCATGGAGTGCAGCAAGTTGAAGAAGCTGAAGGAGTACAACCTGAAGACAGGCTACCTCCAGCAAATAGACATTTGAAAGATCATCCAGCCAATCAAATCATTGGAGATATCAGACAAGGGGTACAAACAAGGAGCAGAAATCTAAGTTCAGTACTCTACTCCAGTTTTCTATCCCAGGTAGAGCCAAAGAAGTTTGAAGAAGCTATCCTAGACCCTCATTGGATTGAGGCTATGCAAGAGGAACTGAATCAGCTCAAGAGATGCAAAGTCTGGGAGCTTGTTCCTAAACTAAAAGACCACAACATAATTGGGACTAAGTGGATCTTTAGGAACAAGATGGATGAACATGGAGTTATTGTGAAGAACAAAGCAAGACTGGTTGCTAAGGGATATAGGCAAAAAGAAGGTATTGACTTTGATCAAACCTTTGCTCCAGTAGCCAGACTGGAGGCAATAAGGATGTTCTTGGCCTATGCAACCTATCAAGGGTTTAAAGTATGCCAAATGGATGTTAAGTCAGCTTTTCTGAATGGAAATCTGAAAGAAGAAGTCTATGTGGAACAACCATCAGGTTTTGTTGATTCTATCAAACCTAATTATGTCTATAGACTTAGGAAGACTTTGTATGAGTTTAAACAAGCCCCTAGGGCTTGGTATGAAACCCTGTCTAGTTTCCTCATTGAGAATAAATTCATAAGGGGGAAAATAGACAAGACTCTATTCCTTAGGGAATCTAGAGGCAAGATCATACTACTCCAAATATATGTAGATGACATCATATTTGGGTCTACTGAAAGTTGTCTTTGCAAAAAGTTTGCAAAAATAATGCAAGGACAATTTCAAATGAGTAGTATGGGGGAACTTAAGTTCTTCTTGGGTCTCCAAGTTAGACAGACTGAGAATGGTTTATACATATGCCAGTCTAAGTTCACTCTAGAGTTGATAAGGAAGTATGGTATGCAATCATCCAGTACCATGAAAACTCCTATGGGGTCAAGTATGTCTCTTAGCAAAGATGATGCATGGAAACCTGTAGATGAGACTTTGTATAGAGGGATAGTTGGCTCCCTATTGTATTTGACTGCAAGTAGACCAGATATCATGTATGCTACATGTGTCTGTACTAGGTACCAAGCTTGCCCTAAAGAATCTCATTTGACAGCAGTCAAAAGAATATTGAGATATCTTAAGGGCACTCCTTATCTAGGCCTTTGGTACCCTAGGAATGGAGACTTTGAACTGACAGATTATTCAGATGCAGATTTTGCAGGCTGCAAGGAAGATATCAAAAGTACAACAGGTACCTGTCAATTCCTAGGTGGAAGACTGATATCATGGAGTAGCAAGAAGCAAACAAGTGTGGCAATCTCCACAGCAGAATCATAGTATGTTGCTGCAGGAAGTTATTGTGCTCAACTTCTATGGATTCAACATCAGCTAGAAGACTATGGTATTCAAGTAAGTAGAACACCTCTATTTTGTGATTCTACTAGTGCTATTTCTATTGCAAACAATCCTGTCTCCCATAGTAGGACTAAGCACATAGAAATAAAATACCATTTTCTAAGAGAATATGTGGAAAAAGGAGATATTTCACTAGAATATATAAATACAGATAATCAACTAGCTGACATGTATACTAAGCCCTTAGATGAAACCAAATTCAATAGGTTCAAAATTGAATTAGGTATGATAAACTTAGAATAAGTTTTCAAAATTGGCTAAATAAAATGGTGTCGACACACAGAGTTGTCTGTGTCGACACAGAAAAGTGGTGTCGACATTTCAGAGAAATGGTGTCGACACATCTAGACAGTCTGTGTCGACACTTAAGAGAATTAGTGTCGACACTTAAATAGTAGGTGTCGACACATCCAAGGTGGTGTCGACACTTAGGATTTACTCAACATTAGTCTGATAAAGTCTCGACTAAGTGTCGAGCTAAGCGGTGTCGACACATAAACAAGTGTCGACACATATATTCTGTCGACTATACTTGTGTCGACATATAGTTGTCGAGACATTATAAGTCTGTGTCGACACTTTTCAACAGTGTCGACACAATTTAAGTATTTTGACGCGCCCTTTCATCTTCGATTCTAGAAAGGTATAAATAGGTTTTTGCCATTGTCTGTCGACACGCTCACCAAAGTTTCGAGACCAAACTTGTGTGTCGACATCTCTCTTCTCTGATTCAAATTTCTTCAAACCCTAATGGCGCCCAAGCTAGAAGAGAATGTGAATGAAGGATATGAACTCGTGCGACACGCATTTGATGATGCGGAACTAGATATCAAAGGCGTGATAACCCTAATAACTGAGACTGGGTTAGAATTTCTTGTTTCAGAACCAAGCAAGATCTGGAAGAAGGAGGTCCTTGAGTTTCTGAATGGCGCAACACTAGATGAGTCAGGACTCAAGATAAAGTCAAGAGTTCATGGGGCAAAGGTGAAGGTTTCTCCTAAGAGTCTGAGAAAGGTACTTCAACTACCAAGGACTAAGGAAGAAGAAGAGGTTTCTGCTTCTAAGACTAGAGAATCATTAACATGGTGTGGACTGGACTCCAACATGAAAATAGGATCTGTTTTCAACAGAAAGGGAATGAATATGCAAGGCAAATTCTTATCTGAAATTGTTGGCAAAGTTATCTTGAGCAAGCCTGGCGGGCATGATAGAATATCTGCTTATATGTTCAGTCTACTGACAAGAATTATCTTCAAACTAGAAACTGATTGGTCTACAGTAGTGTTTGATAAGATAAAAGAGAGTATGAAGAAGCCCAATTTGGGTAGGATTCTAAGTCTTTACCTGGCTGGTAGTATACCAGAGGTCATGAGTCAAGCAGCTGGAACTAAGATCAACCACATGAGGAGAATGGATTTGAGAATCTTCTCTAGGTGGGATAGAGTCTTGACCAAGGAAATGCCAACTCCTAAGAAGGAAACACCCCTGAAGAAGAAGAAAAAGACAGCCCCTGTGGCTCAAGAATCATCAAGCAGCTCTGAAGAGCATGTAGTGTTCACTCCAGATGAAGAAGAAACTGGGAATGCTGGACAATCTCCAGCAAGACAAGAAGATGCAGGAAGGCAGGGGGAGCTACCACAAGCAAGCCCTATTCACCAGGTTTCAATCCAGGGGGAGCCTTTACTTATGGATGAGCCAACTCCACTGGAGAGTGAACAAGCTACACAGACCATACTTGAGGTAATCACTGAAATCAACCAATTAGATTTCCCTGTTGAGAATGACATTATGACTGACACATTATCTGATGTTAATCAGCAACCTCAGATTCATAGTCAACCTCAAGATGTTGTCATGGAAGACACATTTGTTGCTAATCAAGTGGTTGATGAGATAAGAGATTCTCCACCCCATCCTCAACAAGAATTTACCCTAGAAGAACTGTTCCCAGACCTTCTTCAAACTTATATTGAAGTGGAAAAAGCTGCTGCTGAGGGGGAGAAAGTAGTTATTGAGGGGGAGCATGTGGAGATTGAAGAAGAAACTACAAGGAAAGAACCTGAAGTTCCAAAGGATGCTGAGCAGGTTCCTAGGACTGACAAGGATTTACCTTTTAGCCCTAAGGATAGGGTAGATATAGCCAGCACATCTGAAGATGAAGAGGCTGCAAGAGCCAAGAAGAGAAAATTTCAAGTTTTCAAGAGGAGGAGCCAGACATATAAGAAAACTTTACAAACAATAGCACCACAGCCTGCACCATAGCCTGCCCCATCTACAGATTTCAGTTCTCTGATGGTTGCATTACAGATAAAGATGGATGAGCAAAGACTGGCTTTGCAATCTTATATGGATGAAGGGCATAAGTCATTGTAATTTGATCTGGCCCAAGATATTAAGTCAATCAGATTTGAAATGAATCTGAATAAGAAAGAAATGACTGACTGCTTTCATAAGGGAGGAAATGCAGTAGTCTATCTGGCCACACATCAAGAGAAATTGAAGACAAAACTGGAAGAACTTGAAGTGAAGCAAGGGTATGTTCTGGAGAATCAGATGAGGATGAATGATAATTTAACAGCTTCCTACAATGCCATTGTAACTGAACTAAAGAATATAGCAACTGCCCAGAATGCAGCCCTGATCACTGCCAAAGAAGAATTTGACAAAGCATTGCAAGAGAGCTTAACTGCTGTTACTTCTGCACTTCAGGATTCTCAGAAGTTAATAACTGAAAAGCTCCAAAGGTTGAAACCTTTCTAGAAAGATGGAGTAAATTATCTGAATGCACAAATAAGGTTTCAGAAAGATGATCTAAGAGATCACATTGAACGAGAAGTCATAAAGGGGGAGAGGGTGTTAGTCAAAGCCAGCTCTGATCATGCAAAGTGGATTTCAAATTCCATCAGAGCCACCCTTGGATATCCTCCATTATATGATGATGACAATGTTGCAGAGTTTGGAATTAATCCTGCATATCTTGGAGGGGAGCCAGCTGAAGTAGCTCAAGTAATATATCCTCCACCAGACTTTGATATGATACATCAAGACATACAATCAATGTATAGTCCTCCTGAAGGAAATCAGAATGTCATTATTGAGAAAGTTGTTCAGCCAGTGCCAGAGGCAATTCTGAAAGAACAAGAGGCTTTGCTGAAGGAAGAAGAGACTGCATTGTCTAAGAAAAGGTTCAGAGAGCAAGCTGAACTTTGGCCTGATTTTGAACAATGGAGCCCCACCTCCAGGAATATCATTTTAACTGCATGGAAGGCTGCCAAGGACAATATCCAGGATAGAAATAAGTGGTATTCTGAACTGGAGTGGAGGAAGCATGAGACAAGGCAAGAGGCCGTTGTGCAATATAGAAGAAAGGCTAAGATGGGAAAGCTACCTCCTAATGCACAGGAGCCTAGAAAGTACTTTCCTAAGCCTTATCATTACTTTGAAAGGCAGAAGATCAAAGCTGAAGATTTGAAAAAGAAGGATCTTAAAGGAAAGAAGCCTGCTGTTGATGATGATAATGAAGCTCCAGTTCAAGCAAAGATACAATCTGGAAAGGGGATTGTAATTCAAGAACCTGAGCAGCAATAGGATAGAGATTTTCTTTAGTTTACAGTTGTAATCATTTGATTTTAAACTCTCTGTAAACTTGTGAAAACGAATATGTTGAAGTTGTTAGAACAATGTGATATATGTTAAATGTATTGCATTAATGTTCTGAGAAATTTGAGTATGCATGTTTTGCTTATACATGTTTATGTACTTACCCTGTTATATAATCCTGTTTTACATCATACTGTGAATTTGTTATGTATGGTGTATATCATTGACTAAGGGTTATGACTTCTCCAAATAGGTTGTTGGGTACATTGGAATAAATGTACTTGATTTGAAGAAGCCTCACCCTACTCAATGATATACATCAAAATGTATTTGATGTATTTTGAGTTACCTTGTACAGGTTAAGTAATTGCAGGGAAAGCTTAAAAGATTCTAAGTCCATGTGTCGACACCCAGAAGAAAAGTGTCGACACTTAAGAAGACTTGTGTCGACACCCAGAGAAGCAGTGTCGACACTTGGAGTAATTGTGTCGACACCAGGGATGCAGAGTTGACACCAGAAGGAAAGTGTCGACACATACAGGCTGTGTCGACACTCAATAAAGAAATGTCCAGAGAAGCTGTGTCGACACTTAGAAGCAGTGTCGACACCCAGAGGAACTTTGTCGACATCAGAAAGTGTCGACACTAGGAGGCTGTGTCGACACTCAGCAAAACAACAACAAAGTTCAAGTACAAGTGTCGACACTAGGAGGCTGTGTCGACACTCAGCAAACTTCAACAGAGTTTAAGTACAGGTGTCGACATAATGAAAAATGTGTCGACACACAGCAAAAGTCTTAACACATGAAGAAAGTGTCGACACAAGGAGCTGTGTCGACACTCAGCAAATTTCAATGAAGTCTAAGTACAAGTGTCGACACCAAGCAGATGTGTCGACACTCAGCAAAAGTATCAACACAGAAGGCATGTGTCGACACCAAGAAGATGTGTCGACACTTAACAAGTTCAACACAAGAAGATGTGTCGACACAAAGGAGTTATGTCGACACTTACAAGAAATCAACAAAGTACTGAAGAACAAGGAGTTGTGTCGACACACATTATCAGTGTCGGCACATGATGTAGAAGCTGTGTCGAGAAGTAATTTCTACAACACAAGGAGTTGTGTCGACACCATGAAGGCTAGTATCGACACTTAGTCTACTTGTGTCAACACTTAGTCTATCAGTGTCGACACTTAAAGACAGACTGTTTTGACACTTTCAGACAGTTACAGAAAATTCAAGAAGTGACTGGATGACATGACAGCTGCCATTCCAGCCGGTCTACTGCAACTGTCAGAGATGTCAGAAAGTTGTTAGGAACCGGATCGACCGGTCACCATGAAGAAAGTCTATATAAAGGCTTATTCTGTCAACAGCAGAAGATGATTAACACATCAAAGAGGATTGATCTTTGAATCATTGAAGTACAACACAACTAGAAGTAGACCTTCAAGTGACGATCTAAGAAGTTGGAGAGAGAGAGCTCCTTCCAAGAAGACAGCTGTTGAACCAGGCTATGAAGAAAAGTTTCAGACTGAGTTCTGATTCTTAAGTTAGCAGTGATTGAAGATCAGCTGCATTGAGACTCAACCCTATTGTGTTCAAAATTCAAGAAGCTTTGAAGGAAGCCAAGGGAGGTTGATCTCAACAAAGTTCTTCCAAGAACTCATCAAGAAACCTATCAACTCTTCTCTCTTATTTTGAGTTGTAGGTATATACATTGTATTTTAATTTCTTGTAGGATCCTTAGGGATCTGATTTGTAACCCTGAAATTATAAAGGCTGAGTGGTAGGGCCTATGTGCCTGAGTGTAGGAGTTTGATTTCTCTGAGTGTAGGCCTTGTTGAAGGCTGAGTGTAGGTCTTGGTGAAGACTGAGTGGTGGAGCCTTGAGCCTGAGTTGTAGGAACCTGGTTGTGGTTCTGAGTGTAAGATCTGAGGATCTGAGGAATAGTGGAGGAGTTTGGCCGAATCTAGTACACTACTAGATAGGTGAATGGGGAAAGTGGATGTACCCAGACCTTGGGGAACCACTATAAAACTGTGTGTACTCTGTGTGTGTATGATTATGTGGTTGCTGTTTTATGTTCTGTGAAATCTGTGATTAAATCTGCCTAAAAGTTTATAAAGATTAAAGTCACCTATTCACCCCCCTCTAGGTGATTAGGTACAATTTTTTCACTTCGCTCGATGAAGAGCACGCTGGGGGCGTGTTTGCTGCCGTGTAAGGGCACACGGCCGGTGACCCGGGCGTGTCATAGGCCGTGTCCTTTTCTAGAGTTGTCTAGGGCAGTGAGGCCTTGTCAACACGGGCGGGACACGGGTCTGTCTCTGGGCACACGACTTATAACACGGGCGTGTCACTTGGCTGTGTCTTCCTCGAGTTGAGATGGTTGTGTACCACCTAAGGTACACGGCCGCAGACACGGGCGTGTCTGAAGGTGTGTCAAGTCATACGGCCTGTGACACAGGCGTATGACATGGCCCTGTACTGGTCTGGATGAGTCGGTTGTGTGCCGCTTAAGGTACACGACCTGTGGCACGGGCGTGTCACAGGTCGTGTCAGCCAAAATTCAGACTTTTGTGGCAAAATTGTGGCCGTCCATTTTCTTCAGATAAGATCTGAGGGCCCAAGCTTCTCCCTTCTTCTTTAAGACCGAGAATTGAGATGAGATTCTCATTTGGCTTGAGTTATCATCTTTCTAAGAACCTAGAAAGAGAGAGAGAGAGGAAGGAGGAGGAGGAGGAAGGGAGTCGGCAACCAGTGGAGCTGTGAAGTATCGATTTAAGATCAGAGGCTAGTGTTGTGGAGGCAAGGCCGCTACGGTGCTTTCTAGCCGGCTAGGATTCCATGGCTCCGAAGCGATCGTCAAGGGTAACGATCTTCCTTCTTGGACATGTGAAGGCCTCCTTTTTGGCATGTGCATGGGATTCCCCCACCATAGGGTGGATTGTCAAGGGAGTTCCCTTGGGTTGATTCTTAGAATCCCCAATATTTTGGCATATAGATTCGGAAATGGAGTACGGAATAGGCATGCTTTATGAAGCCCATCTGGACAAATCAGTCTAGATTGGTGATGTTGCATATACACACCGGACAAGACTCCGTGAGTAAACATATAGTTTATGGAGTTGATGGGTTGGACCTGTGAAGGGCAATAACAGGAAGTACTGGAATGGTAGTCCAGGAAAAGACCCTTGTGATGCTTGTGATACTCGATGGGTTGGGCCTATGAAGGGAAGTAGCATGAAACACTGGTATGGAAGTCTAGGAAAAGACCCTGTGATGCTTGTGATACTTACTGGGTTGTGCCTGTGAAGGGTAGTAGCATGAAGTACTGGTACGGAAGTCCAGGAAAATACCCTCTGATGCTTTTGATACTTACTGGGTTGTGCCTGTGAAGGGTAGTAGTAGGAAGTACTGGTACAGAAGTCCAGGAAAAGACCCTATGATGCTTGTGATACTTACTGGGTTGTGCCTGTGAAGGGTAGTAGCAGGAAGTACTGGTACGGAAGTCCAGGAAAAGACCCTCTGATGTTTGTGATACTTATTGGGTTGTGCCTGTGAAGGGTAGTAGCGGGAAGTACTGGTGTGGAAGTCCAAGAAAACACCCAGGCTTTATGCCAAACAGGTAAGGTGAGACCGACCCATGCCATTTACTTAGCCGCGAATACGTTGATATTTGGTGATGGCAAGGTGACCTGAGCAACGTAGGGTGGTTGATCCGACCTGCGTTATGTCCGTCCGACTTGAAGACCAGAAAGTGCGGTCTCTTGGAGCGCATAGAGAGAGTCTTAGGCCTGCACGCCACTAAGACTATAGTCTCTGGCTATACGCCATGGATCAAATGCTCAACTTTTACCATTGGGTTTCGGCCCTGATATGGTGGTGGGACCCTGGTTCGCCAGTACACCAAGAATGTGCCCTGAGTGCATGGATCGTCGGGCCGGTTGGTTGATGATTGTGATGGAATGTTTATGCGTGATAGCACAATATGTGATATCTCTATATCTGCATATGAATTGCAATGCCTATAGGGAAGGAATACTACTGCCCTAGGTAAGGGGTAGGGTCGTTATAAATTGGTCAGCTGAATGCTGACCGTTGCCTTCTTTGCCACCGTTTGGTGGGATGTCCTTGTACAGGTGCTGGAGAGCCGAGCGGGACATATAAAGGCTGAAGTCCCTGCTGCTGCTGCTAGCCCTTGAAGGCTAAAATGAAAATATTATATTTCGTTCATGTGTGGCCGGCCTGCGCGCCGATGTTTGGAAGCCACTTTTGTAAAGAGCAACTATAAGGCCCTAAGGCCAATGACATTATATTTGATATACATTCCTATATAAAATATGGGTGTTTATATTAGTGGACATTCATGGTTGGATTTCAGTTTTATGTCAAAATCTTCTGCTAGAATGTAATGAGTTAGTGTTGGAACACCCTATTACTGATTTGGGCAAGGATCACTATGTCTCTTAGGAAACCTGTTTTGACCTCATTGTATAGATCTAAAGGTCAATTAGAATTGAGTCTAAGGTTTAGTAGTTAGGTTTGGAAGCTGCCCTCAAGACCAGGTTTTTTCAGTTTGGAGACTAAGTCATTTCGTCGAGCTCAGTACGACGAATCGTCGAACTCCATTCGACGATCGTTGAGCTCACTTCGATGAATCGTCGAACTCCATTCGACGATCTCGGAGCTCAACTTCAACGAGTCGTCGAACTCCATTCGACGATCTTCGAGCTCAGATCGACGTTCTCGACTCCAGTTTGATTATCTATCTCTGAGCTCAGTTCGACGATAGTTGAGCTCAGATCGACGATCTCTGTTTCTATCTAAGTTCAGCCTCTGAGCTCAGTTCAACGATAGTGGAGCTCAGTTCGACGTTTTTCTGAAGAGTTAGACGTTTTTTAAGATTCAAATTCAGACAGTTGCGAAATTATTCTCAGCATTTATGTCAGAGATCCTGTAGCCGTTTTTAATTAATCTGGAGCAAGTTTCAAGGAATTTTCAAGGAATGTTTTATTGGACTTTCCTCCAGAAGGCAAAATGCAGTTAAGGAAGTCATTTATTGACAGGCTAACGGCTATCTTGGACAGAGGATCATTTCTATTCAGATCAAAGGAATAAAAGATCGGTTTTTCATTCTCTTCTTAGAGAGTCAGACACGCAACTTCTGCAACAACAATTCTCTGCAACAACAAGAATTACAGCTCTTACAACAATAATTACAGCAGAAAAAGAAAGAGAGTTGCAGACATTCTCAGTCTCAAAAATTCATACAAGAACACACATCACAAATGGAGATCAACTAACTGAAAGTTTCAGATCTCTCTTGATTCAAGTGTTCAAAGGCCATCATCATTCAAGACTCCAGACACCTCACATTTCAACTGTTGCTGAAATCATCTTTTGCTGGAGATCAAATCATCTGAAGGCCTATCACCCTACTGCAAAGCTTCACTTCCTGAACAACTCAAGATCTCAGGGGGAGCTTTGACAACATCCACTATCTTCTCTCTGATTGTTTACAGAGAAGATTATCTCATCCCTTTCTCTCTCTCTCTGTTGTAAAGGGTTTTTCAAACTCCCTTCAAAAGTTTGTGATTGGTTTCTGAGACCTTATCAAAACTCAGTGGTGGCAAGACACCTGATCAAAAAAATCTGGTTTGGTTTTTGAGCACCTTATCAAAAGCTCATTGGTGCCCAGGACACCTGATCAACTCATCCTGCAGTGGATTCCTACCTAGGGTGGTAGAAGAGTGGATGTACCCAGATTTGTTGGGGAACCACTATAGCTCCTTGTGTCTTCTGGTTGCTTATCTTTCTTTTATTTCTGGCTGTGCTTTGTGATTGCTTTGTGATTGCTTTGTGATTGCTTTGTGATTGATCTGTGATTGTTCTGTGTTTAGATTTACTTTAAGTTATTTGCTTCCCTGTTCACTTAGGAATACAACAACAGTTGTAAAAAGTTTTTAGCAAGCACCATACTCTATTCACCCCCCTCTAGAGTATATCAGATCTAACTTGCACTTTCAATTGGTATCAAAGCGAGGTTGGTTAAAAATACCACATCTTCCAGGTTGGTTAAAAATACCACATCTTCCAGGTTGGTTAAAAATACCACATCTCAGTGGTTGTACAGGCTAACACCTGAACCCAAAGATCCCTCCAGTTAGATTTTCTTGTTTTGATTTTGATTATTAGAATTATTTCATCACAAATCATGGCCCAAAATAAAGATTATGCTAGCACCATACCTTCAGTGTGCAATCTATCTAAGTTTGCACTTTGTAAGGCAAGAATTAGACTGTACATGAACTCTATTGATGAGGACATTTTCAATTCTGTTTTGACAGTATGTCCAAGACCTCCAGAGAACACAAGTACAAGTGCTGTTCCACCTCCTTCAGGAACAGATGCAAAAATAAAGAAATGAAAATTGGCTGATGCGAAGGCTATGAACATTCTAGCCCAGACTATGTCTGATGAGATATTCCAAAATGTAGCTGAATGCAACTCAGCAAAGGACATCTGGGATAAGCTATCTGAAATAGTCTCAGGATCAGCTGATGAGAGAAAAGACAGAAGATCTCACCTCATAACCCAATATGAGAATTTCAAGAAAGGAGAATCTGAGTCAGTAGCAGACATGTATAAAAGACTCAGTCTCATAGTCAATGAGCTCAAAACTTTGGACAAAGAGATCTCATTGACTGAGCTAAATGACAAAATCCTAATGTGCTTCCCAAGCACTTGGGACTCAAGGATCTGGCCAATCAAGGATGCCAGAAGTCTAAATGACATCACCACTGAAGCTCTCTTGGGCAAGCTCAAGTCTTATGAGCTGCTCATTAAGAATAGAGAAGAAGAGCAGAAGGATGCCTCACCAGCCATAAGAAAGGAAAAGTCAATAGCTTTCAAATCCACTGAGGATCAGCCTGAAGACAAGATCACAGGCAATGAGGAATTGCTAAGTCTACTGGCCAAAAGTTTTTACAAAATGGCCAGAAAGGACTTCAGGAAAAGATCATATAAAGAGCATGACAAGCCAATGTATGATAAATCAAATAACAAAGAGATTATCTGTTTTGGTTGCAGGAAAACAGGCCACATTGTGCCTGACTGTCCAGAAAATAAAAACAAGGATAGAAAGGACAAGAAAGAAAGAAGAAAACACAAGGACTTCAAGAAGAATAGCAATGGCAAACCCTCCTCCAGCAAGAACAAACACACAAGGAAGGGATTTGTTGCTGAAACTTGGAGTGAGATAGAAGAAGAATCAGAAGCTTCATCCAGCTCAAGTGATGATGAAGATCATGCTAATGAAAAGGAATTCTGCATGATGGCTATCAATGCCTCACAACACAATTCTGATGCAGAAGAGTCAGAGTCAGACTCAGAGACTCAATTTGAAGAGGACCAGGTAATAAGTTCTTTTGATTTTAATTCTGTGGACTTTAAGTATGAGTTTAAAGCACTATTTTTAGACTTATTAAAATCTGAGAAGGAAATCATTTCTCTCAGAAATCAATTATCTGAACACAGTACCTTAAAATCAGAAAACCTCAAACTCTCTGAGGAGTTGGAGTGCTGTAGGGAATAGATAGCTTCACTGAAAAGTGAGCTGTCAGAGGCTAAAAAGCTTGAAGAATCCCTTAATGGGAGAAGTATTAAGCTAATGGACATCACAAGCACAGTGAACTCAAGGTTTAATAGTACATTGGGCTTGGGTGCTTCATCTAGCCAACCTATAGTACTAACAACCCCAATTAAATTTATCTTTGATAAAGGTAAGGGAGTTGTAGAGGTAGATCTGAAAAATTCTGACTTACTTAAGAAAACAAGAGTTCAACAGAAATCTCCAAACAGAGCTAGACGATCGCCGAACGGAGATCAACGATCTCAGGCAAAATCGTCGAACTCAGGTCGACGATCTCTAAACCCTGAACTCTGTCACAGTCGATCTTCGAACGGAGCTCGACGATCTGACCCAAGATCGTCGAACTCAGCTCAACGATCGTCGAGCAGAGATCAGAGCTTTGAAAACTTTTTCAAAGGTAAATCAAAATCCAAACCTAGGGGTCCTTCATCCCAAAGATTTAACCCTTATACTGAATGGATAATACCTTCAAGGAGATATCATCCTGAAGGTTATAAGAGACAACCAGGGTTGTCTTTTATTTCTGAATTTAAAGGTTATCAACCTAGGCCCAAGATAAACTGGGTCAAAAACAAGTGAATTGCTTTATGTGCATGTGAAGACCTATCCAACATCAAACCAGCAATGGTATTTGGATAGTGGGTGCTCCAAGCACATGATAGTAAGCAAGGACAATTTCACATCCTTCAAAGCCAAGCTTGGACCCAAAGTCATATTTGGAGATTCAAACTTTAGACTAACAAAAGGATATGGTGCAGTCCAGATTGGCACAGTCATATTCAAGAAAGTAGCCTATGTGGAAGGACTGAAGCACAACTTGATCAGCATCAGTCAACTATGTGATGAAGGCTACCAAGTGACTTTCAGCAAATCCTTATGCAAGATCAAATCAGAGGACAACACAACTATGTTGACAGGTAAAAGGAAAGGTAACATTTATTTCGTATACTTTCTTTCAACAGAAGTAGATATTTGCCTGTTTAATTATATTTGTAGACCTAATGAGTTATGTCATAAGAGATTAGGACATATAAACCTTAGAACCATTGCTAGGCTATCCAAGGATAGCCTTGTTAGAGGACTACCTTCTGACCCCTACAAGAAGGAAGGACTCTGCAGTGCTTTTCAATTAGGCAAGCAAACCAAAAATAGTTTCAAGTCACTTAATAAGAGTGATTCACCAAGTATTTTGTATCTGTTACACGTGGATCTTTTTGGACCCATTACAGTACAAAGCTTAGGAGAGAAATTTTACACTTTAGTGGTTGTAGATGACTTCTCTAGATTCACATGGGTGTTCTTTCTGAGGAAGAAGTCTGATAACTTTAAGTGTTTGATAGAGTTTCTCAAATGCATACAGACTGAGTTCAATACTCACATTGCCCTGATCAGAAGTGATCATGGGACAGAGTTTGATTCTCTTCTTATGCAAGCGTTCTGTCAGAGTGAAGGGATCAGACACTCTTTCTCAGCTCCTAGAACTCCTCAACAAAATGGGGTAGCTGAAAGGAAAAATAGAACCCTTATTGAATCTGCCACTACATTGTTGTCAGATGCTCACCTTCCTCTATCCTTTTGGGCAGAGGCAGTGAACACCTCCAACTATGTGTTGAATAGAAGTTTAATACATAAACTGAAGGGAAAGACTCCCTATGAATTACTCAAAGGTAAGAAACCTAAAGTAGACTATTTTAGAATTTTGGGTTGTATCTGTTACATACATAATAATGACAAGAAATACTTAGCAAAATTTCAAGATAAAGCTGATGAAGGAGTGTTTCTGGGATACTCCATGATCAGTAAAGCTTATATGGTATATAATAAATCTACTCTCAAAATTGAAGAATCTGTTCATATATCTTTTGATGAATCTAACATGTCTTTCAAGGAGAAGAATACTTCTACCATAGAACCTTTGCAGGTACGCTCTCTTGCTAAAACTTGGACAGGTTACAAATCATTCAAAAAGAGGAAAGTAGTGAAGATGAAGAAGACATTCAACATCTTGAAGAGCCAGTTGTTGTACCACAAGAGGAAACAACAACGCAGGTTGGTGAATAATCAACATCCCCTGTTGATCTAGTAACATCAAGAGACCATCCAATTTCTCAAGTGATTGGAGACATCTCAGCTAGTGTGCAAACCAGAAATCAGGTCAACCAAAACCTGATGCACACTTGCTTCCTTTCTCAAATTGAACCTCAATCCATTCAAGATGCAGAACAAGATCCACACTGGATCATTGCAATGCAAGAAGAGTTGCATCAATTTAAAAGGAACAAAGTTTGGGAACTAGTACCAAGGCCAAAGGATCACTCCATTGTTGGAACAAAGTGGGTGTTCAGAAATACATTGGATGATCAAGGAGTCATTGTAAGGAACAAGGCAAGGCTAGTTGCTCAAGGGTACTCTCAAGAAGAAGGGATAGATTATGACCAGACTTTTGCACCAGTTGCAAGGTTAGAGGCCAAAAGAATATTCTTGGCTTATGCAGCACACAAAGGTTTCAAAGTATAGCAGATGGATGTAAAGAGTGCTTTTCTCAATGGAGATATCAAAGAAGAAGTCTATGTCAGACAACCCCGAGGTTTTATCTCTTCAACTCATCCTGATTATGTTTTCAAATTACACAAAGCATTGTATGGTCTAAAGCAAGCTCCTAGAGCATGGTATGAGACCCTATCATGCTTTCTTCTGAAAAATTAGTTTATAAGGGGTAGAGTAGACCAAACTCTTTTTATTAGAACCCATAAGTCCCATACCCTACTAGTACAAATCTATGTAGATGATATTATAGTTGGTTCTACTGATTCAAATTTGTGCAGAAGGTTCTCCAACCTAATGCATTCTAAATTTGAAATGGGTAGCATGGGTGAGCTATCCTTCTTTCTAGGATTGCAAAT
The DNA here is from genome assembly GCA_039583875.1 of Platanthera guangdongensis. Classification (NCBI taxonomy): domain Eukaryota; kingdom Viridiplantae; phylum Streptophyta; class Magnoliopsida; order Asparagales; family Orchidaceae; genus Platanthera; species Platanthera guangdongensis. The sequence goes on from CM077164.1 coordinate 127,271,419, forward strand.
CAAGCAACATGCTGAAGGCATATTTATTTCTCAAACCAAGTATGCCAAAGAATTGGTTAAGAAATTTGGTATGTCTGAAGCATCATGTATGAAAACACCTATGCCTACTAATGCTGTATTAGATGCTGATGAACATGGGAAACCTGTTGATCAGACAATATACAGAGCAATGATTTGCTCTTTATTGTACCTTACAGCTAGTAGACCTGACATAATGTTTGCTACATGCATATGTGCTAGATTCCAAGTAAGCCCTAGAGAGTCACACCTAACCTTAGTAAAAAGGATTCTTAGGTATGTAAAAAGTTGTCCAAATCTAGGTCTCTGGTATCCAAAAGATTCAGCATTTGACTTAACTGGATTTTCTGATGCTGATTATGCTGGATGCAGAATAGACAGGAAAAGCACCAGTGGAACTTGTCAGTTTCTTGGTGACAGACTTATCTCCTGGTTTTGCAAGAAACAAACATCTGTGTCAACTTCAACTGCTGAAGCTGAATATATGGCTGCAGATAGTTGTTGTTCACAAATCTTGTGGATTCAAAACTAACTCCTAGACTATGGCTACAACTTAGAGAAGTCAAAATTATTTTGTGATAATACCAGTGCTATTTCTATAACACAAAATCCAGTCCTCCATAGTAGGACAAAACATATAGAAATTAGGCATCACTTTCTAAGGGATAATGTTGAGAAAAATAAAATTGAACTTCAATATATCCCAACTGATTTGCAAAGGGGAGATATTTTCAGCAAACCCTTGGATGAAAAGAAACATACATTCTTCCTGAATCAGTTAGGAATGTTAGATGGAGGAAGTCTAAAATAAGATCCAAGATTTTAAAATTATAAAAATGACCAAGACTAGGCAAACATCTTAATTTTTCTAGTGTATAGTGTGTTTCTGGTCTCTGAACTGCGCTCGATGATTTTTCCCTCGATCGTCGAACGGAGATCGACGACTTCTGAAATCGTCGACCAGTGTTCAACGCTTCTCAGATAGTGCTAAACTATCGTTTTCAGGTCAGCGATCATCATGCGGAGCTCGACGATTTTGTTTTCAGAACTATCGTCGAACGGAGCTCGACGCTCTCCAATATCGTCGAACGGAGATCGACGATGTTGATGACCTTTCAGTTTCCTTTAGAAGCCCAGATCGTCGAACAGAGTTCAACAATCTTTCCTTTTCTGCGTCGAACCCTAATATAAAACTCATTTTTCGGTTGTCGTTCTCCTTTTGCACTTTCATACTTTCTGCAAACTTTCTATTTCCCTCCAAACTTCTCTACACTTGGTCATTTGTTTGTTAGTTTTTGCAGGAATCAATGGCCGTCTCAGTTGCAATCCTGGCCGCAATGAAATTTGATGCAGGTTTTGATATCGACATGGACTCTTTCAATAACAACGATCAAATTTTCAAAGATATTCTGGAACTTTTCAAGGAACAACAGCTAGTTACCATAATGACTACAAGGATCAAATTAGCTGCAGATGAGATCAAGGAATGAGTGTATACTGACCACAATCAGGATCAGAATATAGTGATTGGAACAATCTCAGGAACCCAGGTATCCCTAACACCTGCTGCCTTGACAGAGGTTTTTGAATTAAAATCTGGAGAAGACTCTGCTGAACTTTCTGGAGATGAGTTTTCTAATATGCTTGAAAGGATGGGTCACTCAGAAGCAAACCCTAGCAAATTGCTGAAGAAAAATCTGTCTGTTGAGTACAGATTTCTAGCTGATATTGTTGGAGAAGTATTGTTGGCCAAACACTCAGCTCATAATACCATATCCAGGTATCAGCTCTGCTTGATGTGTGCCCTAGTGGACAAGAAACAACTAAACTGGGTAGAAATTTTCTTTGACTTGATTAAGAAGAAGATTAACAAGAATTTTGTTAATTTTGGAAGAATTTTAGGGCTGTTCCTTCATAACAGATGCCCTGCGCTGCTAGTTTCCAGTGGGATGCACATCAATGCCTCCAAGAGGCTCATCTGTGTCCTATTTGGAAAATGGGACAGGTAAATTGTGAAGCCCAGCAGGACTTCTGGCATTTCTACTTCAGGCACAAGGACAGCCTCAGTCTCTTCCCCTCACGTTTCTGCCCCTGCAGAAGACTTGCCTGCTTCTTCTCCTCCTCCTCCACCTCTTATTTCATCCACACCAGTCACATCCACCATCATAATTTCAACCCCATCTCCAACTTCCATTCCTTCTCCAACTCCACAACTCACAGAAGAACTCTTCCATCCTCTACATCAATACCCACACCTAGATAATGATTCATCCTCTCACATTCCATCTTTCAATCTTATAGATGATTCCTATATGGATGATTCTCCCTCATCCCCTCCTGAGCCACCATCTTCATCCACCTCATATCAACAACTACTTCAGGATATCATTACACAATCATCCTTCACACCATCTGTTTCCATTCCATTATCTTCCATTTCCACAATTCCCATCTCTCAACCTTCATTTCCACCATCCACAAGTTCTCTACCAACATCTTCTGTTGCTCCACCTTCAACTACTACCTCTACTCAAGTCCCTCTTGAGCATGTAGATCTTCCAGCTCTTGCATACAGGCTCTATGAGCTGATAGCACCAAGGCTATCACTCTTGATGGAGGCCTCTTTGGCTCCACTGATAAAAATAGTTCAAGAACTGTCTGTCAGGATTTCTTCCATTCTTTCTTCTCAGGAAATCCCTTCTTATGGGTGTCTTGATCCAGTTGCCACTGCATCTAGGCAGGGGGAGATGCCTCATGAAGTTGAAAGATTGCCTGCTGTTGCTGTTTCTTTAGTCCAAGCTCAAGCTTCAACAGCTCCAGTTGCAGTTATCACAGTGGACCTCAAGTCACTGTTATCAGTTTTTGATTCTGCTTATTTCAACTGTCTTCCAGTCCAGCACACTGAAGACCAGCAATCTGAAGATCTCTCTAAGGCCATTATGCCTATTTCAAGCTGTGACACTAGTTTAATAAGCCATTGTGCAGTTATCACAGTGGACCTCAAGTCATTGTTATCAGTTTTTGATTCTGCTTATTTCAACTGTCTTCTAGTCCAGCACACTGAAGACCAGCAATCTGAAGATCTCTCTAAGGCCATTGTGCCTATTTCAAGCTGTGACACCAGTTTAATAAATTCTTTTGTCAATTCCCTATATACTGCTGCTCCTTCTATTTCTGTTGCTCTTACTGCTGCTGCTCCTGCTACTAATGATGATATTTCTGTTAGTTCTATTACTGCTATTTCTGAGGATATGCATATGACAGAGGCATTTTATTTTGAGCCTACTGTTACTGCTGCTGTTACTCCTTCTGCAGTTGTTTTTCCAGTTTCATCTGATACTACTGCTGCTGTACCTTCTGTTTCTGAAAGTGTTATTTCTGAAGGTTTTGTATCTGAATCTGCTGATGTAATCTCTTCTGCCAGTATTGCTTCCACCCCTTTTCCTGCTGTTGCTGCTGCTACTATTGCTGCTTCTAATGTCTCTTCTGCTCAGTCACAATAATAAAAAGATTATCTCAAAAGGATTGATGCATTATATGATAATCAAAGCTCAGATAGTGATCAGTTTAGGACTGATTCAGATGATTCTTCTACTACAATTACAAGGAAAAGGAAGGCCAGAAGCAAAGCAATGAAGAGAGTTCCCCCAGCAAAAGTGAAAGACATAAATGACATTCCATACTATATACTGTATAATTGCCCTATCACAGAACATTGGATGCAATACTCCAAAAATCAACTGAAGGCTATGAAGAAGAAGAGAAAATATGATAAAGGATCATCCCAGTTCAATCCTCCTCCTCCTCCTTCACCTGGTACAGGTGCAAGTGGAAGTTCTGTAGTTCAACCTTCTGCCAGAAGCCAAACCTCTTATCAACCTCAAGGAAGATCCCAATACAGAGGAAGTCAATCTAGAGGCTACCAGTCAAGAAGAGGAAATTACAGAGGAAATCAAAGAGAATTTCAAGTTTATTCTAAAGGGTATTCCAGGAAACATCCATATTCAAGGGAAGGAAAAGGTCCATCTGACACAACTTCTGGTCCCTTTCCTTATAAACTGAAAGATTTAGTCTTTTCTAGAGCTCCTCCTGATAATCCTTCAAATAGTTATGAGCCTCCAGTTCCATTTGAGGATCCAGAAAATAACCCCACCTCATGGACAGCTAGGATGAAAGAATTGCCTGCTTTAGATCAAATCAAGAAAGCCAGAGAACAAGGGAAAGATACTTCCAGTATAACTACCTTATCAGATCAAAGAAAGAAGGAACTTGAAAGATATTCATCCAGCGAAGTTTTTGATTCAGAAAGCTACATGAAGCTGCACCCAGAAGCTGTAGTGCCCAGGCCAAAGCAACAAACCTATCTAGGTGCAGCTGATGACAGAATATCTAAGAAAGATGCTCTCAATCCCAATAGAGAAATAGTACTTATAAAGAGCAAGGAAAAATAATGACTCTGTAAGGTGACAGTATATTTTGTTTTCTGAACTATCTGAGATAATATCTGTGATTCTGCAATGTTTTGTTTGTTACATTTCTGCTTTGTATGTTTTTATTTTTCCAATGTCTGTAAATAGTAATCCTAACCCAAATAGGGGGAGATTGTTGGAATACCCTATTACTGATTTGGGCAAGATTCACTATATCTCTTAGGAAACCTGTTTTGACCTCATTGTATAGATTTAAAGGTCAATTAGAATTGAGTCTAAGGGTTAGTAGTTAGGTTTGGAAGCTGCCCTCAAGACCAGGTTTTTTCAGTTTGGATACTAAGTCATTTCGTCGAGCTCAGTAGGACGAATCTTCGAACTCCATTCGACGATCGTTGAGCTCACGTTGACGAATCGTCGAACTCCATTCGACGATCTCTGAGCTCAACTTCAACGAGTCGTCGAACTCCATTCGACGATCTTCGAACTCAGATAGACGTTCTTGACTCCAATTTGATTCTCTATCTCTGAGCTCAGTTCGACGATAGTTGAGCTCAGATCGACGATCTCTGTTACTATCTAAGTTCAGTATCTGAGCTCAGTTCAATGATAGTGGAGCTCAGTTCGATGTTTTTCTGAAGAGTTATATGTTTTTCAAGATTCAAATTCAGACAGTTGTGGAATTATTCTCAGCATTTATGTCAGAGATCCTGTAGCCGTTTTTAATTAATCTGGAGCAAGTTTCAAGGAATTTTCAAGGAATGTTTTATGGGACTTTCCTCTAGAAGACAAAATGCAGTTAAGGAAGTCATTTATTGACAGGCTAACGCCTATCTTGGACAGATGATCATTTCTATTCAGATCAAAGGAATAAAAGATCAGTTTTTCATTCTCTTCTTAGAGAGTCAGACACACAACTTCTGTAACAACAATTCTCTGCAACAACAAGAATTACAACTCTTACAACAACAATTACACAAGAGAAAGAAAGAGAGTTACAGACATTCTCAGTCTAAAAAATTCATACAAGAACACACATCACAAAATGAGATCAACTAACTGAAATTTTCAGATCTCTCTTGATTCAAGTGTTCAAAGGCCATCATCATTCAAGACTCCAGACACCTCACATTTCAGCTGTTGCTGAAATCAGCTTTTGCTGGAGATCAAATCATCTGAAGGCCTATCACCCTACTACAAAGCTTCACTTCCTGAATAACTCAAGATCTCAGGGAGAGCTTTGACAACATCCACTATCTTCTCTCGGATTGTTGACAGAGAAGATCATCTCATCCCTTTCTCTCTCTCTTTCTGCTGTAAAGGGTTTTTCAAACTCCCTTCAAAATTTTGTGATTGGTTTCTGAGACCTTATCAAAACTCAGTGGTGGCAAGACACCTGATCAAAAAATCTGGTTTGTTTTTTGAGCACCTTATCAAAAGCTTATTGGTGCCCAGGACACCTGATCAACTCATCCTGTAGTGGATTCCTACCTAGGGTGGTAGAAGAGTGGATGTACCCAGATTGGTTGAGGAACCACTATAGCTCCTTGTGTCTTCTGGTTGCTTGTCTTTTTTTTATTTCTGGTTGTGCTTTGTGATTACTTTGTGATTACTTTGTGATTGCTTTGTGATTGCTCTGTGATTGTTCTGTGTTTAAATTTACTTTAAGTTATTTGCTTCCCTGTTCACTTAGGAATACAACAACAGTTGTAAAAAGTTTTTAGCAAGCACCATACTCTATTCACCGCCCCCTTTAGAGTATATCAGATCTAACTTGCACTTTCAGTTAGGATGCGCAACTCCGATATCAACCCGTGACTTCCCCACCTGTTTTGTAGCATATGGTGTGGGGCCCCGGCCAGACCTTCTATTATATGCTATACGAACAGATGGTGTCGTTACATTTTAGGTATCAGCTGTCTCATTCTTTCCCTTTCGAATTTGTGGTCGAATTCTTTTATGGGGTGGCGAGCACATGTACGTGCGAACCACGTTAACACTAATGAACTCTTGAATGTCCACTTAGGAATGCAAATACACCTATTTGAGGAACCTGCACTTTCCTATCTTGTTGTTATTGATTGTACGAGGTCGCTAATGTGTGTGTCTTGTTCACCTATAGGTGACTCGGAGTTGTGCTGGGCAGTCGGATCCCCAACATTCTGATGAGAGTACGATACCAGCTGAGGTGCCTACACCTCCGCCTTCTACGGAAACGGTTCAATTAGTTGTTGAGGCAGTGTTTGCGATGATTCAAGCACAACCTACTGGGCAGGCGCAGTCGGTAATGAGGCTAGAACAGGTTGCGGTGAGGCTAGAACATTTTGCGGCTGTGGATCCTCGAGCAGCTGAAAGGTAGTTGAAGCAGTTCATGAGCTTCAATCCGCCTATGTTTATGGGTGTGGGATCCCCTGCGCAGGCAGAGGATTGGTTGTAGCGCATCAAGCGGATAATGACGGCGATCAGGACGGAGGAAGATTAGAAGGTCACCTTGGACACCTTCTTACTGGAAGGAGAGGCTCGTTTATGGTGGGACGAGATGGAACTACACCACTTAGCGGGCAGGCAGTTAACACAAGTGTCGATTGAGGAGTTCTCTCGCCTATTCCCGGCAAAGAAACTACCAGCATCACAAGGCATTGCCATTGAAAATGAGTTCCAAAGGTTAACACAAGTAGAAGGTAGTGCGTAGATGTACCTGCATGAATTCACATGGTTGGGATGATATGCAGGCTCCATCTTCACTGACGAGCAGCGGAAAACAAATAGGTTCGATGAAGGATTGCGGGACGAGTTACGATTCCTGCTTTTGAGTTCAGTGAACCAAGGATTCTAGGCGTTGGTTGACACTACGTGCGCGCTGGAGAAAGACATGAAGAGGGTGCAAGGAAAGCGAGCCTTGGCTGTGACAAAGCCAGAGTTCAAGGCACCCCGACCTGGGAAATCATATTATAAAAAGAACTAGGGCAAGAGGTCCAATTTATCAGGACAAGCTCCTTCTACGGTTGCATCGGGTGCAACGTCGGGGGCTACTTCGAGGCCAGAAACCCATACTTGCTTTACTTGTGGACGAGTGGGGCATATAGTCCGTGACTGTCGGGTAATTCCGCCGAAGGGAGAATAGAAGGCGGGAGCATCTTATGCTGAGAAGGGAAAGGTAGTGGTGGAGTCCTCTGCATCCCAGGTGCAACCCCGAGTCTACAATCTTGGCCTGCAAGAGGCCATCAAGCAGAGTGACGTTATCACATGTATGATTTAAGTTACTGAATTGCTTTGCTTATTGCATGCCTTGTATGTGGTTTGTGTGATATGATTGCCACAGGCTTTGTTATGATTCAGAATATATTGGTGAGAGCACTGTTTGACACCGGTGCTTCGCAGTCATTTCTGTCTAAATACTTCGTAGCCCGAATTGGAGTACCTAGTCACGTGAAGACAGAGAGTGTCAGAGTGGTATTACCCAATGGTTGTTTGATGCTTGCGGATAGAGCTTGTGATGTGGCGGTTCAAATTGGAAGTCAGGATTTCTGTTTTACTGCATCTGTACTGCCGATATCGAAATTTGATGTGATCTTTGGTATGGACTGGCTTGCGGAGCAGCATATTTTGATTGATTGCAAGTCTAAATAGATTACTCTGTGTTAGAATACCAAACAGTAGACAAAGTTTGCGGGTATGCGAGGAGTGGGCGGGACATTGATGTCTGCACTCCAAGTCATCAAGGCTGTTTGGAAGGGCGCGGAGGTATTCTTCACGCTAATTCAGGCGGTTGAGACAAAGGCCAATGTGGGTGATGTTATAGTTTTATCAGATTTTGCGGATGTGTTTCCTAAGGATCTCCCTGGGCTACCACCCCAGCGGGAGATCGACTTCACGATTGAGTTGGTGTCAGGTGCGAAACATGTGGCCCGCTCGCCATATCGCGTCGCGCCAAAGGAAATGGCTGAGTTGAAAGTCCAATTGCAAGAGTTGCTGGAGCAGGGATATATATGCCCAAACATGTCACCTTGGAGTGCACCCGTTTTGTTTGTGAAAAAGAGGAATGGTGGTTTGCGGTTATGTATTGACTACCGTGAATTGAATAAGCTGACAGAGAAGAACAAGTATCCGATTCCAGGGATAGATGAATTGTTCGATTAGCTGGTGGGATCAACCATCTACTTGAAATTGGATTTGAAATCTGGATATTACCAATTGAGGATTCGGGAAGGTGATATTCCCAAGACTGCATTTGGAAAACGCTACTGTCATTATGAGTTCACGGTAATACCATTTAGGCTATGTAATGCGCCATCAGTATTCATGGACCTGATGCACTGAACATTCCGAGAGTACTTGGACTTATTCATGATTGTGTTCATTGATGATATTTTGGTGTACTCTCAATCTAAAGCTGATCACGCAAACCACTTGCGGTTGGTGTTGCACACCTTGCGAAGGAATAAGCTCTATGCCATGTTCTCGAAGTGAGAGTTTTGGCTGTCGTCGGTGGCTTTTCTTGTCCATGTGGTAAGTGGAGAGGGCATAAGAGTGGATCCATCAAAGATAAGGGTCATTCAGGAGTGGCCGGTATTGTATTCGGTGGCTGAAGTCAGGAGCTTCATTGGACTGGCAGGCTACTACAAACGTTTTGTGGAAAACTTATCCGGATCGCTTTGCCTCTAACCACACTGACGAGAAAGGATCATAAGTTCGTTTGGACGCCGGAGTGCGCGGGAGCTTTTGAAGAGCATAAGAGTCAGCTGACCACGGTGCCTGTGTTGACATCGCCATGTGGTACCGAAGGATATGAGATTTATTGTGATGCTTTAGGGAGCGGCTTAGGCTGCGTTCTTCTGCAGTTTGGAAAAGTGACTGCTTATGGCTTATGCCAGTTGAAAGTGCATGAGCAAAATTAACCCGTCCACAACTTAGAGTTGCCCGTGGTGATCTTTGCACTGAAGTTATGGCGGCATTATCTTTATGGCATAAAAGTGGATATCTTTACAGACCACAAGAGCCTAAAGTACTTGTTGGAGCGGAAGGATCTGAATATGCGACAACGAAGGTGGCTGGAATTCCTTGGGGACTACACCTTCGAGATTCATTATACTCCCGGGAAGGGAAATATGGTCGCTGATGCCTTGAGTCGGAGGGCTCTGGCAAGGGCAAATTGGTTGTAGAGGCACGATGAACGTCTTATCCAGGAGTTGGAAGTGTTAGATATTTCTTGTGTTGACAAGAATTCCACAGCCAACGCACTGGACGGAGGTGCAATATGACCTTGCAAAAGGATTTGACGAGCAACAGAGCTGGATGAAAGTCTCTAACGCTATGCAAAGGACGGGCCGGAGGGAAAATTCTCCTGGGATGACGGCCTTTTGAGGAATGAGGGCTTGTTGTGCGTCCTGAGTATGGGTAAATTACGAGAAGAGTTGATGTACGAAGCGCACTTTATCAAGTACTCAATTCACCATCGGAGCACAAAGATGTTTAGGGATATGAAGAAGCTGTTCTGGTCGCTAGGACTAAGGAAAGATATCGCCCGTTATGTGGCTAAATGCCAAATTTTGCTTTGGTGAAGGCGGAATTCCAGAAGCTGGCGGTTTCTTGAAGTCGCTGCCGATTCTGGAATGGAAGTTCGACGATATTTCAATGGATTTCATGCACGGGTTGTCTAGATCTCAACGCAGGAATGATTCAATCTGGGTGATTGTATACTGCTTGACGAAAGCGACACACTTCCTTCCGAACAAATGGGACGATTCAGTGGAAAATTTGGCAAAGCTCTATGTGGAGTAGATCGTATGGTTACATAATGTACCTCGTAGCATCGTGAGTGATCGTGTTGGGCGATTTACACCAAATGATTGGAGGCTAATCCATCAGCTGTTGGGCACGAAGTTGATGTTCAGTACGAACTTTCACCCCCAAACAGATGGCCAAACTGAAAGGACCAACAGAACTATAGAGGATATGCTCTGAATGTGCGCCCTGGATTTTGGTAAGAAGTGGGAAGATAATCTCTATATGGTGGAGTTTGCCTACAACAATAGCTACCAAGCGAGCATTGGTATGGCACCGTTTGAAGCTCTGTATGGTCGCAAGTGCCATACACCGTTAGCTTGGGCAGAAGAAGGCGAATCCAAACTCCATAACCGTCATGAAGTCAATGAAACTAACTCGACGATATGCGCTATTCGAGAGCGGTTACTGATAGCCTAGGATTGACAAGTAAAATACTACAACACAAAGCACCAAAACGTAGAATTCGCGGTGGGCGATTGGATATATTTAAAGATCAAATCCTTCAAAGGCATGTCCAGGATTCGGTGGCTGAAAAAGTTGAGCCCGAGGTATCTTGGTCTGTTTGTAATGGTGGAGCGAATTGGGGAAGCTGCATATCTGCTAGCTCTTTCGGCAGACTTGGGTGGATTACATGATGTGTTTCACATCTCGGTGCTTCGGAAAGCCGTTAAAGATCCAGCCCAAATGATCGAGAATGATCGTGTGCCAGTTGAGTATGGGATAACGACGAAGGTTATGCCCATTTGGATCGAGGATCGCGCTGATAAATAGTTGCGGAACAAGACAATCAGGATGGTCAAAGTCTTGTGGGACAATTATGGTCGTGAGGAGCTAACATGGGAGCGAGAGCAGACCATGCGAGCTGAATTTCCCGAACTATTTGTGTAAACTATTATGCAGTACGTGTCAAGGTGTATTAAACTTTGGTGAAGTTAGACCATCTTGTTTCTCATTTCCTTACTATGTCCAAATTTCGGGACGAAATTTATTGTAAGGAGGGGAGGGCTATAACGCCCCAAAATCCCAAGTTGGATTCAAGTTGGATGATACAGCCTGGGACACGGGCATGTCCTGCTCTGTATGGCTGAGCAGTCTGTCGAGTACTCGACGAACTCCACTCGACGAGTTCTCGAGAGGGAACATGCCCTGCTACACAGTCGTATCAGAGGACGTGTCCCCCTCTGGTCGACGAACTTCACTCGATGAAGAGCACGCTGGGGCGTGTTTGCTACAGTGTAAGGGCACACGGCCGATGACATGGGCGTGTCACAGGCCGTGTCCTTTTCTGGAGTTGTCCAGGGCAGTAAGGCCTGGTGAACATGGGCGGGACACGGGTGTGTCTCTGGGTACATAGCTTGTGACACGATTGTAACACCCCGAAGTCAAGAGGATCATTTTGAGCAAAATCGGGTTCAGGCATGGGTGACACGGCCTGGGACACGGGCGTGTCCCAGGGCGTGTCAGTTGACACGGCCTGTGACATGGGCGTGTCGCAGGGCGTGTCGAGGTTGTGTCGACGATCGGGCTTGGTGTCGACGATTTTCGCTCGACATCGTCGAGAGGGGCACACGGCCCAGGACACGGCCGTGTCGGATGCCGTGTCGAATGCTCGACGAGTGTTAGTCGACGATCGTCGAGTATCGAGTTCCAGTGAGGACACGGCCTGTGACACGGGCGTGTCACAGGGCGTGTCCGTGGGCGTCGAATTCAGCTCGACGTCTCGGGTTAGGGCGTGTTTGCGGGACACGGGCGTGTCCTGGTGCACACGGCCAGGAACACGGGCGTGTGCCAAGCCGTGTGCCAGGCCGTGTGAAGTCTCGGGTTGATTTGGGATTATTTCTGTTGAGGTACACGGCCTCAGACACGGGCGTGTCTGAGGGCGTGTCGGGTACACGGCCGTGACACGGGCGTGTCACACGGGCGTGTACTGGTTGGATTGAGTCGGTTGTCTGCCGCTTAGGGGGACACGGCCTGTGACACGGGCGTGTCACAGGGCGTGTCAGGCCGTGTTCAGGGTTTTCTGGCCAGATCTGAGCCGTTTGTTTCCCTCTTCCTGGATCCAGTGGCTGGGCTTTGTCCAGGTGTTGGGAAGGCCGAGAATTTGAAGATAAATCCCTTATCTTCTTCTCCTTCTTCTTCTTCATTTCCATTCCAAGGGAGAAAGAAGAAAGGCCTAAGGGAGAGAGAAGGGAGGAGTCTTCCAGCTGCTGTAGGAGCTGCGGAGTGCGGAACGAAGATCCGAGAGCGGATTCGTGAAGGCAGAGCCGAGGCGGTGATTTCCATCTGGCTACTTCATGGCACCGAAGCGATCTTCAAGGGTAACGCTCTCCTTCTTGGACATTGAAGTCCTTCCTTTATACATGTGCTTGGAATCCTCCACCAAGAGGTGGATTTGCGGAAGAGATTCCTTCGTGAGTCTGCATTTAGAGCCGGAAATATAGAGGACGACGTAGGCATGCTGTGTGAAGCCCATCTGGACCGGTAGTCTGGATTGGTGATGTTCATGGGTAAACCGGAGAAGACTCCGTGACTTTGATGATGTGCAAAATGGATTTTGTTGTGCTGAATGTATGGATGTACTGCTTGTGAGGAGGCTTTGGTGAAGCATCCTGGTTATGAGATGATCAATTGGTAGCATGCCTGGGGAGCTCGTGATAAACCCGGCCTGTTACACCACTAGGGTGGGTTGATCTAGTTAAGGAAGGGATCGATGGGCGGCAATGCTAGGGGAGCCGAGTTAAACCCGGGTTGCTGCACCACATGGTGTGGGTCGATCGGATTAGGAGGGGGATCGATGGGTAGAAAATGCCTGGGGAGCTTAGATAAACCCGGCTTGCTACACCACGGAGTGTGGGTCGGTCTGCTCTGTTTGTGATGCTGTGAGGATGGACCTCTGAGTGGCTTGGGCGGGATGTCGCCAGCCTGCGAGCTGGTGGACTAGGGCCGGTCAACCAACAAGTTAAAACCTCGAGATGCAGCGGTGTACGACGGTGGATTCCGGTACGCCAAGAAGGTGCCCTGAGTGCACGGAGCGTTGGTGGACTCCAGCGTTTGTGATGTGATGTGTTTGTTAGATAGTGGCATAAAGAGAATGATCCTATGATATGATTTGGTGATGTTTGCTGATGCTTGATGAAAAAGGAAGCACTGTATACAGGGAAGGAACCACTGCCCCGGGTAGGGGGTAGGGTCGTTATAATGGGTCAGCAATGCTGACCGTTACTTTGTTTTCTGTGTTGGCGTGGATGATGACTTGCAGGTGCTGCGGTTTGGAAAGAATAAGTGGATTGGCTAGCCTGGTGTTCTTAGTCCTTGAAGGCTATGTGAAGATTCGTGGTTGGATTTCATGTGTGGCCGGCCTGCGTGCCGATGTACGAAACCATTGATGTGAAAGAGGAACTTGTAAGGCCATAAAGCCAGGGTGTGTGACTTGTATACATTCCTGGTGTTGTTCTATATAAATGTGGTATTTATATGTGGGTGGACATTCTGGTTTGAGTTCATGTTAACAAGAAAAATGCTGCGCTAGAATGGAATGAGTTAAGGACACGCATAGATTTTGATTTCCACACGTGATTCCTTCGCTTGTCTGTGCTATATGGCGTGGGGCCCCGGCCGGACCCACCGTTATATGTCATGTGACAGGTGGGGGCGTTACAAAGTGGTATCAGAGCCAGGTTGAGATTGTTTGGGAGGAGAGAACATAAATGAACTCATGAATGTCCACTAGGAATGTATGTCATGCACATGATGTGCGTGAGGGTGTAGTCAATGTACCAGTACCGTTATGAATTGGTAGGATTTAATGGTGTTCTGTACATTGATAGGTGGCGAGGGATGGAGATGGGCCGTCTGAGCCCCAGCGGTCGGATGAAAGTGCAGCACCCGTGGAAGCGCCGATGCCTCCCTCGGCAGAGGCCATACGGGTGGTGGCGGAGACAGTGCTTGCAGTGTTACAAGCACAACAACTGGACAGGCAAGATCTGGTGGAAGGCAAGAGCATGCTGCCGAGGTGGTGGAAGTGCAAGCAAGTGACGACGCATTGTCACGTTTTATGCACTTTCATCCACCGACGTTTGGTGGAGCACTGTCACCAACGCAGGCAGAAGATTGGTTGGCAAGAGTAAAACGGATCTTAACTGCAATCAGGACGGTCGAAGAACAGAAAGTGACGTTGGCCACTTTTCTGTTGGAAGGAGAGCGAGATTATGGTGGGATGAAATTGAAGTGCACCACTTGGCAGGTCGAGGTTTAACGGAGATTTCAATGGAGGAATTCTCACAAATATTTTTAGCCAAGTATGTGCCAGTGTCGCAGAGGATTGCGATGGAAAATGAGTTTCTCCGCTTGGTGCAGGGTGAGCGAGATATTGATACCTACCTGCATGAATTTACAAGATTGGGGAGATATGCGGGATTGACCTTTGCGGAGGAAGCGCGAAAGACAAATCGGTTTTATGGAGGATTGCGGGATGAATTGAGGTTAGCGCTTCCGAGTTCGGTGAGCCAAGGTTTTCAGGCGTTGGTTGATACAGCTCGTGCCTTGGAGAAGGATATGAAGCGAGTACAGGAGAATAAGCGACTGGCAAGGGAAAAGTCTGCGTTGAAAGAATCGGAGTTTCGACGACAAGAGAAGAAAAGATTTAGGCCGGTGGACGTAGCTCCGTCGACTGGTTCTTCGGGGGCGACGTATGGGCCAGGACGTGTGGATACACGTATCTGTTATAAATGTGGGCAGCAAGGACACATAGCAAAATTCTGTTGGAATGTCCCTCCAGGGAGTGAGAAAAAGACAGGTGCGTCAGATGAAGAAAAAGGGAAAGCAGTGGCCGAGTCATCTGCACCCCGGACGCAACCTAGATTGCATGCGATGGAAGTGCAAGAGCCGCAAAGCTCAGTTGGTGAAATTCAGCCTCGAGCGGTTCATTTATCATTAAATCGCGAATTTCAAAATCGGGAGGCTGAGAGGAAGTGAACTGATGTGAAGCATGTCGATGTTATGCATGTTTTGTAAACTATGTTTTGATGAATAATAGCTGATGTGCATCACTTTTGACTGAATCAGAACTGGATGGCTGATGTAAATGATGTTTATATCTATAGTTGTTGTTGATCTCTATAATAGCTTGGTGCACTTGTGATTGTGCCGAAATCAATCAATTCTGTCGTTTTGTTTGAGGTCTTATGTGGTTGAATGTGCACAAGTGGAAGCTAGGGATGTTTGTTGTGTTGTCTGTTTGTTAGTGTGTGCGGAGGCTTGCGGTGTAAGCTTTGAGAATGTTGTGCCTGATTGGTTGTTTGGAGTCAAATTTCGAGGACGAAATTATTTGAAGGGGGGGGGAGGATTGTAACACCCCGAAGTCAAGAGGATCATTTTGAGCAAAATCGGGTTCAGGCATGGGTGACACGGCCTGGGACACGGACGTGTCCCAGGGCGTGTCAGTTGACACGGCCTGCGACATGGGCGTGTCGCAGGGCGTGTCGAGGTTGTGTCGACGATCGGGCTTGGTGTCGACGATTTTCGCTCGACATCGTCGAGAGGGGCACACGGCCCAGGACACGGCCGTGTCAGATGCCGTGTCGAATGCTCGACGAGTGTTAGTCGACGATCGTCGAGTATCGAGTTCCAGTGAGGACACGGCCTGTGACACGGGCGTGTCACAGGGCGTGTCCGTGGGCGTCGAATTTAGCTCGACGTCTCGGGTTAGGGCGTGTTTGCGGGACACGGGCGTGTCCTGGTGCACACGGCCAGGAACACGGGCGTGTGCCAAGCCGTGTGCCAGGCCGTGTGAAGTCTCGGGTTGATTTGGGATTATTTCTGTTGAGGTACACGGCCTCAGACACGGGCGTGTCTGAGGGCGTGTCGGGTACACGGCCGTGACACGGGCGTGTCACACGGGCGTGTACTGGTTGGATTGAGTCGGTTGTCTGCCGCTTAGGGGGACACGGCCTGTGACACGGGCGTGTCACAGGGCGTGTCAGGCCGTGTTCAGGGTTTTCTGGCCAGATCTAAGCCGTTTGTTTCCCTCTTCCTGGATCCAGTGGCTGGGCTTTGTCCAGGTGTTGGGAAGGCCGAGAATTTGAAGATAAATCCCTTATTTTCTTCTCCTTCTTCTTCTTCATTTCCATTCCAAGGGAGAAAGAAGAAAGGCCTAAGGGAGAGAGAAGGGAGGAGTCTTCCAGCTGCTGTAGGAGCTGCGGAGTGCGGAACGAAGATCCGAGAGCGGATTCGTGAAGGCAGAGCCGAGGCGGTGATTTCCATCCGGCTACTTCATGGCACTGAAGCGATCTTCAAGGGTAACGCTCTCCTTCTTGGACATCGAAGTCCTTCCTTTATACATGTGCTTGGAATCCTCCACCAAGAGGTGGATTTGCGGAAGAGATTCCTTCGTGAGTCTGCATTTAGAGCCGGAAATATAGAGGACGGCGTAGGCATGCTGTGTGAAGCCCATCTGGACCGGTAGTCTGGATTGGTGATGTTCATGGGTAAACCGGAGAAGACTCCGTGACTTTGATGATGTGCAAAATGGATTTTGTTGTGCTGAATGTATGGATGTACTGCTTGTGAGGAGGCTTTGGTGAAGCATCCTGGTTTTGAGATGATCAATTGGTAGCACGCCTGGGGAGCTCGTGATAAACCCGGCCTGTTACACCACTAGGGTGGGTTGATCTAGTTAAGGAAGGGATCGATGGGCGGCAATGCTAGGGGAGCCGAGTTAAACCCGGGTTGCTGCACCACATGGTGTGGGTCGATCGGATTAGGAGGGGGATCGATGGGTAGACAATGCCTGGGGAGCTTAGATAAACCCGGCTTGCTACACCACGGAGTGTGGGTCGGTCTGCTCTGTTTGTGATGCTGTGAGGATGGACCTCTGAGTGGCTTGGGCGGGATGTCGCCAGCCTGCGAGCTGGTGGACTAGGGCCGGTCAACCAACAAGTTAAAACCTCGAGATGCAGCGGTGTACGACGGTGGATTCCGGTACGCCAAGAAGGTGCCCTGAGTGCACGGAGCGTTGGTGGACTCCAGCGTTTGTGATGTGATGTGTTTGTTAGATAGTGGCATAAAGAGAATGATCCTATGATATGATTTGGTGATGTTTGCTGATGCTTGATGAAAAAGGAAGCACTGTATACAGGGAAGGAACCACTGCCCCGGGTAGGGGGTAGGGTCGTTATAATGGGTCAGCAATGCTGACCGTTACTTTGTTTTCTGTGTTGGCTTGGATGATGACTTGCAGGTGCTGCGGTTTGGAAAGAATAAGTGGATTGGCTAGCCTGGTGTTCTTAGTCCTTGAAGGCTATGTGAAGATTCGTGGTTGGATTTCATGTGTGGCCGGCCTGCGTGCCGATGTACGAAACCATTGATGTGAAAGAGGAACTTGTAAGGCCATAAAGCCAGGGTGTGTGAGTTGTATACATTCCTGATGTTGTTCTATATAAATGTGGTATTTATATGTGGGTGGACATTCTGGTTTGAGTTCATGTTAACAAGAAAAATGCTGCGCTAGAATGGAATGAGTTAAGGACATGCATAGATTTTGATTTCCACACGTGATTCCTTCGCTTGTCTGTGCTATATGGCGTGGGGCCCCGGCCGGACCCACCGTTATATGTCATGTGACAGGTGGGGGCGTTACAACGAGCATGTCACTTGGCCGTGTCTTCATCGGGTTGAGATGGTTGTGTACCACCTGAGGTACACGGCCGCAGACACGGGCGTGTCTGAAGACGCGTCAAGTCATACGGCCTGTGACACGGGCATGTCACATGGTCGTGTACTGGTCTAGATGAGTCGGTTGTGTGCTTCTTAAGGTACATGGCCTGTGACATGGGCATGTCACAGGCTGTGTCAGCGAAAATTCAGACTTTTGTGGAAAAATTGTGGTCGTCCATTTTCTTCAGATAAGATCTGAGGGCCCAAGCTTCTCCCTGCTTCTTTAAGGCCGATAATTGAGATGAGATTCTAATTTGGATTGAGTTATCCTCTTTCTAAGAACCTAGAAAGAGAGAAAGAGGAAGGAGGAGGAGGAGGAAGGGAGCCGATGACTGGTGGAGCTGCGGAGTTCCGATTCAAGAAATGGTGACAATCTTTCTTCTTGGACATGTGAAGGCCTCCTTTTTGGCATGTGCATGGGATTCCCCCACCAGAAGGTGGATTGTGAAGGGAGTTCCCTTGGGTTGATTCTTGGAATCCGCAATGTTTTGGCATATAGATCCAAAAATGGAGTACGGAATAGGCATGCTGTGAAGCCCATCTGGACAGGTTGGTCTAGATTGTGGATGTTGCATATACACACCAGAGAAGTCTTAGTGAGTAAACGTATAGTTTATGGAGTCGATGGGTTGGACATGTGAAGGGCAGTAGAAGGAAGTACTGGAGTGGTAGTCCAGGAAAAGACCCTTGTGATGCTTGTGATGCTCGATGGGTTTGGCCTGTGAAGGGCAGTAGCATTAAGTACTAGTACGGAAGTCCAGGAAAAGACCCTCTGATTCTTGTGTTACTTACTGGGTTGTTCCTGTGAAGGGTAGTAGCCGGAAGTACTGGTACGGAAGTCCAGGAAAATACCCTCTGATGCTTGTGATACTTACTGGGTTATGCCTGTGAAGGGTAGTAGCAGGAAGTACTTGTATGGAACTCCAGGAAAAGACCCTTTGATGCTTGCGATACTTACTAGGTTATGCTTGTGAAGGGTATTCGCAGGAAGTACTGGTACGGAAGTCCAGAAAAAGACCGTCTGATGTTTGTGATACTTATTGGGTTGTGCCTGTGAAGGGTAGTAGCAGGAAGTACTGGTGTGGAAGCCCAGAAAAACACCCAGGCTGTATGCCAAACAGGTAAGGTGAGACAGACCCGCACCTTTTACTTAGCCACGAATACGTTGATATTCGATGATGGCAAGGCGACTTGAGCAACAGGGGGTGGTTAATTTTGACCTGCGTTATGTCCGTCCGACTTGAAGACCATAAAGTGCAGTCTGTTGGAGCGCATAGAGAGAGTCTTAGGCCTACGCGCCACTAAGACTAAAGTCTCTGGTTGTACACCATGGAGCAAATGCTCAACTTTTACCGTTGGGTTTCGGCCCTGATACGGTGGTGGGACCCTAATTCGCTGTTAAACTAAGAATGTGCCCTGAGTGCATGGATCGTCGGGCTGCGTGGCTGACAGTTAAAATGGAATGTTTGTGCATGAGAGCACAATGTGTGATATCTCTATATCTGCATATGAATTGCTATGCCTGCAGGGAAGGAATACCACTACCCCATGTAAGGGGTAGGGTCATTATAAATTGGTCAGCTGAATGTTAACCGTTGCCTTGTTTGCCACCGTTGGGTGGGCTGTCCTTGTACAGGTGCTGGAGAGCCGAGCGGGACATATAAAGGCTGAAGTCCCTGCTATTGCTACTGCTACTGCTTCTTGCCCTTGAAGGCTAAAATGAAAATATTATGTTTTGTTCATGTGTGGCCGGCCTGCGCGCCGATGTTTGGAAGCCACTTTTGTAAAGAGCAACTGTAAGGACCTAAGGCCAAATGACATTGTATTTGATATACATTCCTATACAAATGTGGGTATTTATATTAGTGGACATTCATGGTTGGAGTTCAGTTTTATGTTAAAAGCTTCCACTAGAATGCTATGAGTTAGGATGCGCAACTCTGATATCAACCCGTGACTTCCCTGCCTGTTTTGTAGCATATGGTGTGGGGCCCCGGCTGGACCTTCTATTATATGCTATACGAACGTATGGAGTCATTACATAATCAAGGCTTATGATAAATGTCAAAAAGTCATGAAAACTCTGGCTAAGGAGATTAAATCTCTCAAGGTTGAAGAGTGCACTCTGACGGGGAAGTCACCAAGATAGACTCAGTCAGAGAGAATTTCAATGCTTCTATTGAAGAGTATAATAAGTCTCTCGAGGACCTAGATCTGAAGGAGAAGATCATCAAAGAATTGGAAGAATAACTTGTTGCAAAAAAGTAACCTTGTTGAAAGCTTCTCCCAGTGCAAGACTGTCCTTCCTTTTGTTGTTAAATTATTAGCTCAGGCCAAAGGTGTTGGCTTAGGCCATGTTGATGCTCCTAGTAAATCCTCTAATAGAAATAAGGCTCAAAGGAAGAATAAGGCGGCCAAGAAGGCTTTGGCCAAGGAAAAAGGGAAAGCTGCTTAAGATCAGGCCTCATTCAAAAAGGTCATCTTTCTAACGAACGAGTTTGATCTTGATTCCTCCTACGGTCACCTTGCTAGGCCTACTTATGTAGAGCCCAAGTCTCGGTACCAAGGATGGACCCGTCCCCGAAACTTTGGCGAAAGTGTCTTCAAGGCACCTTATGAGGAGATTACTCTTTAGAGCTATGACCCTTATAATCATGGTCATAACATCAAGAAAGCACCAAAAGTAAAACCCGTTGTGGAAAATCCTCTTAAGTTGAAGAAGCCATTTGAATACCATCACCATCAAGCTTTTACCTCCAAGACTGCTGCCCCTATTAGACCACACACTCAAAAGGTCAAGCAGGAGAAATTCAGACAAAGATACAACAGATTTGACTGTTGGTGCCGCGACAAAGTTGGTCACTTTGGCATTGATTACTGGTTTAACCCCAAAAATTATGTTACTCCTCAAGTTAACAATGTGAGAAAGACCACTCACAATGTTAATACACATAGGCAAAGTATGCTAACTAGAGACCAAGGACCCAAACGTGTTTGGGTTACTAAGACAAACTGATTTGTGATTGCAAGTATGTTCAAAGGCCACCAAAACTCCTATCTGGTACTTGGATAGTGGATGCTCTTGGCATATGACCGGGACTAGAAGCCTTCTCCAGAATTATTATCCAGTCATGAACAGGACAAAAAGTCATCTTTGGAGGTTTTGATAGAGGAATTACTAAAGGATACAGTATGATTACGAATGGTAGTGTATCCTTCTCAGATGTGGCTTATGTTGAAGGATTGGAACACAATCCTCATAAGCATAATCTAGCTCCGTGATAAACAATACATAGTAGAATTTCATGCAAACAAGTGCTTGATTAAATCGGTATACAATTTTGAAACGATTCTATCAGAAACTCGTAGTAGAAATATATTTTGTTTGAATTTTATTTACATAGACTCTTCTATGCCAATGTGCTTTTTTGTTAAAGGTAGTGTGTCTCTTGTTGACCAATGGCACAAGAGACTAGCACATATTAATTTCAAAACTATTCGTAAATTATTTTCTCTTAATTTAGTATGTGATGACCTAAATGTCAAGTGCACAAAAGATAGATCTTATCACGCATGTGTAAAAGGCAAGCAAACAAGTGCTACCTTTAAAAGCATTATTGGCAAAGACTCTAATAGATGTTTACATCTAGTTCATATGGACTTGTTCGTTCCAATGCAAGTTAGAAGTTTGGGAGGCAAGGATTATACATTGGTTATTGTTGATGATTACTCGCGCTTTGCGTGGGTGTTCTTTCTAAAACACAAGTCAGATACTTTTGATATCTTTACTAATTTGTCAGGCAGATCCAGAATGAATACAACTGTTCCGTAGTCAAAATCAGAAGTGACAATAGAATAGAGTTAAAGTCTGGGGCCATGACCAAATTTTGTGAAAGCCTAGGTATTTTTCATGAGTTTTCCAATCCTCGTACCCCTCAACAGAACGGAGTAGCTGAGAGAAGGAATAGAACATTCATAGAAGCCTATAGGACCATGTTGAGTGATGCCTCACTACCAGAATATTTCTTGGCTGAAGCTGTCAACACTGCATGCCACGTGCAAAATCGAGCACTCATAAACAAAAATCATAATAAGACACCTTACGAACTACTAAAGGGCAGGAAGCATACTATTTCATACTTTATAATCTTTGGTTGTAAGTGCTTCGTCCTAAACAATGGCAAGTATCACACTACTAAATTTAGTGAAAAGAGCTTTGAAGGTATTTTTTGTAGGGAATAGTAGCTATAGTGTGGAATATAGGATTTTTAATAAGAAAACCCTGGTTGTAGAAGAATCTATTTTTGTTGTATTTGATGAGACGAGCTTGCTGTAAGGCAGCTGTTCTAGTGTGCTTGTTGAAGATGCAGGTTCAAAGATAAAAGAATTAAACTTGGATGTGCCAACTGAAGAGGAGGATCAAAAGTTCATCAAAATCACCACTCCAACCCCAATTGGAGAGATTGATGACCATGATGAATATACCATTCAAATTAATGAAGTCACTCCTATCGTTGAAGAAGCTCCATATGCAAGGACTCTAGAGCTCAGACATTTTAAGGATCACCCAACGGACCAAATCATAGGAGATCCCCACGATGGTGTCAAAACTCGTAGAGGTACAGCTAATGAAAATATATATTTGAGTTTTCTCTCACAGGTTGAACCGAAAAAGTTTGAGGAAGCAAACTCAGATGCATCATGAATAATGGCAATGGAAGAAGAGTTGAATGAAATCAAGCATTGCCAAGTTTGGAAGCTTGTTCCATGACCCAAAGACAAGAACGTCAACGGAACCAAGTGGGTCTATAGGAACAAGATGGATGAGGAAGGTACAATCATAAAGAACAAGGCCAGACTCATCGTCAAAGGATTCAGACAAGAAAAAGGAATCGAGTTTGATCAGACATATGCACCAGTGGCAAGGTTGGAGGCAATCAGGTTGTTCCTAGCATTTGCTGCACTTAAGGGCTTCACTGTCTATCAGATGGACGTGAAGTCAGCCTTCCTTAATGTTGACATAAAGGAAGAGGTGTATGTGGAACAACCTCCAGGTTTCGTTGATTCTAACTTTCCTGATCATGTCTATATTTTATATAAAGCTTTATTTGGCTTGAAATAAGCACCTCGAGCTTGGTACGAGACGCTATCTAACTTTCTTCTTGAGAACAAGTTCACAAGAGGAAAGATAGATAAGACATTATTTTTTAGGGTAATTAAAGGCAAGATTTTGCTAGTGCAAATCTATATCGATGACATCATATTTGGGTCTACTGACGACAACCTCTACAAAAGGTTTTCCAAACTTATGCAACGGAAGTTTGAAATGAGCAGTATGAGAGAGCTGAAGTATTTCTTAGGACTTCAGGTGAAACAATCTGAAGATGGAATTTTCATCACTCAGACGAAGTTCACCAAGGAGTTAATTAAGAAATTCGGAATGACGAACGCAACCTCTATGAGGACTCCAATGGGTTCAACTATGTCTCTGGACAAGGATGAGAAAGAGAAACCGTTTGATGAAACCAAGTACAAAAGTATAATTGGATCCTTGCTCAATCTTACTGCTAGTAGACCGGATATAATGTTTTCAACATGCGTGTGTGCTAGATTTCATGTGAACTCTAAGGAATCTCTCTACGCTGCTGCAAAGCGGAATATGAGATACCTTAAAGGTACACCAAATCTTGGCTTATGTTACCCAAGAAGTAATGACAACGAACTAATTGGTTTTTCAGACGCAGATTTTGCAGGATGCAAAGATGATAAAAAGAGAACTTTCGGGACTTGCCAATTCCTTAGAAGGAGGCTTATTTCATGGAGTATCAAAAAGCAAAATTGTGTCATAATCTCAAAGGCCGTGTCAAAATACATTTCTGCCGGCAGTTGTTGTGTACAATTGCTTTAGATAAAGAACTAACTTGAAGACTACAACTTGAAGGTCAAGGACATTCCTTTGTTTTGCGACTCCTCCAGTGCAATTGCCATAACCAACAATCCAGCCTCTCATAGCCGTACAGAGCACATAGAGCTATGATACCACTTCATCAGGGAGCATGTGGAGCATGGTGACATAAATCTTCAATATGTCCCAACTGATAGGCAGATTGCAGATATATTCACGACACCGCTGGATGAGGCTAAGTTCTCGTTCTTCAAAATAGAACTTGGCATGCTCAACAAGGATGAAGAAGAATGAAGAAAAAGGTGACAGCAAGTTCAAGTTCTGGCTATATTTCAAAATCCAAGAAATTTCAAAGTATGGACTTCATTTCTCGAGTACAACACTTGTACTCGAGGACAACAGATTTACTTCTCGAGAACAATAATTACTTCTCGAGAACAAAAGCACCTCTCGAGAACAAGAAATTACTTCTCGAGAACAATAGTTGTACTCCTGAACGGCAGTATCATTTATCGAGAAGAAGTTCAAATTTGTCAATTGGAGTTCGACGATCATCGATCTGTTTTTCGTCTATCCTATTTTGTCGATCATTTTTTCATCTATCCAATTTCATCGATCGGAGGTCAAATTTCGCCGATCGGAGTTCGACGTTCATCGATTGGTTTTCGTCTATTGGAATTCAATTTTCGTCGATCGGAATTTGACGTTCGTCGATCGGTTTCCGCCATATTCCAGGTACTTTTAATGTTATTTATATCTTTTATCACCAAAACTAAAGGTAAATATAAATAGAGTAAGGTACAAGAAATTTTATTCCCAATTTCAAATCTCTCTCTCAAGAAAATACTCTTCACCTTCTCCGTCTCCTCCGACTACCGCACTCTAGGTTAATTCTCCCTTCGCCGGCCAGCTAACAATTCTTTCTCCTCAATGGCATCATCGTCTAAACTCGGAATCGGCATCAAACTAATCTCCACAGGGATTGGCAAACTTTCTGATGACATTAGGATTGTTCTAATCTTAGTAGACACCGCTGGTCTGACTTTTGTCTTGGAACATTCTTGTCGTATTCTAACTTCTGATGTCGAAGAGTTCTTCCAGCACAGGAAGATCAAGCACATTGTCAAGGTGCTCAAATCAAAGGTTAAAGATGTCAAGGTAAAAATGACTTCTCTCTCGGTTTCCAAATTTCTGCAACTTCCTGTGATAGATCAAGAAGTTGATCTAGTTGGCACAGACTATGAATGGTCATATAGTTTCTGTGGGATTCCCCACTCATCTCACACAGTTCGCTGACAATTCATGAATGCTGAAAGCAAGCTACTAGCTGATATTCTGGGCAAAGTTCTCCTATCCAGGACAAGCTCTATCAGTTACATCACCCCTGAATTCTTTGATAAGATGACTGTTGTGATCTATAGAAAGAAATATAAATGGGGTATGATGATTTTTGACATAATTAAGGCATGTATTAAGAGCCCAAACTATGGCAGGATTATTTCTCTATACCTAAATCAGATGGACTCTGAAGTTTTCTCCATGAAAAAGGGCATGACCCTCCATCACATGAAGAAAGTTTCCATCACTTCCTTCCAGAGATTGGAGGTTAAACTTCAGAAATCTGACAAAACTTCAAAGGACATTGAGGATGTGGACATGACTCCATCTCCCCCTTCTCATCATATAATTGATCCATTTATTGAGGGGGAGCCTGCACCATATGTTCAAGATCAGCACTCTTTAACTCCAGTTCATGCTTAAGCTATGACAGTTACACCAGCCACAGTCTCTTCTCCTGCTACAACCACTTGCACATTATTTCATTCAGAACATACAGATTTTCCTGCTACAGATATTCCAGACTCGGAAAACTGCACTGATGCCCAGGTAGAAGAACAAATTTTGTCTACTGATGAAGTTATCAATCAAATGATAGAGGAAATCTATTGGATCCCTAGTTGATTTGAGCTAGGTTCACTAACTTAGGATGTGACCCATCATGTATAGCTAGGGTCAAATTTGTGTCCTAGAGTCTAAGCCAAGTCCTTAGAGTCAATATCAGATGGACCAGCTATCAACAAGACCATCAGAGACTCAAGAATTAGAAGATTTCCAGACTAAGTAATATGAGTTCGACGTTCGTCGAACTCAGGTCGACGAAAGACGTTCTAAGCTCGACGATCTTGAGATATTTCTTTGTGCTGAGCTCGATGATCTTCGTTCTCTGTTCGACGAAACCTTGGATACTTCAACAAGCTAAAGTCAGGGTAACTCTAAATTTTTCTAAGTCCAACTTCAGGCTTTGGTCGACGAACAAGATTCTGAGCTCGACGAACTTGGACCTCAAGTTCACAACTTCTCAGGTCGACGAAGTCAACTTGTTAGGTCGACGAACCCAATACTCTACTCGACGATTTCTGGTCTACGATTTGAATCCTTCTCAGCCAGAGACTTCTCAGATTCTAAGTCCACAATCATTCTTCGGTCGACGAATTTGGATCTCAATTCGACGAATGATGATTGTCAGCTCGACGAATGAAGATTGTCAGTTCGACGAATATTGTAGCAGAATTGACAAGTTTCCCTTGAAGACTAATTGCTATTGTCTGGTCGACGAACTCATCAGCTCAGCTCGACGAACTGTGAACATAGCTCGACGATTCCTGTTCTTCGTTCAACGATTCCAGACTTAGGTCTTCTCCAATTTTCCATCCCTTTTCTTGGCGATGATTCCTGAGTAATTAATGTCCAATCTTCTCGGAATGTTACCGTTAGAACGAGCATTGATCATGGATTATTACATGCCGTTTTTCCATGGGGCAGTTAGAGAATTCATTGATTGTCGCTTCCCTCCCAGGCCGACTACATTTACTGCTCAAGGATTCCAATTTTGAATATGTTCTTCAGTCAGTAAACAAAAAGAAGAAAAGATCAAGCAGTACTCTATACACACACAGACATAGATCACATTCAAGAAGTTTTTACAGAAATCACAGTTTCATACATTGCTATCAGCCTAGGCCAGAGAACATCATCAAGAAGAAGAAGAACATTCAATCTCAATTAAGAGTCTTCTTCTTTCAACCCTACAGAATAACTTCAAAAGGACAACAATAACTATATCTGTCAAAAACGTTCCTGAAGCAATCTCTGGTCAAGGCAATCAAGTTCTTGAAGACCTGTCACCCTGAAGCAGTGCTCCAGATTTCCTGATCCATTCAAGATCTCAGGGGGAGCAATCTGCTGAAATCAATCCACTAGTCTTCTCAGTTGTTATTGAGAAAGAGAAGACACCATCACCCCTTTTCCATCTTCTGTACAGGGTTTGAAGTCCCTTCAAAATTATTCCTGGTTGCAAGTCTCCTACCAAAAGACTTGAGGTTTTGGTTTTTGAGCACCTGAACAAAAGCTCATTGGTGTCAGGCACCTGATCAAAAATCTAAGTAGATTCCTACCAGGGTGGTAGAAGAGTGGATGTACCCAGGTTGGGGAACCACTATAATTTCTTGTGTCGTCTGGTTGCCCTTTTTCTTTTGTTTTGGCTGTGTTCTGTGATTTGTTAGGTTGTTTTGTTTATTACTCTGATTACTAACCTGTTCACCTAGCTTTACAGCAAAAGTTGTAAAGAGTTTTTAAGGGACCACAATACTCTATTCACCCCCCCTCTAGAGTATTTCAGATCTACCTTCACTTTCAATTGGTATCAGAGGCAGGTTGGTTAAACTACCACACTTTAAGAGGTTAATTGGTTGTACAGGCTAACACCTGAACCATAAAGATCCCTCTTGTTAGATCTGATTGTTTTGTTTCCTTTATTAAATTTATTTCTTCACAGAAATGGCTCAAAACAAAGATTATGCAAGCATCAGACCTCCAGTATGCAATCTTAACAGATTTGCCATCTGGAAGGCAAGAATCAAATTGTATATGAATTCTATTGATGAAGACATTTTTGCTTCTATCTTAACAGGAGTACCTCCAGCACCTTCAGCTTCTCCAAGCACCTCTACCAACATGACTGCAGTACCTCCTACAGATAATAATGATGCTTATAAGAAAGCCAAAATTGCAGATGATAAAGCAATGAACATCTTGGCACAGACAATGTCCGATGACATATTTCAGAAGATGGCTGAGTGCACCTAAGCCAAGGCCATTTGGGACTCCCTCAACAAAATGGTAGCTGGTTCAGCTGATGAAAGGAAAGACAGGAGATCAAATCTCATATCCCTGTATGAGAATTTTAAGAAGGATGAGGCTGAATCAGTTGCTGAAATATACAATAGGTTGAGCTCAATCATCAATGAGCTTAAAACCTTAGATAAAGATATCACCCTTACAGAGGTGAATGACAAAATCTTGATGTGCTTCCGTAGCTCTTGGGACTTAAGAATCTGGTCTATCAAAGAAGCCAGAAGTCTAAATGAGATATCAACTGAATCTCTGCTAGGCAAACTAAAGTCTTATGAGCAGTTGATTAAGTCAAGAGAAGAAGCTGAACAGAAGTCAACAACTCCAGTTAGAAATGATCATAGTATAGCCTTCAAAGCATCAGAGGAAAGTGAGACCTCAACATCTAATGAAGAACTAATGAGCCTCTTTGCAAAAAGATTTTATAAGATTGCTAGAAAGGACTTCAGAAGAAAATCATCAAGACAGTATGATAAGCCCAAATATGACAAGACACAAACCAAGGAGGTTGTACGCTTTGGATATAGAAAGCCTGGACATTACATCTCTGAATGTCCAGAAAGCCAGAAGAAGGAGAAAAGCAGAGATAAAGACTCCAAGAGAAAACACAGCAGCAGACCCTCCTCTAGCAAGTACAAAAAGAGAGACAAAGGCTTTGTTGCTGAAACATGGAGTGATACTGAAGAAGAATCATCCTCTTCCAGCTCAAGTGAAGAAGAGGAAGAAGCAAGATCCAAGGAGGTTTGCCTTATGGCAATTGATGCCTCCAGGAGCTGTTCAGGATCAGAAGAAGAATCTGAAGATGAGGCAGCCTCAGAGTCAGAGGCAGATCAGGTTGTTTCAAGTTTAAATTTTAATTATGATTCATTTAAAATTGAATTCAAGACAATGTGTTTCGATTTAATTAATTCAGAGAAAGAAATAAAAACCCTTAGAGAAAAACTAGGAAATCTTGAATCTGTTAACTCAGAAAATCTTAAATTAAAAGATCAACTAACTTTAGCACATGAGTAGATAATTAAATTAAAATCTGATTTATGTGAGGCCAAACAACTTGAGCAATCTCTCAATGGAATAGTCTCAAGCTGATGGACATAACATGCATAGTAAATGCCAGATTAAATGGCAAACTAGGCTTAGGTGCATCATCAGGTTTGCCCCCCATAATTAAGAAAAATATTCTTACCACACCCATTAAATTTGTTTCTGCCAAGGGAAAAGAAAAGATAATAAACAAACCAATATCTAAAAACAATCCAAAACCCATAGACAAGAACAATAGAAATCAGAAAACAGCTAATAAAAACAAGGTTCAGCAGCATTCGTCGAACGCAGATCGACGAAATGTGGCCCGTTCGTCGAACCTAGATCGACGAACGTTGAACGCAAACTTTAGTAATAACAATTCGTCTAACTGCGATCGACGAACTTTGTATGGTTCGTCGAGCAGAGGCCGACGAACATGGGGTGCAGAAAATGACTATTGTCATTCTCTGAGAAGAGATCGACGATCTTAGCCCTATTCGTCGAACTCTGGTCGACGAACTTACAAGAATTCGTCGAACCCAGAAGGACCAAACATAAATCATTTCTCTTACAGAAATTCTAAACCAGCTAATAAACCAATCAATCCAGTAGATGATTGGGTTAGTCCACCTGGGAGATATCATCCCTTAGGTTATAAATCTCAACCTATTTTGTTAGTTATATCCAGCTTTTCTTTTCAACAAAATAAAGGACCCAAGGTAACCTGGGTCAAGAACAATTAATGTTTGTTTTCCATTTCAGGTAAAGAGCTGTCCAAGGGTAAGTCAGACCTGGTACTTGGACAGTGGTTGCTCCAAGCATATGACAGGCAGCAAGGACAATCTATCTAATTACAAGCCCAATCTAGGACCAAAGGTGATCTTTGGTGATTCAAATAGTGGCCAGTCTGAAGGATATGGAGCAGTAAAGATTGGAACAGTTACCTTCAAAAGAGTAACATATGTAAGAGGACTCAAACATAACCTAATATCCATAAGCCAATTATATGATGAAGGTTATCAGGTACACTTTAACTCTACCTCCTGTTCTATTATTAATAATGAAAACAAAACTGTTTTAATTGGAATTAGACAAGGTAACATATATCTAGTAGATTTTATTTATGCCAAAACTGATGTTTGTTTACTCAACATCACTAGTAACCAAAATGAGTTATGGCATAAAAGATTAGGTCATGTAAACCTTAAAAATATAGCTAGGTTATCTAAAGACAACCTTGTTAGAGGTTTACCTTCTGGTCCCTATAAGAAGGAAAACCTATACAGGGCTTGCCAATTAGGCAAGCAAACTAAAACTAGTTTCAAATCTATTAATAAGAGTGATTCACCTAGGATTTTGTATTTGCTTCATGTGGACCTATTTGGACCCATTGCAGTACAAAGCCTACGAGGGAAGTCTTATACTTTAGTAATTGTTGATGACTTCTCCAGATTCAGTTGGGTGGCCTTTCTGAGAACTAAGTCAGATACATTCAAGGTTCTTATAGATTTTCTCAGGACCATACAGATTGAGTTCTCTAATCATGTTGTATTGATCAGAAGTGATCATGGCACACAGTTTGAGTCACTTCTTATGCATGAGTTCTGTGAGAAGGAAGGTATCATGCAGTGCTTCTCAGCTCCTAGAACTCCCCAACAAAATGGGGTAGCTGAAAGGAAAAATAGGACACTCATTGAAGTTGCAGGTACATTATTGGCAGATGCTTACATGCCTCTATCCATTTGGGCAGAAGCTGTAAACAATGCTAACTATGTCCTGAATAGAAGCCTCAAACATAAGCTGAAAAATAAGACTCCCTATGAATTGCTTAAAGGGAAGAAACCTAAAATCACATATTTTAAAGGTTTTGGTTGTATATGTTATATTCACACAAACAACAAAAGATACATTAGAAAGTTTGAGGCTAAGGCTGAAGAAGGGATTTTTCTTGGATACTCCTAAGTAAGTAAGGCCTATAGGGTTTTTAATAAATCCACTCTTAAAATTGAAGAGTCAGTTCATGTATCTTTTGATGAAGCTAATATGTCTTATAAGGAGAAAGAGATTTCTACCATAAGCTCTTTGCAGGTTCCACAACTGTGTGAGTCTATGGATGGACTAAACCTTACCCAAGAGGTGTCAACCCATCCCTCTCCACAGGTTGCTGAAGACAGTGAAGAAGAAATTCAAGTGGAAGTGGCTGAACTTCCCTAAACAACTAATATCATTCCTCAAGAGGAATTAAATACAGAAGTTGTTACTGAACAAACTCCACCCACTGATCTTGTCACACTTAGAGATCACCCCAGATCTCAAGTGATTGGTGACATTTCAGCAGGTGTTCAGACAAGGCATCAACTCAACCAAGACTTGATGCATGCCTATTTTCTCTCTCAGATTGAACCTCTCTCCATCCATAAAGCTGAGCAAGATCCCCACTGGATCATTGCAATGCAAGAGGAACTAAATTAGTTTGAGAGATGTAGAGTTTGAGATTTGGTTCCAAGACCTCATAACTACCCAGTTATTGGAACCAAATGGGTCTACAGAAACAAGCTAGATGCTCAAGGAAACATTGTGAGAAACAAGGCTAGGCTTGTTGCTCAGGGCAACAGGCAAGAGGAAGGAATTGACTATGACCAATCCTTTGCCCCTGTTGCAAGGTTAGAGGTCATAAGAATATTCCTTACCTATGTAGCTCATAGGAGATTCAAAGTTTTCCAAATGGATGTCAAGAGTGCATTTCTGAATGGAGTGCTTCAAGAAGAGGTTTATGTGGAACAACCTCCAGGTTTTATCTCTCTAACTCAACCCTCTTTTGTGTGTAAACATAAAGCTCTCTATGGTTTAAAGCAAGCTCCAAGAGCCTGTTATGAGATCTTAGCAAACTTTCTTTTAGAACATAAATTTACAAGAGGAACCATAGATAAAACTCTTTTCACTAGACATCATAAGGACCAAATATTGTTAGTATAAATATATGTGGATGACAACATCTTTGGGTCTACTGATCCCAAATTATGCAAGAGGTTTGCTGACCTCATGCATTCCAAATTTGAGATGAGTAGCATGGGTGAGCTTTCCTACTTCCTTGGTCTCCAAGTGAAGCAGCTCCCTGATGGTATTGTTGGGTATTACATCCACACTAACCCAGATTTGATGAAGTCACCCTGGAACTAAGATGAATTAAGTTGTATTTGATGCTTGGTTTGAGTTATATGTTTGCAGGAATTTCACTGGGAAGTGTAGACCAATGTCAGTCCATAGTAGGTCACCAAACACAGGAACTATGCAATGTAATCCCTCATTGTATATTCTAAAGTGTTGACTCATGTGTGGTCTCTCTATTGGGATACACTTCATATTCAAGCTATTGGACCTTGGGAAAAGGATTGGAAGTTGACTGCATTAGAAGAAAGAGTTTTCCAACAACAAAAATTCTCTAAGTCTTTTACTCGAGTAGGTCCATAACTACTCGAGTAGATTGGGCATAATTTACTCGAGTAAAGAAACCTTGTACTCGAGTACTTAAGTGTATCTCTCGTGTAGCTAAGTCATGTACTCGAGTAGACATAGTCATATACTCGAGTAGCATGTTTATATACTCGAGTAGATCACTCATTATACCCGAGTATTGAAGGCCTCACTCTTCAAAATTTTTCTAAGTCATGGACTCGAGTAAGTATACTCACATACTCGAGTAGATAGAATCATACTCGAGTAGTTCATTATACCTAGTCAAGTAGATCATATTTCACTCATGTACCTTGAAATTTTCCTACTCCAGAATTTTCTAAGTCTTTTACTCGAGTAGAACTTTCACCTACTCGAGTAGATCACTTCCTCTCGAGTAGTTTAGTTCAACTACTCGAGTAGCTGCTTGCTGACTTCTTCAGAATTTATTCTAAGTATCCCACTCGAGTAGTCCTCCATGTACTCGAGTAGTTTATGTAATATACTCGAGTAGTTTTTCTTGTACTCGAGTAGATCCTTTATGTACTCGAGTAAGTCAATATACATACTCGAGTAGTTCTTTCTGCTTACTCGAGTAGTTGATTTCTACCTACTCGAGTAGCCTATCTTTATATACCCGAGTATGTTCTCCTTCATGTACTCGAGTAGTTATTCAACTACTCGAGTAGCTCCTCTCTTACTCGTGTATATGACTGAATTTTTCTGAAATTCTTCTAAGTTTTTTTTTCTCTGACGGGATTTTCAAATCACGCGACATGATTGGTCCACGTGTATATCATTATGACCGATTATGACCGTTATTCTCTCCTATATAAATTCTTATCAGAAAATGACAAACCCTAATTTTTTCTCCAAGCATTCTTGTCATTTTATTTTGAGAAAGTTCTTCAGCCGACTCCTCACTATTTTCACGAAATGGAATCCGCCGCCACCATCTTCTCCGACCAGTCATTCTAAGTTCAGAGGATTCATTCTGAAGAAAGTTATAGATCGAGATCAACATCACTGTTCATCTTCTCTCTCTGATTCTGTAAAAGCAAGAAGATCCAGATCTGGGCTGAGATTCTCTTCACCGATTTCTGATAGTGCTGCAAAATCCATAAGAAGAAGCCTTCTGGCCGTTTCATCAGATCTGATTGGATTTACTATTTGTATAATTTTCCAAAACTTTATTAATCTTGTAGGAGAAAGTTTCTCCGAGTGTAGGAGTTTTTCACTCCGAGTTTGTAGGAAGTGTTATCTTCCGAGGTGTAGATCCCGTTGTTTAGATCGAGTTTGTAGGAACTTTGTTCCGAGGGTAGGATCGATTTTTGATTTGAGATAGTGGAGTAGCCGAGTCTAGTTGATTGTTAGATCGGTGAGGGAAAGTGGATGTACCCAAGGGAGGGGAACCACTATAAATCTTGTGTCATCTGTGATATTGGTAGATAGTTCTGTGATGTGCTCTAATTATTTTTTTCCGCAAAAGACGCACAACTCACCTATTCACCCCCCTCTAGGTGATTTAGGTTGACAACCATTTTCTTTCAGGTATCTTCCTCTCCCAAGCTAAGTATGCTAAAGAGCTTATTAAGAAATTTGGGATGGGTGGTGCTTCAAGAATGAAAATACCTATGACTACAAATGCTGTTGTGGATTCTGATGCTGCAGGGAAACCTGTAGATCAGAAACTTTATAGGGGAATTGTTGGATCCCTATTATACCTAACAGCTAGCAGACCTGACATCATGTTTGCCACATGCCTTTGTGCTAGGTTCCAAGTGAACCCCAAAGAATCTCTGATGTGCCCGCGAACAGACTCTTACTGTGGTTGGTTCGGTGAGTCGATCGCCGCGGGCTTGCTCGGGTAGGCAAGTGCACCTATCGCAAGTAGTACTCGATATTCGGGAGAATACCGAGGTCGTATTGTTCTCGGGGTCGCGTTGACTATTCTTACTCCTCCGGGAGGACTATTATTTTACTGAAAATAAGGTGGATTTGTTTTACTTAATAAAAGGCGAAAAAGCAAAGGAGCGAAAAAAACGATTTAGAAAATATTCGATGAAGGGTTAACGCTCGGCATCGAATCGGATTAAGACTAAAACAATTTTTAATAATAAAAAGACTTGGTTTTCAAATTAATAATAAGGCAACTTGGCCGTGGAGGTTCCACAAATGTGAGCTCACCTAGCTATAGGGATATCGCTCACCTAAACGTTAAGACTATTCGACCGAACGTTAGTCCGACGAAGGAATCCTCTTAACGCCCGCTTTACGCTAAGAACCCCGCTATTGGGTGGGGGACCCAATCCGGTAGAATTACGCTAGTCCTCTCTCGAGGGTATGCACGCAACTCTATTTACCCAGGGGTGATCGGTCCATATGCACGGCCTCTCGGCTAGCTAGCATATGGACTACGGAAATAGAGCCCACACATCGATTATGTGGTCCTACGCGTCGTAAACCCGGGGCAAACCCTAAGTGCTTAAATTAAAATGAAAATAAAGAGCTTCAATTATTATAAATCATTTTAAATGTCCCAAAGCTCTTCGATGCCGAGGCTAATAGCGATTAGCCACACATCGGTATGGGGACGGCTTATAATTTAGTGAGGCGCGAGTTCGAAATTAAACACTAAACGTTTATAAGAAGGGGACACAAGAAAAATAACAACATTTAGAAAACTGAAAAAATTAGCTAGAACAAGAACTCACGCACACTCCAAATTATAAATTAAAAAGGAACTAAGTTACACATAAAAAGAAATTTTGCATAATTCAAATTTGCGAGTCCCACTCAAACGAGTGGGGGCGGTAAATAAAGGCTGAAAATTGCAAGTCCTACTCAAACGAGTAGGACTGAAATGAAAGCGAGTCCTACTCAAATGAGTAGGAGAAAATAAATGCGATTACAGGGCTAAAAAGTCCGGCCATTTAACTCAAGTGAGTAGGCGGAAAAAATAAAGAAAGAAAAATTACAAATCCTACTCAAACGAGTAGGCGGGAAATAATGTCCGGCCATTTAAACTCAAGTGAGTAGGCGGAAAAATAAAGAAAGAAAAATTACAAGTCCTACTCAAACGAGTAGGACTGAAAATGAAAACGATGCGCCATTTAACTCTTAACGAGTAGGCGGAAATAAATGCACACGAACACACACACTCCATATGAAATTCAAGAAAGCAATAAAATTATACACCTACACTCACACACTCTACACAATTTAAATCAAAGCATAAAAGTTAATACACCTACACTCACACACACTTTTCATGAAAAATCAAAGTTACCTAAAAATTAAAACTTATACTATTTCAAGCATAGGTTTTGCCAAAAACAAATAAAAAGAAGAAATTAAAATTTTAGAAGACAAAAGTTTTTCAAAACAAATTAAAAACCAAAGTTTTTGGAAAATAAAAATTTCAACATTTTCATTCCTAGGATTTCATAAAAGAGCAAAAAAAGTTGAAATAAAAGAGAAAGAAGAAAAAAAGTTTTCATCCTAAAATAAAGCTAAGTAAAAAAAACAAAAGGAACTTTAGTAACTCTTTTACACACTCATAAGAGTGAAGATGTTGAAGAAGACAAGAAAAAAAAAAAAAACCTAATTCATCATTTCATCATTTTCAAACAAAACCTAACTTGAAAAAAAATCAAAGGCATGTAAAGAGGAAAACCTAACATTCCTAAGCATGAAAACAAGTAAAAAAAAAATGTAAAGTAAGCAAATTACACTCATACACACACACACACTTTTCATAAATGAAGAACAAAGGTGAAACTAAGAATAAAAAGGAGAAGGAAAAGTGGGCACAAGTGTTCATTCCAAAGCCATATATGAAGAGAAAATTTAACATTTTATTTGATCAAAATGAAACTATTACAAGCTATTACAAGTGCTAAAACTAAGACAAAACAAGAAATGAAATAAAAAAGGGAGAAATCTCCTTACATAGCCTTGAAAATCACGGATGCAGCCCACAAAAAGACACTAACTTGGCCCAAAAATCTGAACCCTTGGACCTTACAGAACTGGGCTATTTATAGGAAAAAAATTTCTAAGTACACGCCCTCGGTCACGGGCGTGTAGGGGGGGCGTGACAGTACTATTCATGAAGGCGGCTGGCGATTGGACAGCAAAGTTGACTTCGGGCTGAGTTCGCAGCAGTCACGCCCTAGGTCACGGGCGTGACTATGGGCGTGTCGGGGAGGTAGAACCGGGCGCGGGTTGCGTCAAATGTCTTCGGCAGCATCTTGTCGGGCCAGCTGGAAAGGTCACGCCCCATGTCACGGGCGTGACTATGGGCGTGACAGTTGGGGTCGACACTCGACGAATGTCGAGCGGAAAGTGTCGAGTCGAAATCGTTGAGCTGAAATTGGGTCACGCCCAAGGTCACGGGCGTGACACTGGGCGTGACAGTTGGTGTCGACACTCGACGATCGTCGAGCGGAATTCGTCGAGAGGAGAGGACACGGGCTTGGGTCACGCCCCGTGTCGGGTGACACGGGCGTGTCGCCAGGCGTGTCAAGCCTTTTCTTCAGAAATTTTCCGATTTCACGGGAAATGCACAGTCACGGCTCGGTCACGGGCGTGACCCATGTGTCACGGGCGTGTACTTCCCAAATTTTGGCAGATTTTGAAATTTTTCTGAAAAATCAAATAAAACAAGTTAGGAGAAAATTTACAAGAATAGGAACATTTTATTGAACAAAAATAAGTAAAAACGACGAAAATAAATGAAAATGACTAAATTAATGTGCATAAAAATACGCATATTTACAGTTCATCAAATACCCCCATACTTAGGCTTTTGCTATTCCAGAGCAAAAGTTTGAGGTGAATCTATAAGGAATAAAAAAAACTCTAAGTTTTGGCTATCGCTTAATCAATTATAAGAGAGATCGAAATAAATATACGGGGTGTAAGAGTTAAGTCCTAAAATTATGTAGATGATTTAAATAGCGCAAAAGTTTTGGCCAAAAGACTTCTTGATGTAATCAAATAGAAGGCAACATTTGTAATGGTTAGATTAACGAAAATAGTTTGGAATTATAAGAACTCTAGCTTATACGAGTGCTACCGGAAATAATACAATTTACTAATTATGCTCTCAAAAAGATTTTTGAATTAATTCTAGAATTGTGTAATTGGCTAAGGGGGTAGTGTGGTTTATGAAGAGGGTTTTGATATTTGAGGTGAGGTAATTTTTTCTCGAACCTCCATATTTTTTTCTTTTGGATTATTAGGAAAACGAAATCTTATTTTCCTAATATGATTTTTGTTTTTCAACTTCATAAGAAAAATTAACCCAATGTATATTTGTAGGAGTAATGAATTTTATCCTCTTACTCCTTATATAATCTTTTAAAATTATTGGGTGCCTATGTTTACGGAACGAAATCTTGTTCCCATTGACATAAGATCTTTTAAGGATAAAATTTTTCATGCCAAGTAGGTCATGAAAAGTGAGGGGAGAAAGGAAAACTAGATTGTAATCCTAAAAAATTTTTGAGAGCAACCTTAATAATTTGTACGTTCCAATTTTTTTCAGAAAGCTAAAAGTAAGTATAATTGAATTCTATAGTCGTTATTTCCTAACATAATATACGTGCTCCTATCAATGAAAAATTAGAAGTAGTGCCTAAAACGAGTTCGCTATTTTTAACAAAGCATAAAGAATTCTTTAAAACTTAACCCCGGCTATTTAAATGTTTCAATCAATAATTAACAAACGGGTAGCAAACAAAGAATTAATAGTATTCACATATAAATAAACTCAAAACAGAATTTTTGGATAGCAGAAAAGTTAAGTATGGAATATTTAATTTATTTATTTCAAAACATTTTTTTTTTATTTTTATAGTTTTTGTTATCATTTTTTTGTTTGTTTTTCATTTATTATCTTTTTTTGTATTTTTGTTTTTCTCAATTTTTTTGAAAATTTTTTGAACTATTATCTTTTTTTTGTATTTTTTTTTAAGAGAATTTTCATAATATGTACAAAAATAAGGGAGAAAAAGAAAAAGGTTTGTACAAGAATGAGGAAGGGGGAGAGAGAAAAAACAAAAAAATATATACAAAGTGAAACTAAACAAAATAATTTTTTTTTTTTTTTTTTTTTTGAGTTTTTGGAAAAGAGAAAGAGAACAAAACAAAATTTTTTTTTGGATTTTTGTTTTTTTTTTCATTTAAAATTTTTTTGTTTTTTCATTTAAATTTTTTTTTTCATTTTAAGATGTTTTTTAATTTTTTTGTTTTTGTTTTGTTGTTATATGTATTTTTTTGTATTTTTCTTCTTTTTTTTTGGAGATGCAGAAAAATTGAAGTGCAGAAAGTAAAGCACGAAAATACCCCCATACTTAAGTCCAACATTGTCCCCAATGTTGTATCGTAAGTATGCGGAACAGAAAGGAAAGACAATATGTACAAAGAAAAGAAAGGGAAGGGGGTAGAAGCTTCCCTGAAACGCGGAGGGGGAGGCCGATCAGAAACCCTGCGTTTATTAGAAAAAAAATAACAAAGATAATAAGGAAAGAGCGAAAAAGATAAGCGAGGGGTGCCTCCCAGGAGCGCTTTGTTTATAGTCGTGTAGCTTGACTATTTTGGCGGGTTTATAATGTGGAGGAAAGTTATGGTTTCGCTAAAACCGATCACTGGGTCGCCCGCGATATA
The DNA here is from genome assembly GCA_039583875.1 of Platanthera guangdongensis. NCBI lineage: Eukaryota > Viridiplantae > Streptophyta > Magnoliopsida > Asparagales > Orchidaceae > Platanthera > Platanthera guangdongensis. Next base: position 127,310,611 of record CM077164.1, read on the forward strand.
AGACTTTAACCGATGACCGTTTACTTTAAAAGAACCTTTGTCCGGGTGGGAGACGAGTACGGTTCCATAAGGAAAAACTTCTTCAACTAGGAAGGGACCGGACCATCTAGATTTTAATTTACCTGGAAAAAGCCTAAGACGTGAATTGTAAAGAAGGACAAGATCGCCCGGAGAAAATAATTTTTGGGACTTGATTTTTCGATCGTGATATAACTTAGAGCGCTCCTTATAGAATTTATTGCTCTCGTAAGCGTTCGCACGCCATTCATCGAGCTCGTTTAGTTGCAGTTTTCTATTCTGAGCGGCTAAGTTGGAGTCGAGGTTTAAGAGTTTTAAAGCCCAAAGTGCACGATGTTCTAATTCTACGGGTAAATGGCACGCTTTGCCGTAGACTAACCGGAACGGCGTACATCCAATAGCGGTTTTGTATGCCGTCCGATACGCCCACAACGCATCGTCGAGTTTAACGGACCAATCTTTCCTATTTAGCGAAACGGTTTTTTCTAAAATTCGCTTAATCTCTCGATTTACTACCTCGACTTGGCCACTTGTTTGCGGGTGGTAGGGGGTGGCAAGCTTGTGTGTGACTCCGTATTTAGCTAACGTCTTAGCCATAAGAGCGTTACAGAAATGCGTTCCCCTATCACTAACAATTGCGCGAGGCGTGCCGAAGCGAGAAAATAATTTTTTAAGAAACGTAACGACGACTCGCGCATCGTTGGTGGGGAGAGCTTGCGCTTCCGCCCACCTCGATACGTAGTCGACCGCCACTAAAATATACATATTTTTGAAAGATGGAGGTAGGGGGCCAACAAAATCTATGCCCCACAAATCGAAGACTTCGCATTCTAAAAACATATTTTGGGGCATCTCGTCACGACGAGAGATGTTACCCGACCGCTGACAGCCATCGCATGCGCGCACAAAATTATGCGCGTCTTTGAAGAGAGTGGGCCAAAAGTAGCCCGCCTCTAGCGCCTTCCGAGCGGTCCGGTTGGCTTGATAATGCCCACCGGCTGGACCCTCGTGGCAGTGCTTAAGAATTTGCAAGCACTCCACACCCGCAACGCATCTTCGGACCGCTTGGTCTGCGTAGATACGAAAAAGAAATGGGTCCTCCCAAAAGAAATTTTTCAAGTCAGAAAAGAATTTCTTCTTTTGATGACTGGAAAACTCTTTTGGAAGGACCCGCGCTACTAAGAAATTTGCAAAATCTGCGAACCAAGGCGAAGATGACGAAGATTTATTAATGGCAAGAAGGCGTTCCTCGGGGAATCTGTCATTTATTTCAGATTCGACGAGCGCTTCCGCACCCGGATTTTCTAAACGGGAGAGGTGGTCCGCCGCTAGATTTTCCGCTCCCCGCTTATCTCGGATCTCCAAATCGAACTCTTGTAGGAGGAGAATCCATCGAAGAAGGCGGGGCTTCGCATCATTTTTAGCTAATAAATATTTAAGCGCGGAGTGATCGGTAAAAACGATAACTTTAGATAGCGTTATATACGAGCGAAACTTATCGAAAGCGAAAACGACGGCTAAGAGTTCCTTTTCCGTTGTCGTGTAATTTACTTGTGCGGAAGTGAGCGTCTTGCTAGCATAATAAATAGGATGAAAATGTTTTTCTACGCGTTGGCCAAGAACGGCACCTAAGGCAATATCACTAGCGTCGCACATTATTTCGAACGGAAGGGACCAATTAGGGGCCACTAATATTGGTGAAGAGATAAGTTTTTGTTTTATCAAATTAAAGGCGGACTCGCATTCGCTACTAAAGATGAAGCGTGATTCCTTTTCCAAGAGGTGAGTTAGCGGCTTTGTTATTTTTGAAAAATCTTGAATAAAGCGTCGGTAAAAGCCCGCATGGCCTAAGAAACTCCTAATAGATTTTACGTTGGTTGGATGCGGAAGTTTTTCTATAATTTCTATCTTGGCCTTATCCACCTCTATCCCCTTAGACGAAATCATATGGCCGAGGACCAAACCTCCTCGAACCATAAAGTTGCATTTTTCCCAATTTAAAACAAGGCTTGTGTCCTCGCACCGTTGAAGGACACGATCTAAATTTTGAAGGCAATCGGGAAAAGAGCGTCCGAAAACAGAGAAGTCATCCATAAAGACTTCCATAATGTCTTCTACTAGCTCGCCAAAGATCGCTAGCATACATCTTTGGAATGTAGCTGGCGCGTTGCAGAGTCCAAATGGCATTCTTCGATAGGCGAAGGTGCCAAACGGGCAAGTAAAAGTTGTTTTCTCTTGATCATCGGGGGAAATGGGGATTTGGAAAAACCCCGATAAACCATCAAGAAAACAATAATACGGATGACCGGATAAACGCTCTAAAATCTGGTCTAGAAATGGCAGAGGGAAATGGTCCTTGCGGGTGGCGTCGTTAAGTTTCCTATAGTCGATGCACACTCGCCAACCCGTAACAGTACGAGTTGGGACAAGCTCGTTATGCTCATTCGCCACTACGGTAAGACCGCCCTTCTTGGGCACGACATGCACGGGACTAACCCATGCACTGTCCGAAATAGGGTAGATAATCCCCGCATCTAATAACTTAATGATTTCGGCTTTAACGACGTCTTTCATGTTTGGGTTAAGACGACGTTGCGGCTGAATCGTTTTGCGGCAATTATCGTTTAAGAAAATCTTATGGGTGCAAAAGGAGGGGCTAATCCCCTTTAGGTCAGAGATTTGCCACGCAATTGCGTGGCGATGTTTAAATAAAACTTCCAATAAATCGGAAGTCTCCGAATCACTCAAGTCCGAAGAAATGATAACGTGGAGCGTATCACCTTTTCCCAAAAAAGCGTACTTGAGCGAGGCGGGTAAGGGTTTGAGGTCTAGGATGGGCGGTTCTTCTAGGGAGGTTTTAATGCCTATGTCTTTCTTACCAATTGGTTCGAAAGGCAAGTCTATAGATGTATCCTCATCGCAGTTAAAATTTTCGAGCGCATAAATATCGTCATTTAAAAATACGGACTCGAAAATGGGAGAAGAACGATCTCCGAAAAAAGTATCTAAAGAATAGCAGAAATCGTCGCTCGATGACAAATTGTCCATCGAGGGATTAATAGAGAAAGTAACTTGGTCATCGCCTACTCGGAGGAGAAGGCTACCATTACTAACATCTATTAGTGCGCGGGAGGTGGCGAGAAAAGGGCGACCGAGTATTATTGGTACCTCGGCGTCCTCCTCGATATCTAAGATGACGAAGTCTACCGGGAAGGTAAACTTGTCGACTCGGACAAGGACGTCCTCCACTACCCCGATAGGGAACTTAACCGAGCGATCCGCTAATTGGATGCGCATATTCGTAGGACTAGGAGTACCCAAACCTAAACGCGAAAAGAGCGAGAACGGCATCAGATTAATGCTAGCCCCTAAATCAGCTAAGGCGTACTTTACTAATATATCGCCAAAAAGGCACGGGATGGAAAACCGTCCCGGGTCGTTTTGTTTTGTGGGCAATTTATTAGTAAGGGCCGCCGAGCAGACAGCGTTGAGAGATACATGCGAAATATCCTCTAATTTGCGTTTATTAGAAAGTAGTTCTTTTAAAAATTTCGCATATTTGGGCATTTGCGAGATAGCCTCGCAAAAAGGAACATTAATGTGAATTTGCTTTAATAATAAAATAAATTTTTCATATTGCGCGTCCTTACGCTCGTTTTCTAACTTATGCGGATACGGGAGAGCCTTGTTTAAAATAATTTTTTCTTTTATAATAGGTAAAGGCGGCGTGAGCGAAGAAAGGGGAAGAGGGGTCGGAGGTGAAATATGTACCTGAGGGTCGGTCCGTTTTGGATCGACCACCTCCTTTCCGCTACGGAGGGTTATAGCGTTGGCGTTTTCCCGCGGATTGGGCTCCGTGTTTCCCGGCAGTGCCCCGAGCGCGCGCTCGGACATCATCCTCGCTAGCTGTCCAACCTGTTGTTCGAGTGTTTTTAGCGATCCGGTGATGTTCCGGATATTTGACTCGTTGGACGCAATATACTTCGAAAAATTTTCCTCCATCGGGGAGGGTTTCGGAAGAGGAGGGGGAGGAAGAAATCCGGGCGCATAAGAAATAGGGGGACGCTGAGCATTATTCGGGTTGCTCCACGAGAAGTTGGGGTGATTCCTCCAACCCGGATTATAGTTATTACTATAAGGGTTGTTGTTGGGGTTGAAGGGAGGACGACCCGAATTTCCCATGAAGTCCACGAACTCTTCAGCTACGCAGACGTTAGGGGGAATAAAACAAGGCGGAGTGGATGAGGCAGCAGACATCTCCGCCACCTGCTTTGTTAACCTTTCAACTTGAAGGGTCAAGAGAGCAGTGGCATCCACTTCAAAAAGACCAGCCGCCGGCTTTGGCCGTCCCCGCGGGACGTTCCATTGATAGGCGTTCATAGCCATCTCTTCGAATAAAGCCTGGGCGGCCTCGGGGGTTTTGTTGTTAAGCGTTCCCCCGGCAGCCGCGTCAATCATTTGACGCGTCTGAAAATTCAGCCCATTATAAAAAATTTGAACTTGCAACCACGTTGGCAGCGCGTGGTGCGGGCAACGGCGGAGGAATTCCTTAAATCGTTCCCAAGTCTCGTATAGAGACTCAGGATCGTTCTGCACAAACGAAGAAATGTCCGCCCGCAACTTTGCAGTTTTGGCGGGCGGAAAGTACTTCGTCAGGAACCGTTCCGTCAACTCAGCCCACGTGGTGATACATCCTCGCGGGAGGGCATTCAACCACGCCTTGGCTTTGGACTTAAGGGAAAAAGGAAATAAGCGCAAACGAATGGCGTCATCAGTGACGCCATTGATCTTGAAGGTGTCGCATATCTCCAAGAAATTGGACAAGTGGACATTCGGGTCCTCATCCGGCAGTCCATCGAACTGCACGGCGTTTTGGACCATTTGAATGACACTTGATTTTATTTCAAAATTATTATTGGCCACCGCAGGGCGAACAATACTCGACCCAGAATCATCCAGGTTAGGCCGGGCGTAATAAGACATAGTACGCTCGGCCGCCGGGGGAAGGTTAGGGGCGGCCATAACTACAACAGTGGGTTCTCCGATAGATTCCTCGGGATCTAAAGAAGGATTTCGGCGATGAGATCGGATACGCGCAAGAGAGCGTTTGATCTCAGGGTCGAAGTCTAAATCTTCAGACTCTGAGGGTTGTCCTCGGGTCATACACCCAAACAAAAATAAAACAAAAATAAACCTTTTTTTTTGTTTTTAAAATAAAGTTTTTAGTTTTTTTTTTGTTTTATAGAAAATAAGTAAAATTAATAGACTCCGGAATTCGAAATAGCAACTCGAAAAGAGATTCCCCGGCAACGGCGCCAAAAACTTGATGTGCCCGCGAACAGACTCTTACTGTGGTTGGTTCGGTGAGTCGATCGCCGCGGGCTTGCTCGGGTAGGCAAGTGCACCTATCGCAAGTAGTACTCGATATTCGGGAGAATACCGAGGTCGTATTGTTCTCGGGGTCGCGTTGACTATTCTTACTCCTCCGGGAGGACTATTATTTTACTGAAAATAAGGTGGATTTGTTTTACTTAATAAAAGGCGAAAAAGCAAAGGAGCGAAAAAAACGATTTAGAAAATATTCGATGAAGGGTTAACGCTCGGCATCGAATCGGATTAAGACTAAAACAATTTTTAATAATAAAAAGACTTGGTTTTCAAATTAATAATAAGGCAACTTGGCCGTGGAGGTTCCACAAATGTGAGCTCACCTAGCTATAGGGATATCGCTCACCTAAACGTTAAGACTATTCGACCGAACGTTAGTCCGACGAAGGATTCCTCTTAACGCCCGCTTTACGCTAAGAACCCCGCTATTGGGTGGGGGACCCAATCCGGTAGAATTACGCTAGTCCTCTCTCGAGGGTATGCACGCAACTCTATTTACCCAGGGGTGATCGGTCCATATGCACGGCCTCTCGGCTAGCTAGCATATGGACTACGGAAATAGAGCCCACACATCGATTATGTGGTCCTACGCGTCGTAAACCCGGGGCAAACCCTAAGTGCTTAAATTAAAATGAAAATAAAGAGCTTCAATTATTATAAATCATTTTAAATGTCCCAAAGCTCTTCGATGCCGAGGCTAATAGCGATTAGCCACACATCGGTATGGGGACGGCTTATAATTTAGTGAGGCGCGAGTTCGAAATTAAACACTAAACGTTTATAAGAAGGGGACACAAGAAAAATAACAACATTTAGAAAACTGAAAAAATTAGCTAGAACAAGAACTCACGCACACTCCAAATTATAAATTAAAAAGGAACTAAGTTACACATAAAAAGAAATTTTGCATAATTCAAATTTGCGAGTCCCACTCAAACGAGTGGGGGCGGTAAATAAAGGCTGAAAATTGCAAGTCCTACTCAAACGAGTAGGACTGAAATGAAAGCGAGTCCTACTCAAATGAGTAGGAGAAAATAAATGCGATTACAGGGCTAAAAAGTCCGGCCATTTAACTCAAGTGAGTAGGCGGAAAAAATAAAGAAAGAAAAATTACAAATCCTACTCAAACGAGTAGGCGGGAAATAAAGTCCGGCCATTTAAACTCAAGTGAGTAGGCGGAAAAATAAAGAAAGAAAAATTACAAGTCCTACTCAAACGAGTAGGACTGAAAATGAAAACGATGCGCCATTTAACTCTTAACGAGTAGGCGGAAATAAATGCACACGAACACACACACTCCATATGAAATTCAAGAAAGCAATAAAATTATACACCTACACTCACACACTCTACACAATTTAAATCAAAGCATAAAAGTTAATACACCTACACTCACACACACTTTTCATGAAAAATCAAAGTTACCTAAAAATTAAAACTTATACTATTTCAAGCATAGGTTTTGCCAAAAACAAATAAAAAGAAGAAATTAAAATTTTAGAAGACAAAAGTTTTTCAAAACAAATTAAAAACCAAAGTTTTTGGAAAATAAAAATTTCAACATTTTCATTCCTAGGATTTCATAAAAGAGCAAAAAAAGTTGAAATAAAAGAGAAAGAAGAAAAAAAGTTTTCATCCTAAAATAAAGCTAAGTAAAAAAAACAAAAGGAACTTTAGTAACTCTTTTACACACTCATAAGAGTGAAGATGTTGAAGAAGACAAGAAAAAAAAAAGAAAAACCTAATTCATCATTTCATCATTTTCAAACAAAACCTAACTTGAAAAAAAATCAAAGGCATGTAAAGAGGAAAACCTAACATTCCTAAGCATGAAAACAAGTAAAAAAAAATGTAAAGTAAGCAAATTACACTCATACACACACACACTTTTCATAAATGAAGAACAAAGGTGAAACTAAGAATAAAAAGGAGAAGGAAAAGTGGGCACAAGTGTTCATTCCAAAGCCATATATGAAGAGAAAATTTAACATTTTATTTGATCAAAATGAAACTATTACAAGCTATTACAAGTGCTAAAACTAAGACAAAACAAGAAATGAAATAAAAAAGGGAGAAATCTCCTTACATAGCCTTGAAAATCACGGATGCAGCCCACAAAAAGACACTAACTTGGCCCAAAAATCTGAACCCTTGGACCTTACAGAACTGGGCTATTTATAGGAAAAAAATTTCTAAGTACACGCCCTCGGTCACGGGCGTGTAGGGGGGGCGTGACAGTACTATTCATGAAGGCGGCTGGCGATTGGACAGCAAAGTTGACTTCGGGCTGAGTTCGCAGCAGTCACGCCCTAGGTCACGGGCGTGACTATGGGCGTGTCGGGGAGGTAGAACCGGGCGCGGGTTGCGTCAAATGTCTTCGGCAGCATCTTGTCGGGCCAGCTGGAAAGGTCACGCCCCATGTCACGGGCGTGACTATGGGCGTGACAGTTGGGGTCGACACTCGACGAATGTCGAGCGGAAAGTGTCGAGTCGAAATCGTTGAGCTGAAATTGGGTCACGCCCAAGGTCACGGGCGTGACACTGGGCGTGACAGTTGGTGTCGACACTCGACGATCGTCGAGCGGAATTCGTCGAGAGGAGAGGACACGGGCTTGGGTCACGCCCCGTGTCGGGTGACACGGGCGTGTCGCCAGGCGTGTCAAGCCTTTTCTTCAGAAATTTTCCGATTTCACGGGAAATGCACAGTCACGGCTCGGTCACGGGCGTGACCCATGTGTCACGGGCGTGTACTTCCCAAATTTTGGCAGATTTTGAAATTTTTCTGAAAAATCAAATAAAACAAGTTAGGAGAAAATTTACAAGAATAGGAACATTTTATTGAACAAAAATAAGTAAAAATGACGAAAATAAATGAAAATGACTAAATTAATGTGCATAAAAATACGCATATTTACAGTTCATCAATCTCACCTTATTTTCTTAAAAAGAATTTTGAGATATATAAAGAGTTGTCCTAATCTAGGACTCTGGTATCCTGTAGAGTCAGAGTTTGAGTTAACTGGATACTCAGATGCTGACTATGCTGGATGTAGAGTGGACAGAAAGAGTACCTCTGGAACTTGCCAGTTTATGGGAATGAGACTTGTCTCTTGGTTTTGTAAAAAGCAAACATCTGTGTCTACATCAACTGCAGAAGTAGAATATATGGCTGCTGGCAGCTGCTGTTCACAAATGTTATGGATACAAACCAACTCCTAGACTATGGTGTCAACTTAAATAATTCAACAATATTCTGTGATAACACTAGTGCTATTATTATAGCACAGAATCCAGTTCACCATAGTAGGACTAAACATATTGATATAAGACATATTTCATGAGAGATAGTGTAGACAAAAAAAAATTAACCTAATCCATATTCCTACTGATTTACAGAAAGCAGATATTTTCACCAAACCCTTGGATGAGAAAAATCATCTGTTCTTTATAAATCAACTGGGAATGATCAATGGAGAAGAGTTAAATTAATTACTGTCTGCATTCGACGAATTTTCGAGAGTTCGTCGAACAGAGTTCGACGAATTAGGGAAAGTTTGAGAGATGCTCGTCGAACGGAGATCGACGAATTCTCTATGTGGAAACAATTTTCATCGACCGGAGATCGACGAACTTTGCTTCAGAAGATATTTCGTCGAACGGAGTTTGACGAACTGTTTTCATTTATTCTGGATGAGATCGACGAATTATCTATCTATAATTTATTTCGTCGACCTCAGTTCGAAGAACTGTTTCATTTTTGTGGAACGGAGTTTGTCGATTCATATTCAGGAAAACCCTATATCTAGATTTTCTTCGACCTCCGTCCCGCGCTTTCAGTTCTTGTTGCACTTGATCGCTGTTTGTTTCTCTTGCAGGTCATCAATGGAGATTCCAGCGAGCACCCTGGCTGCAATGAAATTCGACACAGGATTTGATATGGACTTTGATTCATTCCAGCATTCTGACCCTATATTTCTCTACATTCTAGAACTTCTAGAAGAACTTAGTCTCAAGGATTTTATGACCAGAAGAATCAAACTGCATGCAACTGTGATTAGAGAATGGGTATATACTTCGTCTGCTTCTGAGGACAATACCTTGATAGGGACTATCGGGGGTAATGCTGTTTCCTTATCCCCCGCCATTCTTTCTGAGATTTTTGAGTTGGTAAATGGAGAAGTTGATTTGGATATAGATTCTGATGAGTATAATTCGATGCTGAAATTAATGGGGTTTACTGGGAGTAACCCTAACAAGTTGTTAAAGAAACAACTTTCTGCCGCCTACCAGTTCTTGGCGGATATTGTGGGAAAAGTGCTGATGAGCAAGCACTCTGCGCATGATTACATAACAATACTCCAATTCCTTGTCATGTGCTAAGTGGTCAACAAGAGACACGTTGATTGGAGCCAGATCTTCTTTGAGTTGATCAAGAAGAAGAACAGTAAGAAAGAGATATACTTTGGAATAATCCTGGGGATTTTCCTTCAAGCAAAGGCTGGTGAATTCATGGTCTCCCCGACCATCTTCATCAATGCCAGCAAGCGCCTCACATGCGCTTTGTTTGGCAGATGGGAGAGGACGATCACCAATCCATCCAAGGCTTCCTCCACCTCCATCCCAGCTTCTGAGAGCACAAGGGCTGTAAAGGCCACTCCCCACTCTGCAGAAGAGGTTATCCCATCTCCACAACCTCTTCCAGCAACCCATCTTCCATCTTCAACCAGTCTTCCATCTCCTCCAGCACCCCAATCACAACAACATTCTCATGTCCCTACTCCTCCTCCCTCTCCACCACTTGACATCACTGATAGTCCATCTACCCCCCTTCAAGAGAATCCACAACCAACTCCTCCAGCATCACCTCCTCCACCTCATCTGTCTAGCATTCCACATTTTCATACACCATCCCCTTCTCCACCTCCACCAGACAACACCATGATAGATGTCATTCCACCTCTATCTCCTCCATCTGTTCCCCCTACTTCATCTACTTCTCTACCTTCACCAACTACCTCTCCGTCTTTAGACTCCTCCAATGTATCTACAATCATAACCCTGCTCACTCCCCCTCATCAAATCCCTAATCACAGAGGCCATTACACCTCTTATGAATTCTATCAATTCTTTTTCTGCCCAAGTTTCTCTCCTCTCTGCTACCCCCTCTTCATTCAGGGGCCTGGCTCCAGGTTCTCCTGAACCCAGGCAGGTGGAGATGCTTTGTGATGAAGCAGCAGTAGATACAGCAGTAGATACATCAACAGATGCAGATGTAGCAGCAGTTACTCCTACAGCAATTTTGCCAGAATTTGATTCAGATTTGATTGAATTGATTGATTTCATGGATACTGACCTTGAATTAGATGAGTCAGTTCCAGAGCAGATACAAACTGTTGGTGATTTCTATTTAAATCCCATAGTTGATTTGGCTAGTTTGTTGAGAAATTTTGACACAATTTATGTACAGTTCCCTTCCACTAAGCCACAGTTGGCTATTGTTCCTTATACTTCTCCTGTTAGTCCAGTAGTTGCTAAGCAACTCTGTGACAGTTTTGAAACTCCAGTTTTTGCTTCAACCTCTGCAGCTATTCCATTTTCTCCAAAAGATGTCTCAGCACCAATTTTTGTTATGGATGACTCACCAATGCCTGATCTGGATGAGTTAATCTTGGCAGATATTGAAGAGGAAAATAGGGCTGCAGCTGAAAGCTCTGTCCCAATTACCTCTGATTCTTGTATAGTTTCTTCTTCAACTACTGATACAGAAACTTCTATCCCAATTACCTCTGATTTTGTTATGGATGACTCACTACTGCTACTGAAAGCTCTGTTTTTGAAACTTATGCCCCTGCTACAGAAAAGGCTGTCATTGATGATAAAGCTTTGAAAGCATTGGATGCTTTATATGATAACCCTCAGGGTTCTGGCAGTGAAGATGATGAAGATGATGATGAAGATGATTCAGATGAAGAAGCTTCCAAGAAGAAGAAAATGATGTCAAAGAAAAGGAAGGCTCCTCCTCCTCCTGCTCCTAAGCCCAATCCAACAGCTGACACTCCCTACTACATCCTGCATAATGTTACTCCTTATAAGGGAATGTCTGCTTGGATGTGGCTGTCAAAGAATCAGCAAAAGGAGAGAAAAAGAAGTAGGAGATACTCCCCTCCACCAGTACAGAGATATAGAAGAGATCCACCTCCTCCACCTCCTCCAGCAGCTGGTGCCACTGGCTCTAGCTCTCAGGGATCTGCCCCTATGCAAACCTATTAGAGACATCAAGGGAGATCCTCTAGAAGCAGTCAGCATAGACATCATTTCTCAGGAAATCAACAACAGCATCAGCAGCAACAACAACATACATCTGCAGATCAGAAAGCTAAAAGTTCTGAAAAACCAAATTCTCCTCCTATTCCTTTTGAGGATCCTGAAACAGCCAACACTGCTAAAATGGCCAGGTTCCAGGAACTGATTGGCCTATCATTGATTAATAAGATAACAGCTGAAGGTAAAGACATTTCTGGATACACAACTATGTCAAAACACAGGAAAGAAGAATTAAAAAGATTTGATAAAGCCAACAAACATTTCAATGTTGATGATTACATGAAGCTACATCCTGAAGCAGTTGTCCCCAGAGCTACATCACTGAAGATTATTGGGGCAGCTGACATGACAATAACACAGGCACAAGCTTTAGATCCAAATAAAGAAATTATTTTTAAAAAGCCAGGAGAGAAGACAAAAGAAGACAAGTCCATGCAGAAAAAGCAGAAGAAGGATTCTTTACTTTGTTTCAATTTCTTTCTGCATTTACTTTCAAACTATGCTATTTGTTTAAACAAAGCCTATGTACATATATATCTGCTGCATGTGTTAGTAATTCTCTGCCAGATATATTTCTTTTCTTGCTTTGTTTATCTGTGTGTTCATGTTTTAAGTCCATTAGTGACCTCACCCAAATAGGGGGAGATTGTTGGATCCCTAGTTGATTTGGGCTAGGTTCACTAACTTAAGATGTGATCCATCATGTATAGCTAGGGTCAAATTTGTGTCCTAGAGTCTAGGCTAAGTCCTTAGAGTCAATATCATATGGACCAGCTATCAACAAGACCATCAGAGACTCAAGAATTAGAAGATTTCCAAACTAAGTAAAATGAGTTCGACGTTCGTCGAACTCAGGTCGATGAAAGGCATTCTGAGCTCGATGAACTTGAGATATTTCTTTGTGCTGAACTCGACGATCTTCGTTCTCTGTTCGATGAAACCTGGGATACTTCAACAAGCTAAAGTCAGGGTAACTCCAGATTTTTCTAAGTCCAACTTCAGGCTTTGGTCGACGAACAAGATTCTGAGCTCGATAAACTTGGACCTCAAGTTCACAACTTCTCAGGTTGACGAAGTCAACTTGTTAGGTCGACGAACTCAGTATTCTACTCGACGATTTCTGGTCTACGATTTGAATCCTTCTCAGCCAGAGACTTCTCAGATTCTAAGTCCACAATCATTCTTCGATCGACGAATTTGGATCTCAGTTCGACGAATGATGATTGTCAGCTCGATGAATGAAGATTGTCAGTTCGACGAATATTGTAGCAGAATTGACAAGTTTCCCTTGAAGAATAATTTCTATTATCTAGTCGACGAACTCATCAGCTCAGCTCGACGAACTGTGAACTCAGCTCGACGATTCCTGTTTTTCGTTCAACGATTCCAGACTTAGGTCTTCTCCAGTTTTCCGTCCCTTTTCTTGGCGATGATTCCTGAGTAATTAATGCCCAATCTTCTCGGAATGTTACCATTAGAACGATCATTGATCATGGATTATTACATGCCATTTTTCCATGAGACAGTTAGAGAATTCATTGATTGTCGCTTCCCTCCCAGGCCGACTGCATTTATTGCTCAAGGATTCCAATTTTGAATGTGTTCTTCGATCAGTAAACAAAAAGAAGAAAAGATCAAGCAGTATTCTATACACACACAGACAGAGATCACATTCAAGAAGTTTTTACAGAAATCACAGTTTCATACATTGCTATCAGCCTAGGCCAGAGAACATCATCGAGAAGAAGAAGAACATTCAATCTCAATTAAGAGTCTTCTTCTTTCAACCCTACAGGATAACTTCAGAAGGAAAACAATAATTATATCTGTCAAATAAGTTCCTGAAGCAATCTCTGCTCAAGGCAATCAAGTTCTTGAAGACCTATCACCCTGAAGCAGTGCACCAGATTTCATAATCCATTCAAGATCTCAGGGGGAGCAATCTGCTGAAATCAATCCACCAGTCTTCTCAGTTGTTATTGAGAAAGAGAAGACACCATCACCCTTTTTCCATCTTCTGTACAGGGTTTTAAGTCCCTTCAAAATTATTCCTGGTTGCAAGTCTCCTACCAAAAGACTTGAGGTTTTGGTTTTTGAGCACCTGAACAAAAGCTCATTAGTGTCAGGCACCTGATCAAAAATCTGAGTGGATTCCTACCAGGGTGGTAGAAGAGTGGATGTATCCAGGTTGGGGAACCACTATAATTTCTTGTGTCATCGGGTTGCCCTTTTTTCTTTTATTTTGGCTGTGTTCTGTGATTTGTTAGGTTGTTTTGTTTATTACTCTGATTACTAACCTGTTCACCTAGATTTACAGCAAAAGTTGTAAAGATTTTTTAAGAGACCACAATACTCTATTCACCCCCCTCTAGAGTATTTCAGATCTACCTTCACTTTCAAACTCTCTTCAAAAGAGCCTCTTTTCACTGCTATTGAAGAAAAACACTATACTCCTACAAAGTCTCCAGCACAGTCTCCTCAAAGAAAATCTCCTGTACAAGAAGAACCAACCTCATCTCCATCTGAAGATACACCTGATGATGAAATTGTTTCTATTTATGATTCTGATGATGACACTCCTATTGAAGCTGCTGAACCAAGACTTCCAAGTCTTCACTTTAAGATTCCATCCTTGCTGCCCATAGATGCTGAATATGAACAAAGCACAATCAGTAAAAAGCATACTTCTACATCCACTATTATTATTGAAGAGATAGCTCCATGGGCAGCCCCGGTTCAACCTCAACCATCTATTCCCTCTGAAATATTTCCTGAAGGTTCTATTCTAAGCAAAATTGATGCTATACTGACTTCTTAGAGAGCTTATTTTGATTCTTCCCTAAAAGTTGTAACTGACAAGGTTACGACATTGGAACATGAAATGAGTCGAGGATTTGCTGAAATCTAAAATAACACTGATGAATTTAAGTGGCTCTCACAAATTGGAGGAAAAGCCATAGATCATACCATTGCAAGCATTGGTACAGTGATGGATCAATCAATTATCCCGACCAATAATTAGTTTCAGATGGACAAGAGAGCTCAAGAGAGAAATTTCAAAACTTGTGAAGAAGTTGGGAAGTTTAAAGAAGATGTTAGCAACACCCTCTCTCTAGAAGTCAGAAAGGGGTAGGATAAAGTGAAAAAATAACTAGAAAAACAAGATCAAACTATGAAAAATCAGTGGGATGACAAACTTCAAGAGATCCAGACTTCAGTACTTAAGGAAGTTAAACACACAAAGCTATATACATATGATACTACTATATGGATGAATAATCAACTGTTTTCTGAACTGGCAATGGATCCTTCTACATCTCCTCGTACACATTTGGATGTAAACAAACCAACATTCTCACCTCCTCCAAAATACTTTGAAGGACCTCCTCCTGAATATTTTGAAGGACCTCCTCCTGAGAACTATGAAGAGGTCTGGGAATCTGAACAAGCTAGCATGCCTCCTCAACCTCTAGAAATTTAGAAAGCCAAAAAGAAGGAAATATGGGGATGAAGCCTCAGCAAGTAGATCAACTACTCATCTTGATGTTGAAAGGAAAAGACATCAAGAATTCTCTGAGGTTTGGAGCCCAACCTCAAAATCTCTAATTATTGATACTTTGAAGCTGGTAGTTGATTTCAATGAAGACAAAAATTTACATTACAACTCTCATGAATGAGAGTTATATGAAAAGTCTCTTACCAAAAGGAGGATATATGACAGAGAATATGGGAGGAACAATCCCAAAGCTCCTCCCAGACCTACAAAGTATTTTCCCAAACCATACAGCTACCAGAAGAGACAATGAGAAAAGCTAGAAAAACTGCAACACCAACAGGATCAATAGAAATTGAAGATGTTCTGATAGTTTTCATTTTTGAAATTGTGGAATTGAGCTTTTTCTTGAACTAATTTCTATTAATATGAACCTTTAGTTTTGTTGATGTGATTTTTCTCCATTATGTCTCTTATTCTATTTATTATGGCTATTAGTTTCTTTACATGTTTTATCTTGATGTAATTCACCTTAGTGTAGAGGGTTCTGACTTCTACAAATAGGTGAAGATTGTTAGGTATTGCATCCACAATAACCCAAATTTGTATGAAGTCACCCTTAAACTAAGTTGAATTATGTTTGTATTTGATGATCTTTTAGTTGAGTGTTTGCAGGATACAATTGCCAAGTGTAGATCAATGTCAGTATACAATGAGTCACCAAACACAAGACCTTACAATGTAATCGCTTATTGTGTGATCCATGGTGTTCACTCGTGTGTAGCCTCTCTATTGGGACACACTTCCTTTTCAAGCACCAACGACATGTGAGAAAAGTTGGATGCTGATTATAATAAAGAAAACATGTTTTCAGATTTTCAGAAAAATTCTCTAAGTGTTTTTCTAGAGTACTAAATTTTGTACCCGAGAAGCACTAAAGATTGTTCTCGAGTAAGACTTGTCATGATTTCGAGTTGTTGAAGCAGTTCTCGAGAAAGCATAATGCTGTTCTCGAGATGGCCTTTTGTACTCGAGTACTTCATGACACTTGTTCTGGAGTTACATCTTTTCCTGACAGAATTTCTTTAAGTCTTTTTCTCGAGAAAACTAAGTTTATTCTCGAGAAGACTATGCTTAATTCTCGAGATGCAGAGGATTTTTCTCGAGACCTAGACAATTTTTCTCGAGAGCCAGACATCTGTTCTCGAGAATACTTATTTATTCTTGAGTACCATATTGTTCCTTCTAGAGAACTAAAATTAATTTTTCTCGAGTACTTCTTTTATTCTCGAGATTGTTGATTTCCACCTCCATATTTTTTCTAAGTCCTTTTTCGTGAGATCTTCATTATTGTTCTCGAGAACAAAAGTTATTTTTCTCGAGTCCTTCATTATTGTTCTCGAGAACATAATTTACTTTTTTCTCGAGTACAATCCTTCTTCTCGAGAACTGCTGTACTATTTCTGAAATGTTTCTTAAGTCCAGTCGAACGGATTTTCAAATGTAATTAGCACGTGATTGGTCCACATGGCTATCATTTATTATGATTATGAACGTTAGGTGAGCCCTATAAAAGGTCTTATCATAACCGTCCAACCCTAGAAGAAGTCGTAAGAAGAAATTCTAAGATTTTGAATCGGAAATTCACTTTCTAAATCGAGAGCCTTCGCCGCTGTTCATTGCCATTCTTGCTGATACCCTTTTGATCCAGAGATTCATAGCAAGAGATTCAAAGATCAAGATATTCTACAATCGACAGATTCTATCCTTAATCTTGCTGAGTCCAGAATCTTCAGATCCATAGATTTAGCCGTCTTCTTCAAATTAATTCTGACAGAGCCTCAAAGTTCAAGAAAGAAGAAAGGCTGAAGTTTTCAGATCTGAGAAATTATTGTTTATATTTCTTTAGATTCATTTTATTATTGTGGGAGATTCTTCTCCGAGTGTAGGAGCTTTGTTATCCGAGTTATTTGTAGGAAGTTTTCTCTTCCGAGTGTAGATCCTATTTTTGGGATCGAGTTGTAGGAACTTTGTTCCAAGTGGTTGGATTGTTTTCAATCCGAGATTAGTGGAGTAGCCGAGTCTAGTGCGTTGCTAGATCAGTGAGGTGGAAAGTGGATGTACCCAACATTGGGGAACCACTATAACTCTTGGTGTCATCTGTGAATGCTTGGTTATTTTTTGTGCATCGCTCGTGAAATTTTTATTCCGCTAAAAGAACACACAACTAACCTCTTCACCCCGTTCTAGGTGATTTAGGTTGACAACTTAAAATTTTCAGGTCTCACCAGTGGCCGTGTTTGGGGTTGTTCACAGAGCCCACAACACTAAGGGGAACTGATCCACCCAACTACCCCTTAGGTTCTCCACCTTATTCTTAAGCAGGTTCACTGTAATTTTGTTTGCCGCCTCCACCTGGCCGTTGCTCCTGGGGTGGTGAACAGAGGCAAACCCGAGGTCGATACCCAGCTGAGTTCAAAAGCTTATAAACTCCTCGCTTGCAATCTATAGACCATTATCCATGATAATGGCCTGAGGTAGCCCGTGCATACAGATGATCTCTCCCCAAATGAAGTTCCTGATGACTTGGGAGGTTACCTTGGCCAGCACCTTGACCTCCAGCCACTTTGAAAAATAGTCGATCATGACCAAGAGGAAACTTCTCTGCCCCCTCGCCGGAGGAAACAACCCAACTAGGTCCATCCACCGAATGGTGAAAGGCCATGCCTCCATGATGCTTCGAAGCCGTTGAGCGGGCAGGAGCTGGAGGGGGCATAGAGCTAGAACCTTTGGCACCTCCTTGCAAACTCTGTCGCATCCTTCCTCAGGGTGGTCCAGAAGTATCCCCGTCTGACTACCATTGCCTCCAGCATTCTACCTCCTGAATGGCTTCCACACTCCTCAGAGTGCACCTCCTCCAAAATCCTTGGCATCTCTCCCTCCAACATATATCACGCCAAAAGGCCTGATAGCATCTCTCAATGTAAGCTCCCTTCATGCATAAGATAGTGGGTCGCTTTATGACAAAAGCCCTTTGCCTCTGTGACCCCTTCGGGGAGGTTGCTCGTGGCGAAGATGGTCACGAAGGGATCAACCCAAGAGGGTCGCCGATCCACTTCCATCAGCTCCCCCTCCTTGATTGTTGGATGAAATAGCTCGGTCAAGGATCCCGCCTCAGGGTCCAAGCTTGGCTAATCGGTCCGCTGCTTCATTCTCTTCCTTAGGGACATGCTGAATTGAAAAGGCGCAGAACCCACCAATGATCACCCACGTCTTGGCCAAGTACCTCTGGAGGGTGGGCTCCCGAGCTTCATATTCTCCCCTGATTTGGGACGCCACCACCAGTGAATCTGTGAACACTTTCATGTTGTGAATCCGGAGCTCCTTAGCCAATCGTAACCCGGCTAAGACAGCCTCATACTCCGCCTGGTTGTTGATGACTGCGAAGTGCAGCGCCACTACTTGTTCTATGGTGACCCCCTGGGGCTCACTAACACTACCCCTCCTACAAGCGAATGTTTCCCCGAGGCTCCGTCAACGTACATCTTCCATGCTTCCCTTGGCAGCGCTTCCTATCCTTCCAGCTCTATGACGTAGTCGGCCAAGAATTCCACCACCGCATGCGTCTTGATGGAGAGCCTCGGCACGAAAGAGACATCGAACTCGCTGAGTTCAATGGACCACTTGGCCAACCGCCCCGAGTACTCCACCCCTTCAAAGATCTTGCACAGTAGGTGGTCGGTCACCACCATGATTGAGTGGGCCTGAAAATATGGCCTGAGCTTCCTGTCTGAGACGATTAGAGAGAAAGCCAACTTTTCTTGGATGGGGTAGCGTAGCTCAGCCTTCTTCAAGATCCTACTGACATAATATATGTGTAACTTCCTCTTCCCCTCCTCTCTTACCAACACAGAGCTTACCGCCTCAGCCCCTACTCTGAGGTACAATGCTAAGTCCTCCCCCTCCTTTGGGCTTTATAGGAGCGGCGCTCAGGATAGAGGAGCCTTCAATGCCCGGAAAGCCTACTCACATTCCTCTGTCCACTCAAACTGCTTGTTCCCCCGAAGTGTTTTGAAGAAAGGCAAGCACTTCTCCCAAACACGAGAGAGAAACCGACTCAGCCCGGCTAACTTTCCCGTCAAGCGTTGAACCTGTTTGGCATTCCGAGGCAATTCCAACTCCATGATGTCCTTCACCTTATCCGGGTTAGGCTCGACCCCCGCCGGGGTTAGAAGGTGTCTGAGGAACTTGCCTCGGCTTGACCCAAAGACACACTTTTGGGGGTTTCACCTTATCTTAAACTTTCGTAGGATCACGAACGTCTCTTCCAAGTCAAGCAGATGTGAATCCACATCCTTGATTTTTATCATGAGGTCATCGTTGTAGACCTCCAGGTTCATTCCCCTCTGGTTTATAAACACCCGATCCATCATTCGCTGGTACGTTGCCCCCACATTCTTTAGCCCGAAGGGCATCATTTTATAGCTAAAGCATCCCTCCCTCGTGATCAAGGAGACATCGTTGACGTCAGGGGGATGCATATGGATCTAGTGATAACATGAAAAAGCATCCAAAAAACTCATAATAGAAAAATCGACGGCTGAATCAACCAGCGCGTTGATCCGTGGCAGGGGGTAGACATCCTTAGGTCATGATTTATTCAATAAAGAAAAGTCTACACACATGCGCTACTTTCCATCACCCTTTTTTACCATTACAACATTGGTGACCCAGCCTGGGTACTGGTGTACAACCTTGGGCTCGCGAGAGGTGGTTCAATAAGCGGGAAGGGGGGACCGGCAAGATGAATTAGACAGGCGAGTAAGACCAGGAGGCCCACCTACAGGAGGCGGGATGCGGGATTCTCTGAGGTATGCGAGACGCGCAGCTAGTGCGAGATGGTTCTAGGCGGCGAGATAGCCTATAAGGCGAGAGGCCGGCGAGACGGAAAGAGAAGGTCGTCTCGCCTGACAGTCTTTTACCCACTCGCCGCATGGGGGAAAAGATGTTTTTACCTTTTTACCCCAAGGGGGATTTTACCTTTTTGCCCCAGGTAATTTTACACTACTACCCCTGGAGGTCTGCG
This sequence comes from Platanthera guangdongensis, assembly GCA_039583875.1. NCBI lineage: Eukaryota > Viridiplantae > Streptophyta > Magnoliopsida > Asparagales > Orchidaceae > Platanthera > Platanthera guangdongensis. The sequence continues at coordinate 127,330,920 of CM077164.1, forward strand.
TATAGCACACCAGAACAGCGAAGTTTGGATGTTGGAAGACCCCGCCCAGGGTGTTTTGGTCATTTCAGGTTAATTCAGAAGTGATATTTGCAGATCAGATTCAGAGGCCTATAAATAGACCGATAGAGGTGACTGAGAACATTGTTGAACCTTTCTACTATCTTCCTCACAGGCACCTAGCTCAGCATTGGCTATGGAGGGGAAGTTCTTCCGTTCTTCCGGGAAAGAGGTGGGACCTCTGAGCTGAGACCCCCCGGTCTGTTTCCAGGTCTCCAACTCATGTCGGGAGGGTAGTTCAAGAAGAGTACGTGTGGGTTGCATCCTCAGTTTTGAACTTTAGGAGGGACCAGAAAGCTAGTTCCAACATTTTTTTGGTGCGGTGAGCGTGGAGCGCAGCTCTCAGAGAAGAAACTTGAGAAACCACATGGAGGGAGGTCACGGAGAAGGAGAAGGAGAGGGGTCGGATAACCCGGGAGGATTTGTCGGAAGAGAAGAGTTTATGGCTTCAATCAAGGGGATCATGGAATTGCTGCAAGGGATCTCGCGATAGGGCGATTGTTCAACCCCACTGCCTCAGGTTCCTGCTCACGCGCCACAAGAAGAGCTCGTATCGGCGCGAGTGGGAGAAGATGCCCCAGGGAGGAGACCGGGGAAGGAGGTGATGGCGGAAGGGAGCGGGAGAGACATGGTAGGAAGGGAGCTGTTCCCAAGCCCGGCGAGTACCATCTCGCCAGGAGAGGTCGTCGCGCGAGTGTGGGGGGGGGGGGGGGGAGGGGGGGGGAGACCAGTGGAGAGAGGGTCGCCTTTCTATGAGCTGATCCTTTCAGCTCCCATCCCGAAAGGGTTCCGGGAACCCGAGATGAACTACTATGTGGGGAAAGATGATCCCCTTCATCACTTGCAATGGTTTTAGGACGCGGTTTCGATCAGGCCCATGACAGATGCGTTTAAATACCGTCTTTTCGCCATCACCCTAAAAGACAAGGCTAGAGACTGGTTTCACCAGCTCCCGACAGGCTCGATATACTGCTTCGAGGACCTAAGCAGGAGCTTCCAGCTACGGTTCTCCACTTCTAAGAAGAGAAAGATGAACCCGGAGTCGATCTTTTTGATTAAGTAGAGGGCAGATGAATCCCTGGCTTAGTACGTGGATAGGTTCCAAGAGGAGATCTTGGATATACAGGAGGTGCCAGGGTTTTCCCTCCAGATGGCTTTTACCGTGGGACTATGGGAAGGTTTCTTCAAAATGAGCCTCACCCGGAAGGCGCCGCTGTCTTTTGTGGGCTTGATGGAGAAGGCTGTGAAGGAAATAGAGATGGAGGCAGAAAATCCCACTTTTGCAAAAATGTTGGCAAGACTTATGGAGGTGGAGTCTAGGGAGTCAGGAGGGAGACAGCAGGAAGCAAGAAGAAGAGAAGAGCCGAGGGCGCCAGCGTATCAAGAGCTAGGTTGGAGGCAACAGGGAGGCCAAGCCCCAGGACAAGGGAGAGGATTTCCCCATGGGGGGAGGAATCAACAAGGAGCACCGGGAAGATTTCACTAGCAAGGGCGGGGGTATGGCCATAGACCACCCCTGCACCCTCTATAGCGGGCTATGGCGATCAGCCGAGGTAGAGGTAGAGGCCATGAGAGAGGAAGAGGAGCAGGAGCGGGGAGAAGGAGAAACCCTCAGGAAGGAAGGCAAGGGGGAGAGGTGGTGTTGCCATATTGCGACTTCCATGAGGAGGAAGGTCACGCAACGGCTACCTGCCTAGATTTCTTGGAAATGAGAAGAACTAGAGGAGCAGGGGAGCAACAGAGACCGGTGCGGATAGAGGAAGTGACAGGTACAGGAGAGGAGGATCGATGCGTAGATCGAACGGATGTAGGAGATCGAGGGTGAATCAGAGTAATCCACGGAGGAGTAGGAATAGAGGCGGCCCGAAAGGCGAGCCTTCAGACTATGTATCGCTGAAGCATAGCCTCGACGTCGCAATCCCATCCCCCAGATGAAAAGATCACCTTTTCAAGGAAGGACATGCCAGATCATGAAGAACCATTATGTGACACGCTGGTGATACGAACCGTCATCGGGAACTTTACGGTGTCACGGATCCTAGTAGAAAATGGGAGCTCGGTGAACGTGATTTTCAAAAAAGCATTCAATGAGATAAGGGTGGAGGCCCGGAGTGTAAGACCCCCGCCTCCCGGAACCCAAAACACGGCACGAAGGTGGGTCTTATGCCCGGAACAGCCGCCTTGCGGTAGCATTAGCACACGGGCTAACCTGTACCACAAGACGCCTATTCCGCCGGCTACAACAATATCAATATAACATGCCAACCCAACCAAAATATAATAAGCAGAGAAGCCAAATCCACACTAAGCATATAGTCCAAATACATCAATAAGGAGAAGCTAAAACATGCTTCTACAATATATTAGAGTACAACTAAACATTGCCCAAATGGGCTACATCAGAGTATCAAAGTACTAACATCAGTAACCGACGGTAGAGACGGTACCGTCCCCTCAGGCCCTATCGTCCTGGCCTGGCTGTCCTGCTGTAACGCCTGCTGCTGCTCTACCTGCGGGGTGTCCTCCTAAAAAGGAAGACATAGCAACCGTTAGTCGAAACGACTAAGTGGTTTCACATCCGCTCCCTCGGCGAGTCCTCGGCACCGGGCGGGGAAAAGGAACAATAGTACAATATATAGTAAGTATAAAAGGTACAAGCATGTGGCAAGGTACATGAGTATCAATGTATAAACTAGCAGTTCTACAAGAGCTATCAATGTATAAACTAACAGTTCTACAAGAGCTAACAATGTATAAACTAACAATTGTACACGAGCTAGTATAACATCAAGTGTAAGAATACTACAGCAGGTAAGTAACTTAACTTATAACGATGCTCATACAAGCTTATAAGTTAAGTGTCGATTTGCATAAAGTAACTCATCGTATAATAGTGCCCAAACAAACTTATACGATGAGGATCTTGTTGTGCAATGATATGAAATGGTATGTATGCTATGCAATGACTCACCCATGCACACCCATGCAACCGCTATGTCGACATAGACCATTAGTTCCCACTTTTCGAGCAGGTAGCTAACCTCTCAGGCATCAGCCGCCATGGCCAGGCGGTGACAGTAAAGCGAGCGTCTCTACTACTAGGCGGGTATCCACACTACTTCACCTAGGCCTCCGTACGCCTCAACGCTAAGAACACAACAGCGGAGCCCATGCGTACTATGGCCCAGCGGGAGCCTCGGGTAGATGTGCACCGAGGATCAAGCCATGAACTGACCTTGTGTGACCTAGAAGGAGACTCAGAGTGAGCAAGAGGACCAAGCCCAACCGTTCACCTGGCACGAAAGGAGCCCCGGTCTTGGGTACATTGGTTCAAATGTACCTGATTTGAAGAAGCCTCACCCTACTCAATGATATACATCAAAATGTATTTGATGTGTTTTGAGTTTAGTTGTGCAGGTTAAGTATTTACAGGAAAGAAGAAAAAGTTTCTAAGTTCATGTGTCGACACCCAGGAACAAAGTGTCGACACTTAAGAAGACTTGTGTCGACACCCAGGCAAACAGTGTCGACACTTGGAGTCATTGTGTCGACACCAGGGATGCAGAGTCGACACCAGACAGAAAGTGTCGACACAAGGAACTGTGTCGACACTCAATGAAGAAAAGCCCAGTGAAGCAGTGTCGACACTTAGCAGTTGTGTCGACACCCAGTGAAACTGTGTCTACATCAGAAAGTGTCGACACTTGGAGGCTGTGTCGACACTCAGCAAAAGTCACAGAATCTAAGTATAAGTGTCGACACCCAGATCTATGTGTCGACACACAGCAGAAGAGTCAACACTTGAAGAAAGTGTCGACACAAGAAAGAATGTGTCGACACTCAGCTGAAGACTCAACACTTGAAGAAAGTGTCGACACAAGAAGCTGTGTCGACACTTAGCAAAGTTCAAGAATATTCTAAGTACAAGTGTCGACACAAAGGAGATGTGTCGACACTCAGCAAAAGTCTCAACAGAAGAAGAATGTGTCGACACAAGGATCTGTGTCGACACTCAGCAAGTATCAACACTGAAGACATGTGTCGACACCAAGAAGAAGTGTCGACACTTAACAAGTTCAACACATGAAGATGTGTCGACACAAAGGAGTTGTGTCGACACTTAGAAGAATATAACAAAGTGTTGAAGAACAAAGTGTTGTGTCGACACTTAATATCAGTGTCGACACATGAAGAAGAAGCAGTGTCGAGATATAAAATCTACAACACAAGGAGTTGTGTCGACACCTTGTAGGCTAGTGTCGACACTTAAACAACTTGTGTCGACACTTAGTCTATAAGTGTCGACACTTAAAGACAGACAGTCTCGACACTTTCAGACAGTTACAGAATTTTCAAGAACTGACTGGATGACTTGACAGCTGCCATTCCAGTCGGTCTACAGCACCTGTCAGAGTTGTCAGAAATCAGTTATGAACCGGACCAGCTGGTTACCATGAAGAAGGCCTATAAATAGACTTATACTATCTACAGAAGAAGATTGATTAGATGATCAACACATCAAGTTATACAAAGAAGATCTAGCAATCAAGTGAAGATCTAAGTAGTTGGAGAGAGAGAGCTCCATCCAAGAAGTCAGCTGTTGGAACCAGGCTGAGGAGAAGGATTCAGATTTGTTCTGAATCTTAAGTAGCAGAGATCAAGGATCAACTGCAGAAGAGATCAATCTTATTGAGTTCTACATACAAGAAGCTTTGAAGAAAGCCAAGTCAGATTGATTTCAGCTGAGTTCTTCCAAGAACTCATCAAGAAACTCACAACTCTTCTCTCTTTTCTCTGAGTTGTTGAGTTACAATTTTTGTATTCATATTATCTTGTAGGATCCTTAGGGATTTGAGTCTGTGTAAGCCTGTAATTATAAAGGCTGAGTGTAGGACTTGAGTGCCTGAGTGTAGGAGAGTTGTATCTCTGAGTGTAGGCCTGTTGTGGCTGAGTGTAGGCCTTGGTGGCTGAGTGTAGTCCTTGGTGGCTGAGTGTAGGCTTTGTGAAGAAGCTGAGTTGTAGGGCCTTGGGCCTGAGCTGTAGGAACCTATTTTGGGGTTCTGAGATAGTGGAGGAGTTTGGCTGAATCTAGTACACTGCTAGATAGGCGAAGGGGGAAAGTGGATGTACCCAAAGCTTGGGGAACCACTATAAATCTGTGTGTCTACTGTGTGCCTGTGATATTCTGTGATTGCTGTGTGATTGCTGTGATAAAGTAGATATAATTCTGTGTTAGAATCTGAATTCTGCCTAAAAAGTTAAAAAGATTTAAGTCACCTATTCACCCCCCCTCTAGGTGATTAGGTACAATATCTTTCAAGTGGTATCAAAGCGAGGTTACTCAGAAAGGGACATAACTGTCTGAGTAGATCCTGTTGGCAGATTCAGCCTAAGTAATTTACAGAATCAAGAAAATCAAGAACCATGGGTTCCACTGAGAATCATAAGGAATTGGGATCCATGAAGTTACCCATTTGCAGAATGGAAATCTTTGGCATTTGGAAGGAAAGGGTGAGACTGTTTATGGAAGCCTCAAACCCTAGGATTTATATCACAGTGAAAGAAGGGCCATATGTGCCCATGAAGGTATCAGTCTTAGATGCAAATCAGAGAACACCAAAGGATTTCTCTAAAATGACAAAGGATGAGATTGTTCTAGCCACAATGGACAAAAGGGCTCAGAATATTATAGTGAGTACTATAGATGATGCTACTTTTCAGAATTTGATACACTGCAAGACATCCAAGGAAATGTGGGATACCTTGATAGTGTATATGGAGGGTTCTGAAGAAGTGAGGCAAGACAGAAAATCCTTGCTAAACCAAGAATATGAAAGTTTTAGACAAGGTAAAGCTGATAGCATAACTGAATGCTATAAAAAGTTCTATAGGACTGTGAATGAGCTTATGTCCTATGGCAGAGAGTTCAGTAACTATGAGCTTAATGATAAGTTCTTAAGGTCCCTTACAAAAGATTGGGACACCAAGATCTGTGCCATAAGGGAAATGGCAAAGCTAGCAGAAATTCCTCCACCTACACTGTTTGGCAAACTGCTGTCATATGAAATGCAGTTGATGGTGAGGAAAGAAGAGGAGAAATCTACAAGAAGTGAACACAAAGAAAGGACGGTGGCCTTCAAAACAGAAGCCCCCAGGAAGTACAGAAGTAAGTCACCAACTCCACCAGCAAAAGTAGCTGAAACTGAGTCAGATGAGACAACAAGCAGAAAGTCTGAAAGCAGTGAAAGTGATGAGGACTTTGCTGCCTTCACAAGTCATTTTCAGAAGTTCTTGAAGAATACACAGTGGAGGACAAGACCATCTACTTCACAGGGTAAAGAAGACTATTATCAGAATAAAAAGTCTTCAAAGAAAGACAGGAAAAAGACCAAGTCTAGCAAAGCAACTCTTTCAAAAATTGTATGCTATTGCTGTAATAGACAAGGACATGTTGTAGCAGACTGTCCAGAGAAAAGGAAGGAGTCTAATGACAAGAAAAAGACTCAATACAAGGGCAAGAAGGAAAAGTCTTTTGTTGCCAAAAAGGATAAGAGCCTGTCAGACATTTCTTCATCAGAAACTGAGTCAGATGCTGAGGCATATATATGACTATTTGCTGAGGAAGAAGAAGAAGAGTTCATTCAGATCATGAACTCTATATATGAACAAGAGGGCAGTCAATGCCAAGGGCTAATGGCATTGACAGAAAGTGACAAAATCCTGGAGCAGCCAGGACCTAGTAAGGTACAACATTGTTCTTTAAGTTCAATTTCTTGTGCTAGTTCAGAATCAGATTCATCATCATCAAGTGATGAGAGTGCATCTGAGTCTGAAGAGGATATTCATCAGTTGATAGATGAATATCAAGTTCTGTTGCAAGCATTTAAGAAATGCAAATCCTTGGCCAAGAGTCAAACTAAGGAGATTGCAAGTCTCAAAATGGCTGCAACTGATTATGAGAAGTTATTTGATCAAAAACTTAATGAGATAGCCAGACTGAAGCACATAACTGTGATTCAGATGGGGACTATAACATATGAGAATGATCAAATCAAGAGTCTGGAGATTAGTCTTCAGAAGGAGAGAGATCTAGTTGCTAGGTTTTCTAAACCTAAGTCAGTTCTACCTTTAATTGATGAATTTGTTCATCACAAAGGTAAAGCTGGACTGGGATTTACTAAACCTGCAAGTACTATTCAGTCCAAGTCCAAGGGCAAAGCCCCAACTCTCAACAAGCCAGCTGTGGATAAAATAGCTAAGACTGTACCTAAGCAAAGGTACAATAAGTTTGAGTGTTTTTGCTATGGCAAGGTAGGCCACTTTGTCGTGGACTGTTGGCACAATGCTAGTGCCAAAGTAAGTAGCAAACTGCCTGTTGGAAAACCTGCAGGTACCTTTGTTAGGAAGCAAACTAACCAGTACCAAGGACCCAAGAATTCTTTGGGTTCTAAGGTTCACTAATCTGTTTTGCAGGCGAGTCCAAGTGGCCATGCCCCAATATGGTACTTGGACAGTGGATGTTCCAGACATATGACTGGAACAAGGGGTTTACTAAAGGACTACAAACCCATCAAGGATGGTCCAAAAGTCACCTTTGGTGGTTCTGAAAAAGGGATCATCAAGGGTTTTGGTAACATATCTAACTCCTTTATTACAATTACTCAAGTGGCTTATGCTAAAGGTTTGAAACATAACCTTATTAGTATAAGTCAATTGAGTGATGTAGGATATGACATCTCATTTGTCAAAAATGGTTGTCATATTAGGAGGTCAAATGATCAAGAGATCATTTTGACTGGTTATAGAAAAAAAATGTCTACTGCTTAGACATTATGGTTGAGAACAATGGTTCTCCAGTGTGTCTTGTAGCTGATGAGATAGTCTCTCATTGTGTCAAATGGTACAAGAGGCTTGCCCATCTCAACTACAAGACAATTGGTAAACTCTTTAGCAAAGAGTTAGTGAGGAATGGTCCTCAAGTTATGTGTATTAAAGATGGTATTTGCTCAGCTTGTCAAAATGGCAAGCAGACTAGATCCACCTTTAGAAGCATAGAAAACAAAGATGCTGTGAGGTGTTTATACCTCTTGCATATGGATCTCTTTGGTCCAATGCCAGTTCACAGCCTAGGTAGGAAGGTCTATACCTTTGTAGTTGTAGATGACTACTCAAGGTTTTCCTGGGTGTTCTTCCTTAGACAGAAATCTGAAACACCTAGTGTCTTCTATAGCTTTGTCAAACAAATTCAGAATGAACTAGCTAGTACAGTGGTCAAAATAAGAAGTGACCATGGTACTGAATTTCAGTCTGATAGTATGTCAAAACTATGTGAAGAATTTGGGATATTTCAAGTGTTTTCTTCACCAAGAACACCTCAGCAAAATGACATTGCTGAGAGGAAGAATAGAACCTTGATTGAGGCTGGTAGGACCCTTTTAAGTGATACATCACTACCAGAATATTTCTGGGCTGAAGTAGTTAATACTGCATGCCATGTTATTAATAGGGCTACCATTACTAAAAGCCTCAACAAGACCCCCTATGAGGTTATGAAAGGCAGGAAACCAAACCTATCCTAATTCAGGATCTTTTGTTGTAAGTGCTTCATACTTAACAATGGAAAGTCTTACTTGACTAAGTTTGCTGCCAAGTCCCAAGAGGGAATTTTTGTTGGGTACAGCAACAACAGTAAGGCTTATAGAGTGTACAACTTGTCTACTCAAGTTGTAGAAGAGTCTGTACATGTAATATTTGATGAAACTAGACTTATTAACAATGAGTTGTCTAGTAGTGTATGCAGCTCCACAGGTATAACAAAGAAGATGGACAAGCTCACTATAGAAGATGAACCTTCTACAAGACAGCAAGTAGAAGATAGTGGCTGCTGTCTAGGGGGAGTACTACATGTACCTAATACAGATGAAGTTCAAAGAGTGTAGCAAGATGAAGAAACTGAAGAAGTTCAACCTGAAGTCAGGATGCCTCCAGCCAATAGGCATCTTAGAGATCATCTAGTAGAACAAATCATTGGTGATCCAAGATAAGGGGTACAAACAAGGAGCAGAAATCTAAATACAGTGCTCTACTCCAGTTTTCTATCCCAAGTTGAACCAAAGAAGTTTGAAGAAGCCATCCTAGACCCTCACTGGATTGAGGCAATGCAAGAAGAATTGAATCAGTTCAAGAGGTGCAAGGTCTGGGAACTTGTTCCTAAACCTAAAGACCACAATATAATAGGAACCAAGTGGATCTATAGGAACAAGATGGATGAACATGGAGTCATCATTAAGAACAAAGCTAGATTGGTTGCTAAAGGATATTGGCAGGAAGAAGGTATTGACTTTGATCAAACCTTTGCTCCAGTAGCCAGACTGGAAGCCATAAGGATGTTCCTGGCCTATGCAACCTTTCAAGGATTTAAAGTTTACCAAATGGATGTCAAGTCAGCATTTCTAAATGGTAATCTTAAAGAGGAAGTCTATGTGGAACAGCCATCAGGTTTTGTTGATTCAACTCAACCTAATCATGTCTATAGACTTAGGAAAGCTTTATATGGGTTAAAGCAAGCCCCTAGGGCTTGGTATGAAACCCTGTCTAGTTTCCTCATTGAGAATAAGATCACAAGGGGGAAAATAGACAAGACTCTATTCCTTAGGAAATCTAGAGACAAAGTAATACTAGTCCAAATATATGTAGATGATATAATATTTGGGTCTACTGAAAGTAGTCTTTGCAAAAAGTTTGCAAAACTAATGCAAGGACAATTTGAGATGAGTAGTATGGGGGAACTTAAGTTCTTCTTGGGTCTCCAAGTTAGACAAACTGAGAATGGATTATCCATATGCCAGTCTAAGTTCACCCTAGAACTCATAAGGAAGTATGGTATGGATTCATCCAGTACCATGAAGACTCCTATGGGGTCAAGTATGTCTCTTAGCAAAGATGATGCAGGGAAACCTATAGATGAGACTTTGTATAGAGGGATAGTTGGCTCCCTATTATATTTGACTGCAAGTAGACCAGATATCATGTATGCTACATGTGTCTGTGTAAGGTATCAAGCCTGCCCTAAAGAGTCTCATTTGACAGCAGTCAAAAGAATATTGAGATATCTAAAGGGCACTCCTTATCTAGGCCTCTGGTACCTTAGGAATGGGGATTTTGAACTAACAGGTTATTCAGATGCAGACTTTGCAGGATGCAAAGAAGACAAAAAAAGCACAACTGGAACCTGTCAATTCCTAGATGGAAGACTGATTTCATGGAGTAGCAAGAAGCAAACAAGTGTGGCTATCTCCACTGCAGAATCAGAATATGTGGTTGCAGGAAGTTGCTGTGCTCAACTTCTATGGATACAACATCAGCTTGAGGATTATGGATTTCAGGTAAGTAGAACTCCACTATTCTGTGATTCTACTAGTGCTATATCAATTGCACATAATCCTGTTTCTCATAGTAGAACTAAAGATATTGAAATAAAATATCATTTTCTTAGGGAACATGTAGAGAAAGAAGATATTTTACTGGAATATGTTAGAACAGATAATCAACTAGCTGATATATATACTAAGCCCCTAGAAGAAACTAAGTTTAATAGGTTTAAAATTGAACTAGGTATGATAAACTTAGAATAAGTTTATAGAAATGGCTAAGTAAAAAGGTGTCGACACACAGAGATATCTGTGTCGACACAGAAAAGTGGTGTCGACACTTCAGGAAAAAGGTGTCGACACATCTAGGAAGTTGGTGTCGACACTTCAGAATATTAGTGTCGACACATGACAAGTACGTGTCGACACAACCAAGGTGGTGTCGACACTTAGTGTTTACTTAGAATTATCTAAGTAAAGACTTGACTATGTGTCGAGTTGAGTGGTATCGACACATAAACAAGTGTTGACACATATTATCTGTCGACTAAACTTGTGTCGACACATAGGTGTCGAGACATTATAAGTCAGTGTCGACACTTATCGACAGTGTCGACACAATTTATGTTAGTTAACCCTCCTTTTCATCTTCAAACCTAGAAAGGTATAAATAGGATTTTGCCTTAGTCTGTCGACACGCTTTCAAAAGTTTCGAGACCAAACTTGTGTGTCGACACCTCTCTTCTCTCAGTTCAAATTCTTCAAACCCTAATGGCACCAAAGCTTGAGGAGAACGTCAATGAAGGCTATGAACTGGTGCGAGACGCGTTTGGTGATGTAGACCCAGAGATCAAGACTGTGATAACCCTAGTCACAAACTCAGGGTTAGAATATCTTGTTTCAGAGCCGACTAAAATCTGGACGAAAGAAGTCTTGGAATTTCTCAATGGAGCAACCCTAGATGACACTGGATTGAAGATCAAGTCCAGGGTTCATGGTGAAAAGGTTAAGGTTTCACCAAAAAGTTTGAGGAAAGTCCTTCAGTTACCAAGAACTAAGGAAGAAGAAGAGGTTACTGCTTCCAGGACCAGAGATGCATTGGCATGGTGTGGTCTAGATTCAAAGATGAAAATTGGATCAGTGTTTAATAGAAAGGGCATGAACAGCCAAGGAAAGTTCCTCTCTGAAATTGTTGGAAAAGTAATTTTGAGTAAGCCAGGAGGGCATGATAGGGTATCAGCCCATATGTTCAGTATTATGATAAGGATAATCTTCACTTTGAAAACAGATTGGTCTTGTATTGTGTTTGATAAGATTAAAGAAAGTCTGAAGAAACCCAACTTGGGTAGAATAATAAGTCTATACCTTGCTGGAAGTATACCAGAGGTTGTGGGTCAAGCTGTTGGAAGTAAAATCAATCATATGAGAAAAATGGACATGAGGATCTTCTCCAGATGGGACAGGGTTTTGTCTAAGGAGATGCCAACCCCAGAGAAAATTACTCCCCAAAAGAAGAAGAAGAAAACAGCCCCAGTAGCTCAGGTATCCTCTAGCAGCTCTGGTAGTGAAGAGCATGTTGTCTTTACTCCAGAAGAGGATGTAGAAGGAAATGCTGTGAAATCTCCAGCTCAACAAGATACTGCAGTGAGGCAGGGGGAGCTACCACCAGCTAGCCCCTTACACCAGGATTCAGTCCAGGGGGAGCCTCTAGTTGTAGAAGAGCCAACTACACTTGAGAGTGAGCAAGCAACCAACATCATCCTTGAGGTAATCACTGAGCTTAATGCTTTAGATTTCCCTATAGAGGATACTATTTTATCTGATCCATTGAGTAATGATAATCAGCAAACTCAGCTGGATAGCCAAGTCCTAGATGTTGTCATGAAGGACATATCTGTTACAGTTCAAGAAGTTTCTGATCCAGTTGTAGATGAACCAAGAATTTCTCCAGCTCATTCTCCACAAGAATATACAATGGAAGATCTTTTCCTAAATCTGGATCAAACAGATTTTGACAAGGATTGTGCTGCTGCTGAGGGGGAGAATGCTCCAGTTGAGGGGGAGCAAGTGCAAATTCTAGAAGAACCTGCAAGACAAGAACCTGAGAAGGCACCAGAAGTGCAGAAGGAGTTACCTCCTAGCCCTAAGCAGAGGGTAGATATAGCCAGCACCTCAGCTCCTGAAGATGAGGAGGCAACAAGGGCTAAGAAAAGAAAGTTTCAAGTTTTCAAAAGAAGAAGCCAGAATTACAAGAAGGCCTTGCAGACCATAGCACCACAGCCTATATCACAGCCAGCACCAACTGTTGATTACAGTGCTTTAATGGTTGCAATGCAAATTAAGCTAGATGAGCACAGGAAAGCCATTGAAACTTATGTGGATGAGGGGCACAAGTCTCTACAATTTGATCTAGCCCAAGATATAAAGTCAATAAGATTTGAAATGAATCTTAATAAGAAGGAGATGACAGACTGCTTCCACAAGGGAGGGAATGCAGTGGTGTATTTAGCAACTCATCAAGAGAAAATAAAAGCTCAAGTGGATGAACTTGAAGTCAAGCAAGGCTATGTACTTGAGAATCAAATTAGAATGAATGATAACTTGACTGCTTCTCATAATGCCATAGTAACAGAGATGAAGAATCTAGCTGCAGGGCAGACTCCAGCTAATGCTACAGCTAAAGCATACTTTGACAAAGCCTTCCAAGAGGAAATTACTGCTGTTAAGACTGCCATACAAGACTCTCAGAAGATCATAACTGACAAACTCCAAAGGTTGAAACCTTACTTTAAAGATGGAGTCAACTATTTGGATGCCCAAATAAGATTTCAAAAGGATGATCTGAGGGATCACATGGTTAGAGAAGTCATAAAGGGGGAGAGGGTGTTAGTCAAAGCCAGCTCTGATCATGCCAAGTGGATATCAAATTCTATCAGAGCTACTCTTGGATATCCTCTTCTTTGTGATGATGATAATGTTGCAGAATTTGGGATTAATCCTGCATATCTAGGAGGGGAGCAACCTAAAGTGGCTCAAGTCATCTACCCTCCTCTAGATTTTGATATGATTCAAGCTGATATACACTCAATGTATAGCCCACCTGAGGGAAAAGAACATGTCATCATAGAGAAAGTTGTTCAGCCAGTCTCTGAATCTATGCAAGAGGCTATCAGAAAGAAGAAGAAGCCAGACTGTCTAAGAAGAGGTTCAGGGAGCAAGCTGAACTAAGACCAGACTTTGAGCAGTGGAGCCCCACTTCAAGGAACATTATCTTAACTGCATGGAAAGCTGCAAAAGATAATATTCAAGACAGAAATAAATGGTTTTCTGAATTGGAATGGAGGAAACATGAGACAAGGCAAGAAGCCATAGTCCAATATAGAAGGAAGGCCAAGATGGGAAAGCTACCTCCTACTGCCCAGGAGCCTAGCAAGTACTTTCCCAAGCCATATCATTATTTTGAAAGGCAAAAGATTAAAGATGAAGAGCAAAATAAAAAGGATCTGAAAGGCAAGAAGCCTGCTGATACTGAAGTTGCTGAAGCTCCTGTTCAAGACAAAGTACAATCTGGAAAAGGAATTGTGATTAAGGAGGCTGAACAAAAATAGAATAGACTTTTATTCAGTTTACAATTGTAATCTTGTGTTTTTCAAACACTATGTAAAACTTTTGTATAATGAATATTACAAAGTTGTGAGAACAATATGATGTGTTTTAAATCTATTTCATAATTGTTCTGAGATGTTATCTGTGTATACATGTTTGATTGATACATGTTTATGTTTGCCCTGCTATATATAATCCTGCCTTACATCATTTTGTAATTTTATTATGAATGGTGTATATCATTGACTAAGGGTTATGACTTCTCCAAATAGGGGGAGATTGTTGGGTACATTGGTTCAAATGTACCTGATTTGAAGAAGCCTCACCCTACTCAATGATATACATCAAAATGTATTTGATGTGTTTTGAGTTTAGTTGTGCAGGTTATGTATTTACAGGAAAGAAGAAAAAGTTTCTAAGTCCATGTGTCGACACCCAGGAACAAAGTGTCGACACTTAAGAAGACTTGTGTCGACACCCAGGCAAACAGTGTCGACACTTGGAGTCATTGTGTCGACACCAGGGATGCAGAGTCGACACCAGACAGAAAGTGTCGACACAAGGAGCTGTGTCGACACTTAATGAAGAAAAGCCTAGTGAAGCAGTGTCGACACTTAGCAGTTGTGTCGACACCCAGTGAAACTGTGTCTACATCAGAAAGTGTCGACACTTGGAGGTTGTGTCGACACTCAGCAAAAGTCAGCAGAATCTAAGTATAAGTGTCGACACCCAGATCAATGTGTCGACACACAGCAGAAGAGTCAACACTTGAAGAAAGTGTCGACACAAGAAAGAATGTGTCGACACTCAGCTGAAGACTCAACACTTGAAGAAAGTGTCGACACAAGAAGCTGTGTCGATACTTAGTAAAGTTCAAGAATAGTCTAAGTACAAGTGTCGACACAAAGGAGATGTGTCGACACTCAGTAAAAGTCTCAACAGAAGAAGAATGTGTCGACACAAGGAGCTGTGTCGACACTCAACAAGTATCAATACTGAAGACATGTGTCGACACCAAGAAGAAGTGTCGACACTTAACAAGTTCAACACATGAAGATGTGTCGACACAAAGGAGTTGTGTCGACACTTAGAAGAATAAAACAAAGTGCTGAAGAATAAAGTGTTGTGTCGACACTTAATATCATTGTCGACACATGAAGAAGAAGCTGTGTCGAGATATAAAATCTACAACACAAGGAGTTGTGTCGACACATTGTAGGCTAGTGTCGACACTTAAACAACTTGTGTCGACACTTAGCCTATAAGTGTCGACACTTAAAGACAGACAGTCTCGACACTTTCAGACAGTTACAGAATTTTCAAGAACTGACTGGATGACTTGACAGCTGCCATTACAGCCGGTCTACAGCACCTGTCAGAGTTGTCAGAAATCAGTTATGAACCGGACCAGCCGGTTACCATGAAGAAGGCCTATAAATAGACTTATACTGTCTACAGAAGAAGATTGATTAGATGATCAACACATCAAGTTATACAAAGAAGATCTAGCTATCAAGTGAAGATCTAAGTAGTTGGAGAGAGAGAGCTCCATCCAAGAAGTCAACTGTTGGAACCAGGCTGAGGAGAAGGATTCAGATTTGTTCTGAATCTTAAGTAGCAGAGATCAAGGATCAACTGAAGAAGAGATCAATCTTATTGAGTTCTACATTCAAGAAGCTTTGAAGAAAGCCAAGTCAGATTGATTTCAGCTGAGTTCTTCCAAGAACTCATCAAGAAACTCACAACTCTTCTCTCTTTACTCTGAGTTGTTGAGTTACAATTTTTGTATTCATATTATCTTGTAGGATCCTTAGGGATCTGAGTCTTTGTAAGCCTGTAATTATAAAGGCTGAGTGTAGGGTTTGAGTGCCTGAGTGTAGGAGAGTTGTATCTCTGAGTGTAGGCCTGTTGTGGCTGAGTGTAGGCCTTGGTGGCTGAGTGTAGGCTTTGTGAAGAAGCTGAGTTGTAGGGCCTTGGGCCTGAGCTGTAGGAACCTGCTTTGGGGTTCTGAGATAGTGGAGGAGTTTGGCCGAATCTAGTACACTGCTAGATAGGCGAAGGGGGAAAGTGGATGTACCCAAAGCTTGGGGAACCACTATAAATCTGTGTGTCTACTGTGTGCCTGTGATATTCTGTGATTGTTGTGTGATTGCTGTGATAAAGTAGATATAATTCTGTGTTAGAATCTGAATTCTTCCTAAAAAGTTAAAAAGATTTAAGTCACCTATTTACCCCCCTCTAGGTGATTAGGTACAATATCTTTCACCCGGTACGTGAACACCGAGGACTAAGCCCAACCGCCCAAAGTCTAACTGTCGACTCTCGTCAGTGTGGCGACTGGCGAGCACGTAGACCTACCACACTATCCTTAACCCATGATTAAGACACCGTGCGTCGACTCACACCACATGCAAATTCCACATCATCGTGGCATGGAAGGAGCCTCGGATGAAGGCACGAGGACCAAGCCCAACCATCCACCTGACACGGAAGGAGCCCCGGGACGTGAACACCGAGGACCAAGCCCAACCGTCTGTTTGTCTCATCTCAAGCTATCCAAGCTTGCGACGGTCAACAATGAACTTATCTCCCTTCCCAATACTACCCATAGGGATCCGACGCTCTAAGTATTGGACTACTAAATTTCATTCATAATTCGAACATACACATGGCCATAACTTATCATCCTATAAGACATCCCAAATGATCCCAACATAATACATATATGATGCGCATTTAATAATCTTCAAATTTCCATCAAGTCATTCCGTTCAAGTAATCTTGCATTACAATTCGATTGTAAGAAATCTGCTTCCAACATGATATAACAAGATATGCATCTATAACAACTTACCAAATTCTATCAAGTCAATTCATACAATAAAGCTTGTTTCACAATTAGTTGTATGAAATCTAATTAACACGATTCACCATTCATAGCATTACGGTGGTTAATTATGAAATATTTCATCAAAAACCTCAAGCTAATTTGCAACATCGATTCCACT
Source organism: Platanthera guangdongensis (assembly GCA_039583875.1). NCBI lineage: Eukaryota > Viridiplantae > Streptophyta > Magnoliopsida > Asparagales > Orchidaceae > Platanthera > Platanthera guangdongensis. Next base: position 127,347,961 of record CM077164.1, read on the forward strand.
GAACCCAAATCCATATTATATAAAACCCAGAATTTAAATGCAGATTGAATCTGGGCACCAAATTCAACCGAAGATTCCCGAAGCTACACGAATCTGGTGAAGACATGTAATCACTTGATGGAAAGGTCTTTTCGTGGGTTACAACTTTCATATTCAGCCCACAACCCAGATTTCAATGTATCCTATTTGAATTTGGCTTCAAAGTCCGCTGCGCACAGAACACAATTCTGTATGCAGGATTTATCGGATGTCATTTTCGTCCAGACTTTCCCATGGCTACATACTTCGCCTGAAGTCGTGCAACCATTCGTTGGAAAGGTATTTTCAAGGGCTTCAACTTTTATGTTTAGCCAAAAGCCCAGATCTGGCCATATCATACCTAAAATGGCCATGAAGTTCGATGCGCGCAGAATACAGATTCCGCACGCATCTTAAGGCGGAATGAACGACATCGGTTCATCTACCTCCTCAAGGCGATCTTCCCAAGTCATTCCAGAAAAACTCCTCCCTTATTCAACCTCAAGAGGCTATTACCCTTCACGAAACCATCCCCTATCATCACATAGAAGAAGGGAGTGGTTGAAGAGATCTAAAACCTAGGACACAAGTCCTAGCATGGCCTTTCCTAGAAAACTCCTCTCCATCAAGACTCTCTTGAGTCGATGTCTCGCCTAGGAAATAACTATAGATCTAGCACCAAGCGAGAGGGTAGGAAACTCACTTCATTTCCATCGGTTCCATTTCCGGCCATAGACCTTGTGATTCTTCGCGGCGGCATCCTCTCCTTTACGGCGATGGCGGATCTCCTTCCCTAGATCTTCCTCCAGCAAACTCTCCTTCTCCACAGAACTTCTCTCAGAAAAATACGGCAGGGAAGAGGAGTGAGATCCCTAGGGTTTTCCACTGTTCCTTATATATGTATAATGTGATACGGGTACGGACATGCCTGTGTCCTTACCCATGTCCCACTCAAGCGAAGCGTTACAGGCGGTTACAATGCCGATTCAATACTCTACACGACGGAACATGCCCTGGTCATGCCTATGGTCACGCCCGTGACATCGGGTGTGACGCCTATCGTCGAACGGCATTTGTGGAAGTCAACTAAAAATCATCAAATGGAGAACACACCCAGGTCACGCCCATGGTCACGCCCATAGTCACGCCCATAGTCGCGCCCGTGACCTGGGGCTTGTAACACTCTCACTCGAGAACCAACCACCTACTCGAGTACCTTAAGCACCTACTCGAGTATCTTAAGTCACGCCCTTGGGTAATGCCCTTGATCCAGGGCGTGTAACCCCACTTTACTCGAGTACTTTGAAAACTACTCGAGTAACCTCGGCAGCTACTTGAGTACCTTACGTCACGCCCCTGGGTCACGCCCGTGACCCAGGGCGTGTAACCTAATTTACTCGAGTACTTTGAAAACTACTCGAGTAACCTCGACAGCTACTCGAGTACCTGCAGTCACGCCCCTGGGTCACGCCCGTGACCCAGGGCGTGTAACCTGCTCTGGACTAACTTCTCCAGTTCAAAAGTGCCGCCCTTTTTCCTCCACTTTCCTGAACTCAAGTCTGCCCTCCTGACTCAAAACTCGCATGGGTGCCTATGCGAATCGCGATGTTACAAATCCTATAAATAAAATAAAAGATTTCGTCCCCGAAATCAGGCTAGGGCTGTGGGGAAGACAAGCATACAGAAAATAAATATGCCTTTAAACAAAATTACCTGGAGGAAATAGTCCCGGGTAGCATTTTTGCATCAAGTCCACCGGCTCCCAGGTAAACTCTTCATTCCCATGATTGGACCATTGTACCTTCACTAAGGGAACACTTTTGCGGCATAATGTTCTTGTCTCGTTGTCCATAATCCGCACTGGCTCTAGTCGCACAGACCTGTCTGACGCCACTGCACCATCAGTAGTGGGAATATATTGATCGGGCCACAATAGCGACTTTCGAAGCGACGACACATGGTACACGTCGTGGAGATTCTCTAGTTCTGGTGGTAACTCCAACCGATAGGCCAACGGGCCAATCCTTTCCAAAATAGTATAAGGTCCAACAAATCTTGGGCTGAGCTTTTTCACACCACAAACCCGTGACACTCCATGCATCGGACGGATCTTCAGAAACACCTTATCTCCCACTTGAAACTCCACCATTCGGTGCTTTGCATTATAATACTTCGCCTGTCGACTCTGAGCCTCCAACATACGATCTCATATCAGCCTAACAACTACATCGGTATCATCAATATACTCAATAACCTATGTCTTCGGGTCTTCATCTTGCACCCAAGACAAAGGGGTTCTACACCTTCTACCATAAAGCGCTTCATGAGGTGCCATACCGATGCTCGCCTGATGACTGTTGTTGTAGGAGAATTCCACCAGTGGTATGAGTCTTTCCCATAGCTCACCCATATCCAACACACATAATCTCAGCCGATCCTCCAATGTCCTGATGGTCCTTTCAGACTGCCCGTTCGTCTGAGGATGAAATGCGGTGCTAAAGGTAAGGCGTGAGCCTAAATACGCCTTTACCGCCGTCCACTCCTTGGAAGTAAAGCATCCATCACAGTCAGAAATGATCGTCTTAGGTACGTCGTGATATCGTACAAACTGCTCCACGAAGAGGCGTACCAAGACGTCCATGTGAGCCTCTTTCTTCATGGGAATGAATCAGGCTACTTTTGTCAGCCGATCAACAATAACCCACACCGAATCATTCCCGGAGCGTGAGCGAGGTAGCCCATGGACAAAGTCCATGAAGATATCCTTGAACTTCCATTCGGGGATGGGCAACGACTGCAACAAACCACCGGGACTCCTGCATTCAGCCTTCACTCTTTGACAGGCTTCACAATGAGTAACATAATACCGGACATCCTTCTTCATTCCCGTCCAACACATGATCTTCCGCAAACCGGCATACATCTTAGCAATACCTGAGTGCACTGAATATTGAGAGCTATGTGCCTCTCTTAAGATATTCTCCCGGATTTTACCGCCCTTGGGAATGTAGAGCCGGCCATGAAAGTAAACGAGGCCGTCTTTGAGTGTATACTCGTCGGTAGTTCCTTCTTCTATTGATTTAATTGCCAGGGCCAAAGCCGCATCCATTCCTTGCTCCACCCGAATTCGGTCCCGAATATCACAAACTATGCACATGCTTGCCAAAAATTCTGTATACTCTGCCGATGGAGCCTTGAATATCAAGGTAATATCCATCTCTTCGATCATCCGAGCCAACTCCATGCTCATCAACCGAGACTCTGGGCTAGAGCCTGACACCTTTCTACTCAACGCATCAGCTACTGAGTTCGCCTTTACGGGGTGGTAGTTCATGGTAAACTCATAGTTACATAGAAATTCTAACCACCGCCGTTGCCTCAAGTTCAACTCCTTCTGTGTATGAACATACTTCAAGTTTTTATGATCCGAAAAGATCTCGCAGTGGACGCCGTATAGATAGTGCCTCCAAACCTTCAAGGCGAACACCACTGCTCCCAACTCCAAATCGTGAACCAGGTAATTGATTTCATGCTTCTTCAGTTGCCTTGAAGCATAAGCAATCACATCCCCGTGTTGCATCAATACCGCTCCCATCCCTTGATATGACGCGTCCGTGTAAACTTGAAATCCTTCCTTCCAAGATGGAAGTGCAAGGATAGGGGCGGAGGTAAGTGTGTCCTTCAACTCTTGAAATGCCGCTTCACGTTGAGGCATCCACTCAAATGGCGCACCCTTCTTCGTCAAGGAGGTAAGAGGAAGGGCAATCTTGGAGAACCCTTTTACAAACTTGCGGTAGTACCCGACAAGTCGAAGAAAACTCCGTACATCGGACACCGATTTCAAGGGTGACCATTCCTTCACGACTCGCACCTTGGCCGGATCCACCGGCAGTCCAGCTCCACTGATTACATGGCCTACGACGGCAACCTCTTTGAGCCAAAATTCGCATTTGCCGAGCTTGGCGAACAAAGCGTGCTCTTTTAATTTCTTCATAACCAAGGCCAGGTGCTCGGTATGCTCCTCCTCCATCTTTGTGTAGACCAGTATATCGTCGATGAAGACAATGATGAAGACGTCCAAATAGGGTTCGAATACCTTGTTCATCAGACTCATGAAAGCCGAAGGGGCATTTGTAAGCCCAAACGTCATTACCGTGAACTCATACAACCCATATCTTGAACTGAAGGCCGTCTTATGGATGTCCAACTCCTGTATCCTCAACTGATAGTATCCCGAGCGCAAGTCCAGCTTAGAAAACCAATGCGCTCCCACTAGTTGATCGAAAAACTCGTCGATCCGAGGTAGCGGATAAGTGTTCCACACTGTCAGCCGGTTGAGTTCCCGATAGTCTATACACAAGCCCAGGGTTCCAGCCTTCTTCTTCACAAACAATATAGGGGATCCCCAGGGTGACGAACTGGGGCGAACGAACCCTGACTCCACCAATTCTTGCAATTGAACTCTGAACTCCGCGAGTTCCTTCGGGGCCATTCGGTAAGGGGCCTTGGATACAGGCTTGGCACCCGGTACTAGATTAATCTAGAAGTCAACCTCTCTATGCGGGGGCAATCCTGGCAGCTTCTCAGGAAATACCTCAGGAAAATACCGCACTACCTGTACATCCTTCACTTCCAATGCTTCTTCCTTCAACTCGAACCAGACCATGAAGACCTCATCCCCTTTCATATGGGCCTTTACAGCCTGAACTGAAGATAAGAGCATACGGGGTGGGAAATTAATACCTTGGAAGATAACGTCGGTGTCCCTATGTCTCAAATAGATATTCTTCTCCGCGTAGTCGATCCTCGCGAAGTGCTAATTCAACCACGCCATGCCCAAAATGATGTCGAACTCCGGCATCATCAGGACCATGGCCGGCGTATCGAAAGCCCTTCCTTCAATAAATATCTCAAACTCGCACTTGGCGGTAGCGATCATCTCCGAGCCGTCCGGGAGGCGCACTCGTCGGGCTATTCCAGAGAAGTATTGTATGCCCTCCATACCTTTAATGAAATCTTCGGACACGAATGAGTGTGAGGCACCGGTATCAAACAGCGCATATGCCATCTTCCCACTGATTACCACGGTGCCTAAGTACCAATAACCAACTCAACTACTAGGTATCTAGTATGTCTTAAACAGTTTAAATTAAACGACGAAAATTTAGAAGGTTAACTGCACATACCAGCTATAACATCCTGGGGATTTCTCTCTTGCGCCATGTCCAGCGCATACACCTGATCCCGGACCGGGCCGGGGTTTCCTCTTGGTGGTCCTCATCCTCGACCACGCATATATCCCCGTCTTCATGGGGCTGCTGGACGGAGAGCAGGAGGGAGAGCAGGAGGGACGTTCCCATACAGCTATGGGCAGTAGCGTCTAATGTGGCCCGGTTGATTGCACTCGAAACACACCAACCCACGACGTCCCTCTGGTTGCTGAAATTGCTGAGCCTGTGGTGGTGGAGGCAGCGCGGCCGGCTGCTGGACTGGGTGCTCTACTCTATAGTTTCGGTGGAAATGCCCTCCACCCCTCTGATATCCCCCTCCTCCTCTACGATCATGAATCCTCCGATTGCTCGGACCGGCCTCCATAACACCTTCTGCAGGCCTCTTGCCACTACTCAAGTGATCCGCCTCCAACCTCTTTGCCATGTCAATAATCTCCGCCAAACTTCCATCCGCTATAAAAAAAGGGACTGCCTTAGGGGATCTCACAGCCCTTTGTAAAAACGTTTAGCATAACCTCTATCGTCCAACTCGTAAGAGTTCGCAAACCTTGCGAGATGCTGGAATTCCCGCTGGTATTCCGTAATTGAGTTTGATCCCTGCTTCAGTAGTAGAAACCTCTGCTCAAGCTCATCTCGGGCCGAAGTAGGAATGAAGTGATCCAAGAAAACACCCGAAAATTCGCTCCAACTTATCTCTATATAGACTCAGCCATGGAAGGTAGAGCCCATAAGGGACTTCCACCACCTCTTAGCATGTAACTCCAAGACAGACACTGCTAATGACACGACCATGTTTGCTGGGCAACGGATACCAGCCAATAGCTCTTCTACTGTGTCGAGCCATTCCTCCATACATACGGCTGACTCCGTCCCACGATAGACGGGAGGGGAGAGAGCCCGGAAGGTGCTCAGCCAATTAGAGCCCGGGGCCTGTTGTTGCACCGGAGGCTGTTGCGCCTTAAAAGCATCAAGAATGGTTGTGAGCGTCTGCCCCAACTCAGACTGTTGGAACTGAGTGGGTATGGGAGGGGTAGGAGTACCCCCCATCGGCTCAACATGCAGTGGAACCTACACCTACACGACAAATTTGTGGTCAGGTTAGCTAAACTTAAGGTCAAAGTTGGACAACTTAATGTGAATTACGTATGGTCACACCACTGCTTCCGCTAAGACAGTTTGTCCCCAAGCTGACTAATCGAACGGGGGTGGCACCATTGTTGAATGACTTCTTAGTTGAGGATCGTGGCAAACTGATACCATTTGTAAGACTCCCACCCCCCTCTCGGAACCCAAAATATGGCACGAAGGGGGGGTCTTATGCCCGGAACTGCCGCCTTGCGGTAGCATTAGCACACGGGCTAACCTGTTCCACAAGACGCCTATTCTGCCGGCTACAACAATATCAATATAACATGCCAACCCAACTAAAATATAATAAGCAGAGAAGCCAAATCCACACTAATCATATAGTCCAAATACATCAATAAGGAGAAGCTAAAACATGCTTCTACAATATATCAGAGTACAGCTAAACATTGCCCAAACGGGCTACATCAAAGTATCAAAGTACTAACATCAGTAACCGACGGTAGCGACGACACCGTCCCCTCAGGCCCTGTCGTCCTGGCCTGACTGTCCTGCTACAACGCCTGCTGCTGCTCTACCTGCTGGGTGGCTTCCTAAAAAGGAAGACGTAGCAACCGTTACTCGAAACGACTAAGTGGTTTCACATCCGCTCCCCCGGCGACTCCTCGACACCGGGCGGGGAAAAAGGAACAATAGTACAATATATAACAAGTATAAAAGGTACAAGCAGGTGGCAAGGTACATGAGTATCAATGTATAAACTAGCAGTTCTACAAGAGTTATCAATGTATAAAGTAACAGTTCTACAAGAGCTAACAATATATAAACTAACAATTCTACACGAGCTAGTATAACATCAAGTGTAAGAATACTACAACAGGTAAGTAACTTAACTTATAAGGATGCCCATACATGCTTATAAGTTAAATGTCGATTTGCATAAAGTAACTCATCGTATAAGAGTGCCCATACAAACTTATACAATGAGGATCTTGTTGTGCAATGATATGAAATGGTATGTATGCTATGCAATGAGTCACCCATGTACACCCATGCAACCGCTATGTCGACATAGACCATTAGTTCCCTCTTTTCGAGTAGGTAGCTAACAACTCAGGCATTAGCCGCCGTGGCCAGGCGGTGACAGTAGAGCGGGCGTCTCTACTACTAGGCGGGTATCCACACTACTTCACCTAGGCCTCCGTACGCCTCAACGCTAAGAACACAACAGCGGAGCCCATGCGTACTATGGCCCAGCGGGAGCCTCGGGTAGATGTGCACCGAGGACCAAGCCCCGAACTGACCTTGTGTGTCCCGAAAGGAGCCTCGAAGTGAGCACGAGGACCAAGCCCAACCGTTCACCCGGCACGGAAGGAGCTCCGGGACGTGAACACTGAGGACCAAGCGCAACCGCCCAAAGTCTAACTGTCGACTCCCGTCGGTGTGACCACTGGCGAGCCCGTAGACCTGCCACAATATCTTTAACCAAGGATTACGACACCGCGTGTCGACTCACACCACATGCAAATTCCACATCATCATGGCATGGAAGGAGCCTCAGATGAAGGCATGAGGACTAAGCCCAACCATCCACCTGGCACGGAAGGAGCCCCGGGACGTGAACACTGAGGACCAAGCCCAACCATCCGTTGTCTAATCTCAAGCTATCCAAGCTTGCAACGGTCAACACCGCACTTACCTCCCTTCCCAATACTACCCATAGGGAGCCGACGCTCTAAGTATTGGACTACTAAATTTCATTCATCAATCGAACATACACATGGCCATAACTTATCATCCTATAAGAGATCCCAAATGATCCCAACATAATACATATACGATGCACATGTAATAATCTACAAATTTCCATCAAGTCATTTCGTTCAAGTAATCTTACATCGCAATTCGATTGTAAGAAATCTGCTTCCAACATGATATAACAAGATATGCATCTATAACAACTTACCAAATTCTATCAAGTCAATTCATACAATAAAGCTTGTTTCACAATTAGTTGTATGAAATCTAATTAACACGATTCATCATTCATAGCATTACGGTGGTTAATTATGAAATATTTCTTCAAAAACCTCAAGCTAATTTGCAACATCGATTCCACCGAACCCAAATCCATATTATATAAAACCCAGAATTTAAATGCAGATTGAATCTGGGCAGCAACTTAAACCGGAGATTCCCGAGGCTACATGAATTCGGTGAAGACGTGTAACCCCTCGATGGAAAGGTCTTTTCGTGGGTTACAACTTTCATATTCAGCCCACAACCCATATTTGAATGTATCCGATTTGAATTTGGCTTCAAAGTCCGCTGCGCACAGAACACAATTTTGCATGCAGGATTTATCAGATGTCATATTCGTCTAGGCTTTCCCGTGGCTACACACTTCGCCTGAAGTTGTGCAACCATTCGTTGGAAATGTATTTTCACGGGATTCAACTTTCGTGTTTAGCTGAAAGCCCAGATCTAGCAATATCACACCTAAATATGGCCACGAAGTTCGCTGCGCGCAGAATACAGATTCCGCACGCATCTTAATGCGGAATGAACGACATCGGTTCATCTACCTCCTCAAGGAGATCTTCCCAAGTCATTCCAGAAAACCTCCTCCCTTATTCAACCTCAAGAGGCCATTATCCTTCACGAAACCATCCCCTATCATCACATAGAAGAAGGGAGTGGTTGAAGAGATCTAAAACCTAGGACACAAGTCCTAGCATGGCCTTTCCTAGAAAACTCCTCCTCTCCATCAAGACTCTCTTGAGTTGATGTCTCGCCTTGGAAATAACTATAGATCTAGCACCAAGGGAGAGGGTAGGAAACTCACTTCATTTCCAGCGGTTCCATTTCCGGCCATAGACCTTGTGATTCTTCGCGGCGGCATCCTCTCCTTTACGGCGATGGCAGATCTCCTTCCCTAGATCTTCCTCCAGCAAACTATCCTTCTCCACAGAACTTCTCTCAGAAAAATACGGCTGGGAAGAAGAGTGAAATCGCTAGGGTTTTCCATTGTTCCTTATATATGTATAATGTGACATGGGTAGGGACACGCCCGTGTCCTTACTCGTGTCCTACTCAAGCGAAGCGTTATAGGCGGTTACAATGTCGATTCAATACTCGACACGATGGAACACGCCCCGGTCATGCCCATGGTCACGCCCGTGACATCGGGCGTGACGCCTATCGTCGAACGGCATTCGTCGAAGTCAACTAAAAATCGTCGAACGGAGAACACGCCCAGGTCACGCCCATGGTCACGCCCATAGTCCGCCTGTGACCTGGGGCGTGTAACCCTCTCACTCGAGAACCAACACCTACTCAAGTACCTTAAGCACCTACTCGAGTATCTTAAGTCACGCCCCTGGGTCATGCCCGTGGCCCAGGGCGTGTAACCCCACTTTACTCGAGTACTTTGAAAACTACTCGAGTATCCTCGGTAGCTACTCGAGTACCTTTCGTCACGCCCCTAGGTCATGCCCGTGACCCAGGGCGTGTAACCTAATTTAGTCGAGTACTTCGAAAGCTACTCGAGTAACCTCGGCAGCTACACGAGTACCTGCATTCACGCCCCTGGGTCACGCCCGTGACCCAGGGCGTGTAACCTGCTCTGGACTAACTTCTCCAGTTCACAAGTGCCGCCCTTTTTCCTCCACTTTCCTGAACTCAAGTCTGCCCTCCTGACTGAAAACTCGCATGGGGTCCTAGCGCGAATCGGGACGTTACACGGAGGGTGCTGGCGGCGGATAGACCGTTGTATGGGTTCTCAGGAGAGAGGAAAGAAGTCGAGGGAGGAGTGAGACTCCAAGTAACCCTGTTAGGGCTATCCTAAAATTACCGCTTTGTCATAGTGGATGCCCCCAGTAGTTACAACGCCATTTTGGGCACCCCTTGATAAGGGCTTTCAAATGCGTTCCCTCATCGTTTCACCAGTGCTTGAAGTTGAACTCAGGAGGTACCTAAATCAGGGTGCGGGGGGATCCAAAGGCTCCAAGGGAATGCTACGTGATGCCAGTGAACACCGTCTCCTGGAAGGGAGATGCTGAAGAAATGGAAAAGAGGATGAAATGATGCCAATAGGAGCTTGGGGCGAAGTAGAAGCGAGAGGGGATGAAGATGTTGGAGGAGAGGGAGAAGTGGTGAAGGACAGTGGCGTTGCGGGGGAGCTAGAAATGGCTGGAAAAGAGGAGGGAGAGATGGAGGCGGAAGAGGAAGGGGAGCCAAAAGAAGATGAAAGGAGGAAAGAGAAGTGGAAGATGGAGGAAGCGGGAGGGTCACCCAGGAGGGGGGCCCGGCTGGAAAAAAGAAGAGCCTCACTGCAAGAAGGAGAGGGCGCAAGCAAGTGGGAGATGGAAAAGCTTGGGGAAGAAATGGTAATGGCTGTCGCGGAAGACGAAGTCAGAAAACAGGGCGTGCTGGAAGAGCAGGAAGGGGAGGAAGAGCCATCAAGGCTGAAAGCGGTCGTGGAGGTACTCGAGGTAGAGATCCCCACCAAGGAAGGGATAAAGGAGAAGGTAAAGATTAGCGGTGAACTCAGCCTGGAAGACCGAAAGAAGATCAAAGCCTGCGTGCAAAAAAATATTGACGTCTTTGCGTGGAGAGCCGCAGACATGCCCGGGGTCGATGCGGACGTCGCTTGTCACCGCCTCAATCTCGATCCCAACACTCGCCCCATACAATAGAAGAAGAGGGACATCGCCTCCAAGATGGTCGGGCCTATTAGAGAGGAGGTAGAGAAGTTACTTAAGGCGGGGTTTGTATCCGTCTGTAAGTATTCGGGGTGGGTAAGTAATGTTGTGATGGTTAAAAAGGGGGAGTGTAGATGGAGAATGTGTGTGGATTTCTCTCTTTTAAATAAAGCGTGCCCCAAGGATTGTTAACCGCCGCCCCGAATCGATGCGCTGGTTGACTCAGCCGTCGGTTTTTCTTTTATGAGTTTCGTGGATGCATTTTCCGGATATCACCAAATACGCATGCATCCTCCGGACGTTAAGGACGTCACGGAGGATGGATGCTTGTGTTTTAATATGATGCCTTTCGGGTTGAAAAATGTGGTAGCGACCTACCAAAGAATGATGGATCGGATTGATGAATTGTAAATATACCTATTTTTATATACATTACTTAAGTCGTTTTCATTTATTTTTGTCATTTTTACTTATTTTTATTCAATAAAATACTCCTATTTGTGTAAATATTTTACTAACTTGTTTTTATTTTATTTTTCAGGAAAAAAATTACAATCTGCAAAAAAATGTCATGTCACGCCCGTGAAAAATTGGTCACGCCCGTGACCCGGGGCGTGACACGTCAATTTCAGCTCGACGATCGTCGACTCCGCAACACGCCCATGTCACGCCCGTGACCTAGGGCATGACTCAAACTCAGCTCGATGATTTCAACTCGACACTTTCCGCTCGACGATTGTTGAGTGTCGACACCAACCGACACGCCCAGCGTCACGCCGTGACCTGGGGCATGACCATTCCACCTGGCTCGACAAGACCCGCGCGGCGACTTTCGACGCAACCCGCACACAGTTCTACCTCGCCGACACGCCCAATGTCACGCCCGTGAACTGGGGCGTGACCTCTGCGTGACCAACACGTGTCCAGCCCGAAGTCAACTTTGCCGTCAAATCGCCGGCCGCCTTCGCAAACAGTAGTGACACGCCCACCGACACGCCCGTGTCGGAGGGCGTGTACTTAGCTTTTTTTTTCTATAAATTCCCCACTTCTGTAATAACCAAGGGTTCACATTTTTGAGCCACTTTAGTGTGTTTTGTGGGCTGCATCCGTGGATTCTTTTGCTATGTAAGGAGATTTCTCCCCCCTTCCTTTCATGTTTGTTTTTTTCTTTAGCTTTAGCTTTGTAATAGCTTTGTAATAGTCTCTTTTACTCAATAAAAATGTTAGTTTTTCTCTTATTAAATGGCTTTGGAATGAACTCATGTGCCCACTTTTCTTCTCATTTTATCCTTAGTTTCTCCTTTGTTTTTCTCTTTATGAAAAGTGTGTGTGTGTGTATGAGTGTAACATATTTATTATTCATGTTTTTAACTTGTCTTCATGTTAGGTATGATAAGTTTTCCTCTTTTTCATCATGTCCTTTTCTTAAGAGTCATATGATTTCATTCTTATGTATTTATAAAAGAGTAATGAAAGTGATTTTGATTTTTTTTACTTAGCCCTTTTTTGTATGATTGTAAAACCTTTTTTTGTTCTTTTCATTTTCTTTTCACTTTTTTATCACTTTTATGAAAACATAAGAATGAAAATCTTGTTATTTTAATTTTTTAAGAACTTTGGTTTTTGATTTGTTTTGAAAAACTTTTGTTCCCTTAAAATTATAATTTGTTCTTTTTATTTGTTTTTGGTAAAATGTGAGTATAGAAAAGTAGTAGTTTTAATTTTTAGGTAACTTTCATTTTGTTTTCAAATGTGTGTGTGAGTGTATGTGAATAATCTGTATGCTTTCTTTTATTTATGAAGAGTGTGTGAGTGTAGGTGTTAAATTTTCATGCTTTATTTTCATGCTTTATTTTATTGCTTTCTTCAATTATGTAGAGTGTGTGTATGTAGGAGATAAATTTTAATGCTTTATTTTATCGCTTTCTTTCAATTACGTAGAGTGTGTGTGTTAGCGTTTATTTCTGCCTACTCGCTAGGATTTAAATGGCCGGATTTTGTTTTCCGCCTACTCATTTGAGTTAAATGGCAGGTCTTTTATTTTTCTGTAATTATTTTAGTAGGACTTGTACCTGCATTTATTTCCGCCTACTCGTTAAGAGTTAAACGGCGTGCCTTTATTTCCCGCCTACTCGTTTGAGTAGGACTTGTAATTTTCCTTTTTTATAACTTAGTTTCTGTTTATTTATAATTTGGAGTGTGCGTGAGTTCTTATTTTAGCTAACTTTTCTAGTTTCTAAATGTTTGTCATTCTCATGTCTTATTCTTATAACCTTTTAGCGCTTAATTTCGAACTCGCGCCTCTTTAAATTATAAAGCTGTCCCCATACCGATGTGTGTCTAATCGCTATTAGCCTCGGCATAGAAGAGCATTGGGATATTTAAAATAATTCGTAAAAATTAAAGCTCTTTATTTTCACTTTAATTTAAGCACTTAAGGTTTACCCCGGGTTAACAACGCGTAGGACCACAAATCGATGTGTGGGCCCTATTCCGTTATCCATACGCTAGCTGTTGGGTACATTGGAATATATGTACCTGATTTGAAGAAGCCTCACCCTACTCAATGATATACATCAAGGTGTATTTGATGTGCTTTGAGTTTATATGTGCAGGTTAAGTAATTACAGAAAAATGCAGAAAAGTTTCTAAGTCCATGTGTCGACACCTATAGGTGAAGTGTCGACACTTATGAAGGCTAGTGTCGACACCCAGAGAAGCTGTGTCGACACTTGGAGTAATTGTGTCGACACCAGGAAGGCAGAGTCGACACCAGAAGAAAAGTGTCGACACATACAGGCAGTGTCGACACACAGTGAAGAATTGTCAACATAATATGTGTCGACACTTAGAGATAGTGTCGACACCCGGAGAAACTTTGTCGACAGCAAAAGTGTTGACACCAGGAGGCTGTGTCGACACTCAGCAAACTTCAACAAAGTTAAAGTAATTGTGTCGACACAAAGGAGATGTGTCAACACTCAGCAAAGTTTCAACACATGAAGGCATGTGTCGACACAAAGGAGATGTGTCGACACTCAGCAAAGTTTCAACACATGAAGGCATGTGTCGACATAAAGAAGATGTGTCGACACTTAGCAAGTTTCAACACAAGAAGATGTGTCGACACAAAGGAGTTGTGTCGACACACAGTAGAATTCAACTAAGTATTAAAGAAGAAGTACTTGCGTCGACACATAGAATCAGTGTCGACACATTCAACAGAAGGCTTGTTTCGACACACAGAATCAGTGTCGACACATTCTGAAGAAGCAGTGTCGAGAAGCTGTTACAACAACACAAGGAGTTGTGTCAACACCATCAAGGATAGTGTCGACACTTAGTCTACTTGTGTCGACACTTAGTCTATTTGTGTCGACACATAATGACTATCTGTCTCGACACTTTTAGACAGTGACAGTAATTTCAAGAAGTGACTGGATGAACTTGACTGCTGCCATTTCAACAGGTCAACTGCAACTGTCAGAGCCATCAGAAGGTTGTTAGAAACCGGATCAGCCGGTTACCTTGGAGGAAGACTATTTAAAGACCTTTCTCCTTCAACAGAGAAGGTGATTACAGATTGACAAACAATTAATCAAGAGATCTAACAACACAAAAGAAGAAGACCTTCAACAGAAGATCTAAGAAGTAGGAGAGAGAGAGATCCTTCTAAGAAGAGCAGCTGCTGAATCGGGCTGCTAAGTGAGATTCAGATTGAGATCTGAATCTCAAGACAGCAGTTGATTGAAGATCATCTGCACAGGAGATTCAACCCTACTGTGTTCTAATTCAAGAAGCTTCGAAGAAAGCCAAGGGTGGTTGATCTCTGCCTAGTTCTTCCAAGAACTCATCAAGAAGCCAGTGAATTCATCTCTCTCAGTCAGAGTTGTGGTTAATTACCTTGTATTATTAAATTCTTGTAGGATCCTAAGGGATCTGAGTTGTAAGCCTAAACTATAAAGGCTGAGGTAGGGCTTTTGTGCCTGAGTGTAGGAGATTCTATTCTCTGAGTGTAAGCCTTTATTGAAGGCTAAGGTAGGGCTGTTTAGCCTGAGTGTAGGTCCTGGTGAAGACTGAGTGGTAGGGCTTTGTGCCTGAGTTGTAGGAGTGGGGACACTCTGAGTTGTAGGAACCTATTTGGGGTTCTGAGTTGTAAGATCTGAGGATCTGAGAAGAAGTGGAGAAGTTAGGCCGAATTTAGTACACTACTAGATAGGCGAAGGGGGAAAGTGGATGTACCCATACCTTGGGGAACCACTATAAAAATCTGTGTGCACTCTATGAATGTTAGTTTCTGTGGTTACTGTGTTGTGATAGCTGTAGAATTGCATTTGTTGTTTAAAGTTATTTACAATTGATCTGCCTTTAAAGTCAAAAGAAAAAGAACACCTATTTACCCCCCCTCTAGGTGATTAGGCACTATTTCTTTCAAGTGGTATCAGAGGGAGGTTTCTCAAAAAGGACATAACTGTCTGAGTAAGATCCTGTAGGCAGAATCAGAATAAATAAGAATCAAGAAAATGGGTTCTAGTGAGAATCACAAAGAGCTGGGGTCCATGAAATTGCCAATCTGTAGAAAAGAGATTTTTGGCATATGGAAAGAGAGGGTTAGACTCTTTATGGAAGCATCTGACCCAAGAATATACAACATAGTCAAATAAGGGCCATATGTGCCAATGAAGATATCCATTCTAGATGCAAATCAGAAAACTCCTAAGGACTATTCAGAAATGACCAAAGATGAAATTATTCTGGCCACTATGGACAAGAGGGCCCAGAATATTATTGTTAGTGCAATTGATGATGCAACATTTCAGAATTTAATTCACTGTAAAACTTCTAAAGAAATGTGGGACACATTAATAGTCTATATGGAGGGATCAGAAGAAGTAAGACAAGACAGGAAGTCTTTGTTAAATCAGGAATATGAAAACTTCAGACAAGGAAAGTCTAATAGCATTACTGAATGCTACAAGAAGTTCTATAGGATAGTAAATGAATTGATGTCCTATGGAAGAGAATTCAGCAACTATGAGCTGAATGACAAGTTCTTAAGATCCCTGACTAAGGAATGGGACACCAAAATTTGTGCCATTAGGGAAATGGCCAAATTAGCTGATATACCTCCTCCAATTTTGTTTGGAAAACTGCTATCTTATGAAATGCAGTTAATGGTTAGAAAGGAGGAAGAGAAGACTACTAGAGTGGAGCACAAGGAAAGATCTGTGGCCTTCAAGACTGAAGCTACTAGGAAATATAGAATCAAGTCTCCATCTCCACCTCAAATAGTTGCTGAGGCTGTGACAGATAATTCAGAAAGCAAGAATTGCGATAGCAGTGAAAGTGATGAAGATTTTGCAGCTTTCACTAGGGATTTTCAAAAGTTTCTGAAGAAGAAGCAGTGGAGGTCTAAGCCTTCCACTTCTCAGCCAAAAGATGACTATTATCAGAAAAGAAAGTCATCAAGGAATGACAGAAGCAGATCCTAGCCACGCAAAGCTACATCTTCAAAGATTGTGTGCTATTGCTGCAATAGGCAAGGACATGTAGTGGCTGACTGTCCTGAAAAGACGAAGGAGTCAACTGACAGAAAGAAGACTCAGTTTAAGGGCAAAAAGGAAAAGTCCTTTATTGCTAAGAAAGATAAAAGTATGACAGATCAGTCATCTTCAGAAACTGAATCAGAAGCTGAAGCCTATATTGGATTATTTGCTGAAGAGGAAGAAGATGAGTTCATGTAGCTAATGAATTCAATATATGAGCATGAGGACAATCAGTGCAAAGGGCTGATGGCTTTATCTGAAGGAGACAAAATCCAGGATCAGCCTGGACCAAGTAAGGTACAAAGTTGTTCTTCTAGTTCAATTTCTAGTACTAAGTCAGAATCAGATACATCTGCATCAAGTGATGTGGGTGGGTCTGAATCTAAAGGAGATATTCATCAGTTAATTGATGAATATAGGGAATTGTTGCAGGCCTTGAAGAAAAGCAAAACCTTAGCCAAAACTCAGGCAAAGGAGATTGCTAGTCTTAAATTGGCTGCTGCTGATTCAGACAAGTTGTTTGATCAGAAACTGAATGAAATAGCCAGGCTGAAAAACATTACTGTTATTCAGATGGGTACTATTACATTCAAGAATGATCAAATTAGAAATCTGGAGGCTAGACTTCAGAAGGAGAGAGAGATTGTAGCAAGTTTTTCTAAATCAAAATCTATTTTACCTTTGATAGATGAGTTTGTACCTCATAAGGGTAAAACTGGATTGGGGTTTACAAAACCTGCCTGGACAGCTAGGTCCAAATCTATTTGCAAAGCCGCAGCACTAAACAAGAAGGCTGCAGTAGAAAATCCAGCCAGGGTTGTACCTAAACAAAGGTACAACAGGTTTGAGTACTGGTGTTATGGCAAGATAGGCCACTTTGCCATAGATTGTTGACACAATTCAAGTGTCAAGGAGAGTAGCAAACTGCCTGCTAGAAAAACTATAGGTAGTTTTGTTAAAGGTCAGACTAACCTGCACCAAGGACCCAAGAATTATTTGGGTTCTAAGGTTAAGTAATCTGTTTTGCAGGTGAGTACAAGTGGCCATGCCCCTATATGGTACTTGGACAGTGGATGTTCCAGGCACATGACTGGAACTATGGGGTTGCTGAAGGACTATACACCAATCAAGGATGGCCCTAAACTTACCTTTGGTGGTTTAGAAAAAGGAATCATCAAAGGCTTTGGTAACATTTCTAGTAACCAAATTACAATTACTCAAGTGGCTTATGTAAAGGGTTTGAAACATAACCTCATTAGCATAAGTCAGCTGAGTGATTTAGGATATGACATCTCATTTGTCAAGAATTGTTGTCATATCAAAAGGTCAAGTGATCAAAAGATCATTCTGACAGGATATAGGAAGAGAAATATCTATTGTCTTGACTTTGTATGTGAGAACAATGTTTCTCCTATTTGTCTTGTAGCTGATGAGAAAGTCTCACATTGTGTTAAATGGCACAAGAGGCTGGCTCATCTTAACTATAAGACAATTGGCCAACTCTTTAGCAAAGAGTTAGTGAGGAATGATCCTCAGGTTAAGTGTATAAAGGATGGGATATGCTCAGCTTGTCAAAAAGGAAAGCAGACCAAATCCACCTTTCATAGCCTTGAGAACAAAGGTGCTGTGAGGTGTTTATACCTCGTGCATATGGATCTTTTTGGTCCTATGCCAGTTCACAGCCTAGGTAGGAAGGTCTACACATTTGTGGTTGTATATGACTATTCAAGGTATTCATGGGTGTTTTTCCTTAGACAAAAATCAGAAACCCCGAGTATCTTATATAGTTTTGTTAAACAAATTCAGAATGAATTGGACAGTACAGTGGTCAAAATCAGGAGTGACCATGGTACTGAATTTCAGTCTGACAGTATGACAAAACTGTGTGAAGAATTTGGAATTTTTCAGGAATTTTCCTCACCAAGAACACCTCAGCAAAATGGTATTGCTGAAAGGAAAAATAGAACTTTGATAGAGGCTGGTAAAACCCTATTGAGTGACACATCTCTCCCAGAATATTTCTGGGCTGAGGCAGTAAATACTGCTTGTCATGTGATCAATAGGGCTACTATCACCAAGAGCCACAAGAAGACCCCCTATGAGATTGTGAAGGGCAGAAAACCAAATTTATCCTATTTCAGGATCTTTGGTTGTAAGTGTTATATACTTAACAATGGTAAGTCTTATCTAACCAAGTTTGCTGTCAAATCCCAAGAGGGGATCTTTGTTGGGTACAACAATAATAGTAAGGCTTATAGGGTCTACAACTTGATTACTCAAGTTGTAGAAGAGTCTGTTCATGTAGTTTTCGATGAAGCTAGACTCATTAATAATGAATTGCTAAGAAGTGTTTGCAGCTCCACAGGTGTAACTGAAAGAATGGACAAGCTTACCTTAACAGAAGGTTCTTATGCAAGTCAGCAAGTGGAAGATGGTGGAAATTGTCCAGGGGGAGTACAAGATACTCCTGATGCTGAAGAAGACCAAGAGATGCAGCTAAATGAAGATACTGAAGGTGTAAAACCTGGAGACAGGCTGCCTCCAGCAAATAGGCACTTAAAGGACCATCCCGCTAATCAAATAATTGGAGATCCCAGACAAGTGGTGCAAACAAGGAGCAGGAATCTAAGTATAGTTCTTTACTCCAGTTTTCTATCCCAAGTAGAGCCAAAGAAATTTGAAGAAGCAATCCTAGACCCACATTGGATTGAGGCCATGCAAGAGGAGCTGAATCAATTCAAAAGATGCAAGGTCTGGGAGCTAGTTCCTAAACCCAAGGCTCACAACATTATTGGAACTAAGTGGATCTTTAGGAACAAGTTGGATGAGAATGGAATCATCATAAAGAATAAAGCTAGACTTGTTGCAAAGGGATATAGGCAGGAAGAAGGTATTGATTTTGATCAAACCTTTGCACCAGTAGCAAGACTGGAAGCAATAAGGATGTTCCTTGCCTATGCAACATATCAAGGATTTAAGGTATAGCAAATGGATGTTAAGTTAGCTTTTCTGAATGGAAATCTGAAGGAAGAAGTCTATGTAGAGCAGCCATCAGGTTTTGTTGATTCTCTTAAACCAGATTATGTATATTAACTTAGGAAAGCTTTGTATGGGTTAAAACAAGCCCCAAGGGCTTGGTATGAAACCCTGTCTAGTTTCCTCATTGAGAACAAATTCTCAAGGGGGAAAATAGACAAGACTCTATTCCTTAGGGAATCCAGAGGCAAGATTATCTTAGTCCAAATATATGTAGATGACATAATATTTGGTTCTACAGAATGTAGTCTTTGCAGAAAGTTTGCAAAACTTATGCAAGGACAATTTGAAATGAGCAGTATGGGGGAACTTAGGTTCTTCTTGGGTCTCCAAGTTAGACAGACTGAAGATGGATTATCCATATGCCAGTCTAAGTTCACCCTAGAGTTGATAAGGAAGTATGGTATGGAATCATCCACTACCATGAAAACTCCTATGGGATCAAGCATGTCTCTAAGCAAAGATGATGCAGGGAAACCTATAGATGAAACTTTGTATAGAGGGATAGTTGTCTCCATACTGTATTTGACTGCTAGTAGACCAGATATCTTGTATGCTACATGTGTCTGTGCTAGGTAACAAGCTTGCCCTAAAGAATCTCATCTAACAACAGTCAAAAGGATTTTGAGATATCTTAAGGGCACACCTTATCTAGGCCTTTGGTACCATAGGAATGAAGATTTTGTACTGACAGGTAATTAAGATGCAGATTTTGCAGGCTGTAAGGAAGATAGGAAGAGTACTGCAGGAACTTGTCAATTTCTAGGTGGAAGGCTGGTGTCATGGAGTAGCAAGAAGCAGACCAGTGTGGCACGTGGATCGTTAAAATAAGATATTTTTATATTTTCCCGATGTGAGGAACACGTGGATCGTTAAAAAATTTTTTTTTTGAAATTTTGCTGAAAAATAAAGATTTCATCCCGCTATTGGCAGACCACAGAAAATAATTTTTTGATTTTTTTTAGATCCGATCGGGCAACAAGAAACGTAGAGAGGATGTTTGTAACGTGGGAGTTGAAACGACCGCCTCTGATACCAAATTGATGTAGGGGTGACCGTGATTCGTGCCCGAATACGCTAACGGAAAATATTATCACAAGACATAAAACCAAAGGGGAGGGCTCCGACCAAAAAGCGAGCGAAAAGGGGTCGGGTTTGCTCCCAAATCCGAAAGCGAAAATTGCCGGACTCGATACAACGTCCTTAGGACCTACCTCTCCAACAAGCACACAACTCACCGCACCTACACAAGCATCTATTGTACCAACTTGAGCCGTTTCAACGCAGCAATAATGTATTTTCGGAGCGGCGGAAAACTTCAATAGGCGGTCGAGTTCGAGTTGTGGTTAACTCCCTTGTTAACACCAAAATGTGCCAATCTTGGAGGGCAAGTCAAGGCTAGGCCAAGTCTTGCTCTCGCAATGGATATACCCAATCTGGATCACAAGAGGTTCAATAACAACGAAATCGAAATCGAAATTTGCAAGCGACGTATTTAAAAATCATGGAAGAAACGGTTTGCAAAAAACCTCCACAAAATCTAAAGCAAGAATCTCTAAGGGGAAGAAGTTACCCAACCAAGAACAACAATCACACAAGATAAGGTGGGAGAATCACTCTCTCCACGGATCCACCGGCTTCACACCGAATGGGCTGCAACCTTCTTCCTTGGAGTCGCACCGAAAGGAAGCCACGCCGGAGTCGCACCGAACGGGGATGGAGGAGGCAAGGCTTGGCTTCACACCAAAGGGGGGGCGGCTAATGGACTCTCTCCATGGTGGTCGAATTCTTCAAAGGGGGTTTTTAGGTTTTCTTTTCATTCCATAACTCATCATAATAGCCTCGTTTAAATAGGAGTTACAAAAGAGATCCAACCGTCCATGATGGAGATGAAATCTCATCCATCCGGGGGGTTACATACACACCAAAATTCTTGCAGAAAATAATTAAAGATTACAAGTCACAAATGAATATAAAATTATTAACCAAGATTGGAATAATTTTATACTCACACATAAAATAATAAAGCATGACAAATTAATTAAAATAGTCTTCAAGTGAGGGTAGCAACGCCGCGGGCGGAGGTTGTAGCGGCGTCGTCCGTTAGCGTCATCACGGCTCCGAAGGTCTTTATGTTGTAGAGCCTCGGCAACTGGATCGTCATCAAGTAGTGGCGGAGGGGCAGCGGCATCAAGAACACCTTTATTTTGTGATTCTACAAGTGCCATTTCTATTGCAAATAATCCTGTCTCCCATAGTAGGACTAAGCACATAGAAATTAAATACCATTTTCTAAGAGAACATGTAGAAAAAGAAGACATTTCCCATTGAGTATGTTAAGACAGATAATCAGTTAGCTGATATGTTTACTAAGCCCTTAGATGAAACCAAATTCAATAACTTTAAAATTGAATTAGGAATGATAAACTTAGAATAGTTTAAAAAATTGGCTAAGTAAAATAGTGTCGACACACAGAGTTGTCTGTGTCGACACATAGAAGTGGTGTCGACATTTCAGAGAAATGGTGTCGACACATCTAGACAGTAAGTGTCGACACTTCTGAGAATTCGTGTCGACACATCTAGAGTAGGTGTCGACACATCCAGGGTGGTGTCGACACTTAGGATTTACACAGAATTCGTCTAGTAGAGTCTCGACTAAGTGTCGAGCTGAGATATATAAGTGTCGACACATATATTCTGTCAACTATATTTGTGTCGACACATAGTTGTCGAGACATTAAAAGTAAGTGTCGACACTTTTCAACAGTGTCGACACATTTTAAGTATTATGACGCGCCTTTTCACCTTCAATTTTAGAAAGGTATAAATAGGTCTTCACCATTGTTTGTCGACACGCTCACCTTAGTTTCGAGACCAAACTTGTGTGTCAACATCTCTCTTCTCTAAATTCAAGATTTCTTCAAACCCTAATGGCGCCCAAGCTAGAAGAGAACATTAATGAAGGTTATGAGCTCGTGCGACACGCCTTTGATGACGCGGAACCAGAAATCCAAGGTGTTGTAACTCTAGTTGCTGAGACTGGGTTAGAGTATCTTGTATCAGAACCAATCAAGATCTGGAAGAAGGAGGTCCTTGAATTCTTGAGTGCAACTACTCTTGATGAATCTGGACTCCAGATTAAGTCCAAAGTTCATGGGGCAAAAGTCAAGATTACCCTGAAAAGTCTAAGAAAGATTCTACATTTCCCTAGAACTAAAGAAGAGGAAGATGTACCTGCATCAGAGACAAGGGAGGCACTGAAATGGTGTGGTTTAGATTCAAGCTTGAAAATTTGATCAGTTTTCAATAGAAAAGGCATGAACATGCAGGGCAAGTTCTTATCTGAAATAGTGGGAAAGGTGATACTGAGCAAGCCTGGTGGGCATGATAGGATATTAGCTCACATGTTCAGTTTGATGAGAAGGATAATTTTGAAACTTAATACTGATTGGTCAGCAGTATTGTTTGATAAGATAAAAGAGAGTCTGAAGAAACCCAATCTGGGTAGAATTCTGAGTTTATACTTATCTGGAAGTATCCCTGAAGTGATGAACCAAGCTGCAGGTTCAAAGAACCACATGAGAAGAATGGATGTTAGAATTTTCTCAAGGCGGGATAGAGTATTGACAAAAGAAATGCCTACACCAGAGAAGGAAACACCTCAGAAGAAGAAGCAGAAGAAATCCATTGTGGCTTCTGATTCCTCAAGTAGCTCAGAAGAGCAAGTGATTTTTAGTTCTGATGATGAAGATGGAAGAAATGCTGGACTGTCACCAGCAAGACAAGAAGATGCCCAGAGGCAGGGGGAGTTACCATCAGCTAGCCCTATTCACCTGGATCCACTCTAGGGAGAGCCTCTACATATGGATGAGCCAACTCAATTAGAGAGTGAAAGGGCTACCCAAACCATTCTAGAGGTAATCACTGAAGTTAATCAATTAAATTTCAATATTGAAGATGAAGTTTTGACTGAATCATTACTTGCTGTTGATCAGCATACACAGTTACATAGTCAACCACAAGATGTTGTCATGGAGGACACATTAGTTGCTGATAAAGTTGTATTAGATGCTCCTGAGAACAGAGATTCACCAGTCCATCCTCAACAGGAGTATACACTAGAGGAGCTGTTCCCTAATCTTTTACAGACTGACTTTGAGGGAGAGAAAACAGCTGTTGAGGGGGAGAAGGTCAATCTTGAGGGGGAGCAAATAGAGGAGACTGCTACAAAAGAGACTGAGGAGCAAAGGAATGCTGAGAAGCTACCAAGGACTGAGAATGATTTACATCCTAGTCCTAAGGATAGAGTAGATATTGCTAGTACTTCTGCTTCAGAGGATGAAGAGGCTGCTAGAGCCAAGAAAAGAAAGTTCCAGGTCTTCAAGAGAAGAAGCCAGACCTACAAGAAAGCACTGCAAACCATAGTTCCACAACAAGCCCCAACAGCTGATTATAGTTCATTGATGGTGGCTTTGCAGATCAAGCTAGATGAGCAAAGGAAGGCTTTACAAACTTATATGGATGAAGGCCATAAATCACTTCAATTTGATCTGGCTCAAGATATAAAATCTATAAGATTTGAAGTGAATCAAAACAAGAAGGAAATGATTGATTGTTTCCATAAAGGACGGAATGCAGTGGTCTATCTGGCTACTCATCAAGAGAATATAAAGAAACAGATTGATGACATGGCAGTAAAACAAGGATATGTCCTGGAAAATCAGCTTAGGATGAATGATAATCTGACTGCTTCTCATAATGCCATTGTCACAGAAATGGAGAATCTTGCTACTGCACAGACTGCAGCAAGGACTACTGCCAAGGCTGAGCTTGATAAGCAACTACAAGAGAGCCTCAATGCTGTTAAAACTGCCATTGAAGATTCTCAGAAGGCAATTACTGACAAGTTACAAATGTTAAAACCTTTTTATAAAGATGGAGTTAACTATTTAAATGCTCAAATCAGATTCCAAAAGGATGATCTTAGAGATCATATAGAAAGAGAAGTCATAAAGGGGGAGAGGGTATTAGTCAAAGCAGGCTCTGACCATGCCAAATGGATTTCAAACAGCATCAGAGCCACCCTTGGATATCCACCTTTATGTGATGATGATAATGTGGCAGAGTCTGGAATAAATCCTGCATATTTTGGAGGAGAGCAAGCTGAAGTAGCTCAGGTGATCTACCCTCCTGCAGATTTTGACATGATACATCAGGAGGTACAGTCTATGAATAGTCCTCCTGAGGGTAATTGTTGGGTACATTGAAATATATGTACCTGATTTGAAGAAGCCTTACCATACTCAATGATATATATCAAGGTATATTTGATGTGCTTTGAGTTTATGTGTGCAGGTTAAGAATTGCAGGGAAAGCATAAATGTTTCTAAGTCCATGTGTCGACACCTAGAGGTGAAGTGTCGACACTTATGATGGCTAGTGTCGACACTTGGAGTAATTGTGTCGACACCAGGAAGGCAGAGTCGACACCAGAAGAAAAGTGTCGACACATACAGGCTGTGTCGACACACTGTGAAGAATTGTCAACATTATCTGTGTCGACACTTAGAGGCAGTGTCGACACCCAGAGAAACTTTGTCGACATCAAAAGTGTCGACACCAGGAGGCTGTGTCGACACTCAGCAAACTTTAACAAAGTTAAAGTACATGTGTCGACACAAAGGAGATGTGTCGACACTCAGCAAAGTTTCAACACATGAAGGCATGTGTCGACACAAAGGAGATGTGTCTACACTCAGCAAGTTTTAACCCAAGAAGGCATGTGTCGACACAAAGGAGTTGTGTCGACACACAACAGAATTCAACTAAGTATTAAACAAGAAGTACTTGTGTCGACACACTCAACCAGTGTCGATACATTCAACATAAGGCTTGTGTCGACACACATAATCAGTGTCGACACATTCTAAAGAAGTAGTGTCGCGAAGCTGTTACAACAACATAAGGAGTTGTGTCGACACCATCAAGGCTAGTGTCGACACATAGTCCACTTGTGTCGACACTTAGTCTATTTGTGTCGACACATAAAGACTATCTCTCTCGACACTTTCAGACATTTACAGTGATTTCAAGAAGTGACTGAATGACTTGAAAGCTGCCATTTCAACCGATCAACTGCAACTGTCAGAGCTGTCAGAAGGTTGTTAGAAACCGGATCAGCCGGTTATCTTGGAGGAAGACTATTTAAAGACCTTTCTCCTTCGACAGATGATAAAGTAATCAATTGAAAAACAACACAAAAAAGAAGAAGACCTTCAACAAAAGATCTAAGAAGTTGGAGAGAGAGAGCTCCTTCTAAGAAGAACAGCTGTTGAACCAGGCTGATAAGTAAGATTCAGATTGAGATCTGATTCACAAGATAGAAGTTGATTGAAGATCATCTTCAGCACATTCAACCCTACTGTGTTCTAATTCAAGAAGCTTTGAATAAAGCCAAGGGAGGTTGATCTCTGCCAAGTACATCCAAGAACTCATCAAGAAGCCAGTCAACTCATCTCTCTCTTTCAGAGTTGTGGTTTTTTACCTTGTAAACTTTATTTTATGTAGGATCATAAGGGATCTGAGTTGTAAGCCTATTTTATAAAGGCTGAGTGTAGGAGACTGTGTGCTCTGAGTGTAGGTCTTGTTGAAGACTGAGGTAGGGCCTTGTGCCTGAGTTGTAGGAGACTTTGCTCTCTGAGTGTAGGTCTTGTTGAAGACTGAGTGGTAGGGCTTTGTGCCTGAGTTGTAGGAGTGGGGGCACTCTGAGTTGTAGGAACCTGTTTGTGGTTCTGAGTTGTAAGATCTGAGGATCTGAGAAGAAGTGGAGAAGTTAGGCCGAATCTAGTACACTACTAGATAGGCGAAGGGGGAAAGTGGATGTACCCAGACCTTGGGGAACCACTATAAATCCTGTGTGCACTCTGTGTATGTTTGATTGTATGGTTGCTGTGTTGTGATAATTGTAGAATTGCATTTACTGTACAGTATTTCTGTCTTTAAAGTCAAAAAGAAAAAGAACACCTATTCACCCCCCTCTAGGTGGTTAGACACTATTT
Organism: Platanthera guangdongensis; assembly: GCA_039583875.1. Taxonomy (NCBI): domain Eukaryota; kingdom Viridiplantae; phylum Streptophyta; class Magnoliopsida; order Asparagales; family Orchidaceae; genus Platanthera; species Platanthera guangdongensis. The sequence continues at coordinate 127,374,642 of CM077164.1, forward strand.
CTTTCAAGTGGTATCAGAGGGAGGTTACTCAAAAAGGACATAACTGTCTGAGTAAGATCCTGTAGGCAGAAACAGAATAAACAAGAATCAAGAAAATGGGTTCTAGTGAGAATCACAACGAGCTAGGATCCATGAAATTGCCAATCTGTAGAAAAGAGATTTTTGGCATTTGGAAAGAGAGGGTTAGACTCTTTATGGAAGCATCCGACCCAAGAATATACATCACAATCAAAGAAGGGCCATATGTGCCAATGAAGATATCCATTCTAGATGCAAATCAGAAAACTCCTAAGGACTATTCAGAAATGACCAAAGATGAAATCATTCTGGCCACTATGGATAAGAGGGCCCAGAATATTATTGTTAGTGCAATTGATGATGCAACATTTCAGAATTTAATTCAATGTAAAACTTCTAAAGAAATGTGGGACACATTAATAGTCTATATTGAGGGATCAGAAGAAGTAAGACAAGACAGGAAGTCTTTGTTAAATCAGGAATCTGAAAGCTTCAGACAAGGAAAGTCTGATAGCATTACTGAATGCTACAAGAAGTTCTATAGGATAGTAAATCAATTGATGTCCTATAGAAGAGAATTCAGCAACTATGAGCTGAATGACAAGTTCTTAAGATCCCTGACTAAGGACTGGGATACCAAGATTTGTGCCATTAGGGAAATGGCCAAATTAGCTGATATACCTCCTCCAACTTTGTTTGGAAAATTATTATCTTATGAGATGTAGTTAATGGTTAGAAAGGAGGAAGAGAAGACTACTAGAGTGGAGCACAAGGAAAGATCTGTGGCCTTCAAGACTGAAGCCACTAGGAAGTATAGAAGCAAGTCTCCATCTCCACCTCAAATAGTTGCTGAGGTTGTGACAGATATTTCAGAAAGCAAGAATTCAGATAGCAGTGAAAGTGATGAAGACTTTGCTGCTTTTACAAGACATTTTCAAAAGTTTCTGAAGAAGAAGCAGTGGAGGTCTAAGCCATCCACTTCACAGACAAAAGATGACTACTATCAGAACAGGAAGTCATCGAGGAATGACAGAAGAAAGTCCAAGACAAGTAAAACTACATCCTCAAAGATTGTATACTATTGTTGCAATAGACAGGGACATGTAGTGGCTGACTGTCCTGAAAAGAGGAAGGAGTCAACTGACAGAAAGAAGACATAGTTTAAGGGAAAAAAGGAAAAGTCCTTTGTTGCCAAGAAAGACAAAAGTTTGACTGATCAGTCATCTTCAGAAACAGATTCAGAAGCTGAAGCCTATATTGGTTTATTTGCTGAAAAAGAAGAAGATGAGTTCATGCAGCTAATGAACTCAATTTATGAGCATGAGGACATTCAGTGCAAGGGACTGATGACATTATCTGAAGGAGACAAAATCCAGGATCAGCCTGGACCAAGTAAGGTACAAAGTTGTTCTTCCAGTTCAATTTCAAGTACTGAGTCAGAATCAGATACATCTGCATCAAGTGATGTGGGTGGGTCTGAATCTGAAGGAGATATTCATCAGTTAATTGATGAATAGAGGGACTTGTTGCAGGCCTTGAAGAAAAGCAAAACCTTAGCCAAAATGCAGGCAAAGGAGATTGCTAGTCTTAAATTGGCTGCTGCTGATTCAGACAAGTTATTTGATCAGAAACTGAATGAAATAGCCAGGCTGAAGAACATTACTGTTATTTAGATTGGTACTATTACATTCAAGAATGATCAAATTAGAAATCTGGAGGCTAGACTTCAGAAGGAGAGAGAAATTTTACCAAGTTTTTCTAAACCAAAATCTATTTTACCTTTGATAGATGAGTTTGTACCTCATGAGGGTAAAACTGGATTGGGGTTTACAAAACCTGCCTGGACAGTAAAGTCCAAATCTAAGGGCAAAGCCCCAACACTAAACAAGAAGGCTGTCGTAGATAATCCAGCCAGGGTTGTACCCAAACAAAGGTACAACAGGTTTGAGTGCTGGTGTTGTGGCAAGATAGGCCACTTTGCCATAGATTGTTGGCACAATTCAAGTGTCAAGGAGAGTAGCAAACTACCAGCTAGAAGTGCTACAAGTAGTTTTGTTAAAAGTCAAACTAACCTGCACCAAGGACCCAAGAATTATTGGGGTTCTAAGGTTAAGTAATCTGTTTTGCAGGTGAGTCCATGTGGCCATGCCCCTATATGGTACTTGGACAGTGGATGTTCCAGGCATATGAATGGAACTAGGGGATTGCTGAAGGACTATACACTAATCAAGGATGGCCCTAAAGTTACCTTTGGTTGTTCAGAAAATGGAATCATCAAAGGCTTTGGTAACATTTCTAGTAACCAAATTACAATTACTCAAGTGGCTTATGTAAAGGGTTTGAAACATAACCTCATTAACATAAGTCAGCTGAGTGATTTAGGATATGACATCTCATTTGTCAAGGATGGTTATCATATCAAAAGTTCAAGTGATCAAAAGATCATTCTGACAGGATATAGGAAGAGAAATGTCTATTGTCTTGACTTTGCATGTGAGAACAATGTTTCTCCTATTTGTCTTGTAGCTGATGAGAAAGTCTCACATTGTGTTAAATGGCACAAGAGGCTGGCTCATCTTAACTATAAGACAATTGGCCAACTCTTTAGTAAAGAGTTAGTGAGGAATGGTCCTCAAGTTAAGTGTATAAAGGATGTGATATGCTCAGCTTGTCAAAAAGGCAAGCAGGCCAAATCCACCTTTCATAGCCTTGAGAACAAAGATGTTGTGAGGTGTCTATACCTCTTGCATATAGATCTTTTTGGTCCTATGCCAGTTCACAGCCTAGGTAGGAAGTTCTACACATTTGTGGTTGTAGATGACTATTCAAGGTATTCCTGGGTATTCTTGCTTAGACAAAAATCTGAAACCCCAAGTATCTTATATAGTTTTGTTAAACAAATTCAGAATGAATTGGACAGTACAGTGGTCAAAATCAGGAGTGACCATGGTACTGAATTTCAGTCTGACAGTATGACAAAACTGTGTGAAGAATTTGGAATTTTTCAGGAATTTTCCTCACCAAGAACACCTCAGCAAAATGGTATTGCTGAAAGGGAAAATAGAACCTTGATAGAGGCTGGTAGAACCCTATTGAGTGACACATCTCTCCCAGAATATTTCTGGGTTGAGGTAGTAAACACTGCTTGTCATGTGATCAATAGGGCTACTATCACCAAGAGCCACAAGAAGACCCCCTATGAGATTGTGAAGGGCAAAAAACCAAATTTATCCTATTTCAGGATCTTTGGTTGCAACTGCTATATCCTTAACAATGGTAAGTCTTATCTAACCAAGTTTGCTGCCAAATCCCAAGAGGGGATCTTTGTTGGGTACAACAATAATAGTAACACTTATAGGGTCTACAACTTGATTACTCAAGTTGTAGAAGAGTCTGTTCATGTAGGTTTTGATGAAGCTAGACTTATTAACAATGAATTTCCAAGAAGTGTTTGCAGCTCTATATGTGTAACTGAGAAGATGGACAAGCTTACCTTAACAGAAGGTTCTTCTGCAAGTCAGCAAGTGGAAGATGGTGGCTGTTGTCCAGGGGGAGTATAAGATACTCCTGATGCTGAAGAAGACCAAGAGGTGCTACTAAATTAAGAGACTGAAGGTGTACAACCTGAAGACAGGCTGCCTCCAGCAAATAGGCACTTAAAGGATCATCCAGCCAATCAAATAATTGGAGATCTCAGACAAGGGGTGCAAACAAGGAGCAGGAATCTAAATACAGTTCTTTACTCCAGTTTTCTATCCCAAGTAGAGCCAAAGAAGTTTGAAGAAGCAATCCTAGACCCTCATTGGATTGAGGCCATGCAAGAGGAGCTGAATCAATTCAAAAGATGCAAGGTCTGGGAGCTAGGTCCTAAACCCAAGGACCACAACATTATTGGAACTAAGTGGATCTTTAGAAACAAGTTGGGTGAGAATGGAATCATCATAAAGAATAAAGCTAGACTTGTTACAAAGGGATATAGGCAGGAAGAAGGTATTGATTTTGATCAAACCTTTGCTCTAGTAGCAAGACTGGAAGCAATAAGGATGTTCCTTGCCTATGCAAGATATCAAGGATTTAAGGTATATCAAATGGATGTTAAGTCAGCTTTTCTGAATGGAAATCTGAAGGAAGAAGTCTATGTAGAGCAGCCATCAGGTTTTGTTGATTCTCTTAAACCTGATTATATATGTAGACTTAGGAAGGTTTTGTATGGGTTAAAACAAGCCCCAAGGGCTTGGTATGAAACCCTGTCTAGTTTCCTCATTGAGAACAAATTCTCAAGGGGGAAAATAGACAAGTCTCTATTCCTTAGGGAATCTAGAGGCAAGATTATCTTAGTCCAAATATACGTAGACGACATAATATTTGGGTCTACAGAAAGTAGTCTTTGCAGAAAGTTTGCAAAACTCATGCAAGGACAATTTGAAATGAGCAGTATGGGGGAACTTAAGTTCTTCTTGGGTCTCCAAGTTAGACAGACTGAAGATGGATTGTCCATATGTCAGTCTAAGTTCACCCTAGAGTTGATAAGGAAGTATGGTATGGAATCATCCACTACCATGAAAACTCCTTTGGGGTCAAGCATGTCTCTAAGCAAAGATGATGCAGGGAAACCTGTAGATGAAACTTTGTATAGAGGGATAGTTGGCTCCCTACTGTATTTGACTGCTAGTAGACCAGATATCATTTATGCTACATGTGTCTGTGCTAGGTACCAAGCTTGCCCTAAAGAATCTCATTTGACAGCAGTCAAAAGAATTTTGAGATATCTTAAGGGCACAACTTATCTAGGCCTTTGGTACCCTAGGAATGGAGATTTAGAACTGACAGGTTATTCAGATGCAGATTTTGTAGGCTGCAAGGAAGATAGGAAGAGTACTACAGGAACCTGTCAATTTATAGGTGGAAGGCTGGTGTCATGGAGTAGCAAGAAGCAAACCAGTGTGGCTATCTACACAACAGAGCCAGAGTATGTGGCTGCAGGAAGTTGATGTGCTCAACTTCTATGGATTCAACATCAGCTAGAAGATTATGGTATTCAAGTAAGTAGGACACCTTTATTTTGTGATTCTACTAGTGTCATTTCTATTGCAAATAATCCTGTCTCACATAGTAGGAATAAGCACATAGAAATTAAATACCATTTTCTAAGAGAACATGTGGAAAAAGAAGACATTTCCCTAGAGTATGTTAAGACAGATAATCAGTTAGCTGATAGGTTTACTAAGCCCTTAGATGAAACCAAATTCAATAAGTTTAAAATTGAATTTGGTATGATAAACTTAGAATAGTTTACAAAAATTGGCTAAGTAAAATAGTGTCGACACACAGAGTTGTCTGTGTCGACACATAGAAGTGGTGTCGACATTTCAGAGAAATGGTGTTGACACATCTAGGAAGTCTGTGTCGACACTTCAGAGAATTAGTGTCAACACATGCAGAGTAGGTGTCGACACATCCAGGGTGTTGTCGACACTTAGGATTTAAACAAAATTCGTTGAGTAGAGTCTCGACTAAGTGTCGAGCTGAGATGTATAGGTGTCGACACATATATTCTGTCGACTATATTTGTGTCGACACATAGTTGTCGAGACATTAGAAGTAAGTGTCGACACTTTTCAATAGTGTTGACACATTTCAAGTATTCTGACGCGCCTTTTCACCTTCAATTTTAGAAAGGTATAAATAGGTCTTTGACATTGTTTGTCGACACGCTCACCATAGTTTCGAGACCAAACTTGTCTGTCGACATCTCTCTTCTCTAAATTCAAAATTTCTTCAAACCATAATGGCGCCCAAGCTAGAAGAGAACATTAATGAAGGATATGAGCTCATGGGACACGCCTTTGATGACGCGGAACCAGAAATCCAAGGTGTGATAACCCTAATTGCAAAGACTGGATTAGAGTATCTTGTATCAGAACTAATCAAAATCTGGAAGAAGGAGGTCCTTGAATTATTGAGTGCAGCTACTCTTGATGAATCTGGACTCAAGATTAAGTCCAAAGTTCATGGGGCAAAAGTCAAGATTACCCTGAAAAGTCTAAGGAAGATTCTACATCTCCCTAGAACTATAGAAGAGGAAGATATACCTGCATCAAAGACAAGGGAGGCACTAGAATGGTGTGGACTTAATTCAAGCCTGAAGATAGGATTAGTTTTCAATAGAAAAGGCATGAAAATGCAGGGCAAGTTCTTATCTGAAATAGTAGGCAAGGTGATACTGAGTAAGCCTGGTGGGCATGATAGGATATCAGCTCACATGTTCAGTTTGATGACAAGGATAATCTTCAAACTTAATACTGATTGGTCAGCAGTAATGTTTGATAAGATAAAAGAGAGTATGAAGAAACCCAATCTGGGTAGGATTCTGAGTTTATACTTAGCTGGAAGTATTCCTGAAGTGATGAACCAAGCTGCAGGTTCAAAGATAAACCACATGAGGAGAATGGATGTTAGAATTTTCTCAAGGTGGGATAGAGTATTGACAAAAGAAATGCGTACACCAGAGAAGGAAACACCTCAGAAGAAGAAGCAGAAGAAAGCCATTGTGGCTTTTGAATCCTCAAGTAGCTCAGAAGAGAAAGTGATTTTTAGTTCTGATGATGGAGAGGGAAGAAATGCTGGACAGTCACTAGCAAGACAAGAAGATGCTCAGAGGCAGGGGAGCTACCATCAGCTAGCCCTATTCACCTGGATCCACTCCATGGGGAGCCTCTACATGTGGATGAGCCAACTCAATTAGAGAGTGAAAGGCCTACCCAAACCATTCTAGAGGTAATAACTGAAGTTAATCAATTAAATTTCAATATTGAGGATGAAGTTCTGACTGAATCATTACTTGATGTTGATCAGCATACACCGTCACATAGTCAACCACAAGATGTTATCATGGAGGACACATCAGTTGCTGATAAAGTAGACTCAGTTGCTTCAGAGATAAGAGATTCTCCTGTACAACCTCAACATGAGTTTACATTAGAAGAGCTATTCCCTGATCTTGTATAGACTGACTTAGAGGGAGAAAAAGCAGCTGTTGAGGGGGAGCAGGTAGACTTTGAGGGGGAGCATGTAGAGGAAACTGCAAGAAGAGAGACTGTGGAGCAAAGGGATGCTGAGGAACTACAAAGGACTGAGAAGGAGTTACCTCCTAGTCCTAAGGACAGGGTAGACATTGTCAGTACTTCTGCTTCAGAGGATGAAGAGGCTGCTAGAGCCAAGAAAAGAAAGTTCCACATCTTCAAGAGAAGAAGCCAGACCTACAAGAAAGCACTACAAACCATAGTTCCACAACAAGACCAAACAACTGATTATAGTTCATTGATGGTGGCTTTGCAGATCAAGCTAGATGAGCAAAGGAAGGCTTTACAAACTTATATGGATGAAGGCCATAAATCACTTCAATTTGATCTAGCTCAAGACATAAAATCTATAAGATTTGAAGTGAATCAAAACAAGAAGAAAATGATTGATTGTTTCCATAAAGGAGGGAATGCAATGGTCTATCTGACTACTCATCAAGAGAATATAAAGAAACAGATTGATGACTTGGCAGTAAAATAAGGATATATCTTGGAAAATCAGCTTAGAATGAATGATAATCTGACTGCTTCTCATAATGCCATTGTCACTGAAATGAAAAATATAGCTACTGCCCAGACTGCTGTAACTACTACTGCCAAAGAAGCCTTTGATAAGCAACTACAAGAGAGCCTAACTGCTGTTAAAACTGCCATTGAAGATTCTCAGAAGGCAATTACTGACAAGCTCCAAAGGTTAAAACCTTTTTACAAAGATGGAGTTAACTATTTGAATGCTCAAATCAGATTCCAGAAAGATGATCTTAGGGATCATATAGAAAGAGAAGTCATAAAGGGGGAGAGGGTGTTAGTCAAAGCCGGCTCTGATCATGCAAAGTGGATTTCAAACTCCATCAGAGCTACCCTTGGATATCCACCTTTATATGATGATGATAATGTGGCAGAATCTGGGATTAATCCTGCATATTTTGAAGGAGAGCAAGCTGAAGTGGCTCAAGTGATATATCCTCCTGCAGATTTTGACATGATACATCATGAGGTACAATCTATGTATAGTCCACCGGAGGGTAATCAGAATGTTATTCTTGAGAAAGTAGTATAGCCTGTGCCAGAGGCAATATTAAAAGAGCAAGAGGCTTTATTAAAGGAACAAGAGGCCCAATTATCTAAGAAAAGGTTCAGAGAGCAGGCTGAATTAAGGCCAAAGTTTGAGCAATGGAGCCCAACCTCTAGGAATATCATATTAACTGCTTGGAAGGCTGCAAAGGATAATTTCCTAGAGAGGGGCAAATGGTTTTCTGACCAGGAATGGAAAAAGCATGAAGCTAGGCAAGAGGCCATAGTTCAATACAGAAGAAAGGCTAAATTAGGGAAGCTACCTCCTAATGCACAGGAGCCTAGTAAGTATTTCCCTAAGCCTTATCACTATATTGAGAGACAGAAGATAAGGGTTGAAGGATAGAAAAAGAAAGATCTTAAGGGAAAGAAGACTGCTGATGACAATGAAGCTCCTGTTCAAGCAAAGATTCAATCTGGAAAGGGCATTGTTATCAAGGAACCAGAGCAGCCATAGGATAGAATTTTCTTAAGTTTACAATTTGTAATCATTTGCATTAAACTCTATGTAAACTTTTGATTAATGAAAATGTTTGAAGTTATAAGAACAATGTTATATGTTCAATCTACTACATCTTTGTTCTGAGATAATTGTTTATACATGTTCTGTTTATACATGTTTAGTATTTACCATGTCATATAATACTGTTTTACATCATACTAAAAATTTGTTATGTATGGTGTATATCATTGACTAAGGGTTATGACTTCTCCAAATAGGGGGAGATTGTTGGGTACATTGAAATATATGTACCTGATTTGAAGAAGCCTCACCCTACCCAATGATATACATCAAGGTGTATTTGATGTGCTTTGAGTTTATGTGTGCAGGTTAAGTAATTGCAGGGAAAGCATAAACGTTTCTAAGTCCATGTGTCGACACCTAGAGGTGAAGTGTCGACACTTATGATGGCTAGTGTCGACACCCAGAGAAGTTGTGTCGACACTTGGAGTAATTATGTCGACACCAGGAAGGCAGAGTCGACACCAGAAGAAAAGTGTCGACACATACAGGCTGTGTCGACACACTGTGAAGAATTGTCAACATTATCTGTGTCGACACTTAGAGACAGTGTCGACACACAGAGAAACTTTGTCGACATCAAAAGTGTCGACACCCGGAGGCTGTGTCGACACTCAGCAAACTTCAACAAAGTTAAAGTACATGTGTCGACACAAAGGAGATGTGTCGACACTCAGCAAAGTTTCAACACATGAAGGCATGTGTCGACACAAAGGAGATGTGTCGACACTAAGCAAGTTTCAACACAAGAAGGCATGCGTCGACACAAAGGAGTTGTGTCGACACATAGCAGAATTCAACTAAGTATTAAACAAGAAGTACTTGTGTCGGCACACTCAACCATTGTCGACACATTCAACAGAAGGCTTGTGTCGACACATAAAATCAGTGTCGACACATTCTGAAGAAGCAGTGTCGAGAAGCTGTTACAACAACACAAGGAGTTGTGTCGACACCATCAAGGATAGTGTCGACACTTAGTCCACTTGTGTCGACACTTAGTCTATTTGTGTCGACACATAAAGACTATCTGTCTCGACACTTTCAGACAGTGACAGTAATTTCAAGAAGTGACTGGATGACTTGACAGCTGCCATTTCAACTGGTCAACTGCAACTGTCAGAGCTGTTAGAAGGTTGTTAGAAACCGGATCAGCCGGTTACCTTGGAGGAAGACTATTTAAAGACCTTTCTCCTTCGACAGATGATAAAGTAATCAATTAAAAAACAACACAAAAAAGAAGAAGACCTTCAACAGAAGATCTAAGAAGTTGGAGAGAGAGAGCTCCTTCTAAGAAGAACAACTGTTGAACCAGGCTGATAAGTAAGATTCAGATTGAGATCTGATACACAAGACACAAGTTGATTGAAGATCAACTTCAGGAGATTCAACCCTACTGTGTTCTAATTCAAGAAGCTTTGAAGAAAGCCAAGGGAGGTTGATCTCTGCCAAGTACATCCAAGAACTTATCAAGAAACCAGTCAACTCATCTCTCTCTTTCATAGTTGTGGTTATTTACCTTGTAAACTTTATTTTCTGTAGTATCCTAAGGGATCTGAGTTGTAAGCCTATTTTATAAAGGCTGAGTGTAGGAGACTGTGTGCTCTGAGTGTAGGTCTTGTTGAAGACTGAGGTAGGGCCTTGTTCCTGAGTTGTAGGAGACTTTGCTCTCTGAGTGTAGGTCTTGTTGAAGACTGAGTGGTAGGGCTTTGTGCCTGAGTTGTAGGAGTGGGGGCACTCTGAGTTGTAGGAACCTGTTTGTCGTTCTGAGTTGTAAGATCTGAGGATTTGAGAAGAAGTGGAGAAGTTAGGCCGAATCTAGTACACTACTAGATAGGCGAAGGGGGAAAGTGGATGTACCCAGACCTTGGGGAACCACTATAAATTTTGTGTGCACTCTGTGTATGTTTGATTGTATGGTTGCTGTGTTATGATAATTGTAGAATTGCATTTACTGTACAGTATTTCTGCTTTTAAAGTCAAAAAGAAAAAGAACACTTATTCACCCCCCCCCCCCCTCTAGGTGGTTAGACACTATTTCTTTCAGTAATCAGAATGTTATTCTTGAGAAAGTAGTACAGCCTGTGCCAGAGGCAATATTAAAGGAGCAGGAATCCCAATTATCTAAGAAGAGGTTCAGAGAACAGGCTGAATTAAGGTCAGACTTTGAGCAATGGAGCCCAACCTCTAGGAATATCATATTAACTGCTTCGAAGGCTGCAAAGGATAATTTCCTAGAGAGGGGCAAACGGTATTCTGACCAAGAGTGGAAAAAACATGAAGCTAGGCAAGAAGCCATTGTTCAATACAGAAGGAAGGCTAAATTAGGGAAGCTATCTCCTAATGCACAGGAGCCTAGCAAGTATTTCCCTAAGCCTTATCACTATTTTGAGAGACAGAAGATAAGAGCTGAAGAACAGAAAAAGAAAGATCTTAAAGGGAGAAGCCTGCTGATGACAATGATGCTCCAGTCCAAGCAACGATTCAATCTGGAAAGGGCATTGTTATTAAGGAGCCAGAGCATCCATAGATTAGGATTTTCTTAAGTTTACAACTCTGTAATCTTTTACATTAAAATCAATGTAAACTTTTAGTTAATGAGACTATTGGAAGTTATAACAAAATAATATTTGATCTGTTACATTTGTATTCTGTAATGATTGTTTATACATGATTTGTTAAGTATTTACCCTGTCATATAATACTGTTATACATCATATTGAGTATTTGTTATGAATGGTGTATATCATTGACTAAGGGTTATGACTTCTTCAAATAGGGGGAGATTGTTGGGTACATTGGAATATGTGTACCTGATTTGAAGAAGCCTCACCCTACTAAATGATATACATCAAGGTGTATTTGATGTGCTTTGAGTTTATATGTGCAGTTTAAGTAATTGCAAAAAAATGCAAAAAAGTTTCTAAGTCCATGTGTCGACACCTAGAGGTGAAGTGTCGACACTTATGAAGGCTAGTGTCGACACCCAGAGAAGCTGTATTGACACTTGGAGTAATTGTGTCGACACCAGGAAGGCAGAGTCAACACCAGAAGAAAAGTGTCGACACATACAGGCAGTGTCGACACACAGTGAAGAATTGTCAACATAATATGTCTCGACACTTAGAGACAGTGTCGACACCCGGAGAAACTTTGTCGACAGCAAAAGTGTCGATACCAGGAGGCTGTGTCGACACTCAACAAACTTCAACAAAGTTAAAGTACTTGTGTCGACACAAAGGAGATGTGTCGACACTCAGCAAAGTTTCAACACATGAAGGCATGTGTCGACACAAAGGAGATGTGTCGACACTCAGCAAAGTTTCAACACATGAAGGCATGTGTCGTCACAAAGAAGATGTGTCGACACTTAGCAAGTTTCAACACAAGAAGATGTGTCGACACAAAGGAGTTATGTCGACACACAGCAGAATTCAACTAAGTATTAAAGAAGAAGTACTTGTGTCGACACACAGAATCAGTGCCGACACATTCAACAGAAGGCTTGTGTCGACACACAGAATCAGTGTCGACACATTCTGAAGAAGCAGTGTCGAGAAGCTGTTACAACAACACAAGGAGTTGTGTCGACACCATCAAGGCTAGTGTCGACACTTAGTCTACTTGTGTCGACACTTAGTCTATTTGTGTCGACACATAATGACTGTCTGTCTCGACACTTTCAGATAGTGACAGTAATTTCAAGAAGTGACTGGATGAACTTGACAGCTGTTATTTCAACCGGTCAACTGCAATTGTCAGAGCCTTCAGAAGGTTGTTAGAAACCGGATCAGATGGTTACCTTGGAGGAATACTATTTAAAGACCTTTCTCCTTCAACACAGAAGGTGATTATAGATTGACAAACAATCAATCAAGAGATCTAACAACACAAAATAAGAAGACCTTCAACAGAAGATCTAAGAAGTAGGAGAGAGAGAGCTCCTTCTAAGAAGAGCAGCTGCTGAACCGGGCTGCTAAGTAAGATTCAGATTGAGATCTGAATCTCAAGACAGCAGTTGATTGAAGATCATCTGCACAGGAGATTCAACCCTACTGTGTTCTAATTCAAGAAGCTTTGAAGAAAGCCAAGGGTGGTTGATCTCTGCCTAGTTGTTCCAAGAACTCATCAAGAAGCCAGTCAATTCATCTCTCTCAGTCAGAGTTGTGGTTAATTACCTTATATTATTAAATTCTTGTAGGATCCTAAGGGATCTGAGTTGTAAGCCTAAACTATAAAGGCTGAGGTAGGGCTTTTGTGCCTGAGTGTAGGAGATTCTATTCTCTGAGTGCAGGCCTTGATTGAAGGCTGAGGTAGGGCTGTTTAGCCTGAGTGTAGGTCTTGGTGAAGACTGAGTGGTAGGGCTTTGTGCCTGAGTTTTAGGAGTGGGGACACTCTGAGTTGTAGGAACCTATTTGGGGTTCTGAGTTGTAAGATCTGAGGATCTGAGAAGAAGTGGAGAAGTTAGGCCGAATCTAGTACACTACTAGATAGGCGAAGGGGAAAGTGGATGTACCCAGACCTTGGGGAACCACTATAAAAATCTGTGTGCACTCTGTGAATGTTAGTTTCTGTGGTTGCTGTGTTCTGATAGCTGTAGAATTGCATTTATTGTTTAAAGTTATTTAAAATTGATCTGCCTTTGAAGTCAAAAGAAAAAGAACACCTATTCACCCCCCCTCTAGGAGATTAGGCACTATTTCTTTCACTAGCTAGCCGAGAGGCCGTGCGTATGGCCAGATCACCCCTGGGTAAAGAGAGTTGCATGCATACCCTCGAGAGAGGACAAGCGTAATTCTACCGGATTGGGTTCCCCACCCAATAGCGGGGTTCTTAGCGTAAAGCGGGCGTTAAGAGGAATCCTTCGTCGGACTAACGTTCGGTCGAAAAGACTTAACATTCAGGTGAGCGATATCCCTATAGCTTGGTGAGCTCATATTTGTGGAACCTCCACGGCCAAGTTGACTTTTATTAATTTGAAAACTAAGTCCTATAATTATTAAAAGTTATTTTTGTCTTAATATGATTCGATGCCGAGCGTTAACCCTTCATCAAATTTCTCTAAATCGTTTTTTCGCTCTTTTACTTTTTCCGTCTTTACTTAATTAAAATCTCCACCTTTCTTTCAGTAAAATAATAGTCCTCCCGGAGGAGTAAGAATAGTCAACACGACCCCGAGAACAATATGACCTCGGTATTCCCCCGAATATCGAGTACTACTTGCGATAGGTGCACTTGCCTCCTGTAGCAAGCCCGCGGCGATCGACTCACCGAACCAACCACTGTAAGAGTCTATTCGCGGGCAATCAAGTTTTTGGCATCGTTGCCGGGGACTCTTTTGGTTGTTATTTCGAATTCCGGAGTCTATTACTTTTACTTATTTTCTAAATACTAAAAAAAACTTTATTTTAAATAAAATAAAAAAAGAGTGTTTTTTTTGTTTTATTTTTTTCTTTCTCTTTGGGTATATGACCCGTGGACAACCCTCCGAGTCTGAAGATTTTGACTTCGACCCTGAGATCGAACGCACTCTTGCGCGTATTCGATCTTAACGCCGAATTTCTTCTTTAGACCCCGAAGAATCTATCGGCGAACCCACTTTTGAAGTGATGGCCGCTCCTAACCCTGCCCCGGCGGCCGAGCGTACTATGTCTTATTACGCCCGGCCTAACCTGAATGATATTGGGTTTAGTATCGTTCGCCCTGCGGTGGAGAATAATAATTTTGAAATAAAATCGAGTGTCATTCAAATGGTCCAAAACGCCGTGCAGTTCGATGTACTGCCGGAAGAGGACCCGAATGTCCACTTGTCCAACTTTTTGGAAATATGCGACACCTTCAAGATTAATGGCATCACTGATGACGCCATTCGCTTGCGTTTATTTCCTTTTTACCTTAAGCACAAAGCCAAGGCGTGGTTGAATGCCCTCTCGCGAGGATGTATCACCACGTGGGTTGAGTTGACAGAGCGGTTCCTGACGAAGTACTTTCCGCCCGCAAAAACTGCAAAGTTGCGGGCGGACATTTCTTCGTTTGTGCAAAACGATCCTGAGTCTCTATATGAGACTTGTGAACGATTTAAGGAATTCCTCCGCCGGTGCCCGCACCACGCGCTGCCAACGTGATTGTAAGTACAAATTTTTTATAATGGGCTTAATTTTCAGACGCGTCAAATGATTGACGCGGCTGCCGGGGTACACTAAACAACAAAACCCCCGAGGCCGCCCAAGCTTTATTCGAAGAGATGACTATGAACTCCTATCAATGGAATGTCCCGCGGGGACGCCCAAAGCCGGCGGCTGTTCTTTTTGAAGTGGATGTCACTGCTCTCTTAACCCTTCAAGTTGAAAGGTTAACAAAGCAGGTGGCGGAGATGTCTGCTGCCTCCTCCACTCCGCCTTGTTTTTTTCCCCTAACGTCTGCATGGCTGAAGAGTTCGTGGATTTCATGGAAAATTCGGGTCGTCCTTCCTTCAACCCCAACAACAACACTTATAGTAATAACTATAATCCGGGTTGGAGGAATCACCCCAATTTCTCTTGGAGCAACCCGAACAATGCTCAGTGTCCCACTATTTCTTATGCGCCCGGATTTCTGCCGCCTCCTCCTCTTCCAAAACCCACCCCGATGGAGGAAATTTTTTCAAAGTATATTGCGTCCAACGAGTCAAATATCCGGAACATCACCGGATCACTAAAAACTCTCGAACAACAGGTTGGACAACTGACGAGGATGATGTCCGAGCGCACGCTCGGGGCACTGCCGAGAAACACGGAGCCCAATCCGTGGGAGAACGCCAACGCTATAACCCTCCGTAGCAGAAAGGAGGTGGTCGATCCAAAACGGACCGACCCTCAGGTACATATTTCACCTCCGACCCCTCTTCCCCTTTCTTCGATTACGCCGCCTTTACCGATTTTAAAAGAAAAAATTCTTTTAAACAAGCCCTTGTCGTATCCGCATAAATTTGATAACGAGCGTAAGGATGCGCAATATGAAAAATTTATTTTATTAATAAAACAAATTCATATTAATGTTCCTTTTTGCGAAGCTATCTCGCAAATGCCCAAATATGCGAAATTTTTAAAAGAATTACTTTCTAATAAATGCAAATTAGAGGATATTTCGCATGTATCTCTCAACGTTGTCTGCTCGGCGGCCCTTACTAATAAATTGCCCACAAAACAAAACGACCCGGGACGGTTTTCCATCCCGTGCCGTTTTGGCGATATATTAGTAAAGTACGCCTTAGCTGATTTAGGGGCTAGCATTAATCTGATGCCGTTCTCGCTCTTTCAACGTTTAGGTTTGGGTACTCCTTGTCCTACAAATATGTGCATCCAATTAGCGGATCGCTCGGTTAAGTTCCCTATCGGGGTAGTGGAGGACGTCCTTGTCCGAGTAGACAAGATTACCTTCCCAGTAGACTTTGTCATCTTAGACATCGAGGAGGACGCCGAGGTACCAATAATACTCGGTCGCCCTTTTCTCGCCACCTCCTGCGCACTAATAGATGTTAGTAATGGTCATCTTCTCCTCCGGGTAGGCGATGACCAAGTTACTTTCTCTATTAATCCCTCGATGGACAATTTGTCATAGCGCGACGATTTCTGCTATTCTTTAGATACCTTTTTTGGAGATCGTTCTTCTCCCGTTTTCGAGTCCATATTTATAAACGATGATATTTATGCGCTCGAAAATTTTAAATGAGATGAGGATACCTCTTTATACTTGCCTTTCGAACCAATTGGTAAGAAAGACATAGGCATTAAAACCTCCCTAGAAGAACCGCCCATCCTAGACCTCAAACCCTTACCCGCATCGCTCAAATACGCATTTTTGGGAAAAGGCGATACGCTTCCCGTTATTATTTCTTCGGACTTGAGTGATTCGGAGACTTCCGATTTATTGGAAGTTTTATTTCAACATCGCCACGCAATTGCGTGGCAAATCTCTGACTTAAAGGGGATTAGCCCCTCCTTTTGCACCCATAAGATCTTTCTTAACGATAATTGCCGCAAAACAATTCAGCCGCAGCGTCGTCTTAACCCAAACATGAAAGACGTCGTTAAAGCCGAAATTATTAAGTTATTGGATGCGGGGATTATCTACCCTATTTCGAATAGTGCATGGGTTAGTCCCGTACATGTCGTGCCCAAAAAGGGCGGTCTTATCGTAGTGGCGAATGAGCATAACGAGCTCGTCCCAACTCGTACTGTTACGGGTTGGCGAGTGTGCATCGATTATAGAAAACTTAATGATGCCACCCGCAAGGACCATTTCCCTCTGCCTTTTTTGGACCAGATTTTAGTGCGTTTATCCGGTCATCCATATTATTGTTTTCTTGATGGTTTATCGGGGTTTTTCCAAATCCCCATTTCCCCCGATGATCAAGAGAAAACAACTTTTGCTTGCCCGTTTGGCACCTTCGCATATCAAAGAATGCCATTTGGACTCTGCAATGTGCCACCTACATTCCAAAGATGTATTCTAGCGATCTTTGGCGAGCTAGTAGAAGACATTATGGAAGTCTTTATGGATGACTTTTCTGTTTTCGGATGCACTTTTCCCGATTGCCTTCACAATTTAGATCGTGTCCTTCAACGGTGCGAGGACACAAGCCTTGTATTAAATTGTGAAAAATGCAACTTTATGGTTCGAGGAGGTTTGGTCCTCGGCCATATGATTTCATCTAAGGGGATGGAGGTGGATAAGGCCAAGATAGAAATCATAGAAAAACTACCGCAATAAACAAACGTAAAATCTATTAGGAGTTTTTTAGGCCATGCGGGCTTTTACCGACAATTTATTCAAGATTTTTAAAAAAATAACAAAGCCGCTTACTCACCTCTTGGAAAAGGAATCACGTTTCATCTTTAGTAGCGAATGCGAGTCCGCCTTTAATTTAATAAAACAAAAACTTATCACTTCACCAATTTTAGTGGCCCCTAATTGGTCCCTTCCGTTCGAAATTATGTGCGACGCTAGTGATATTGCCTTAGGTGCCGTTCTTGGCCAACGCGTAGAAAAATATTTTTCATCCAATTTATTATGCTAGCAAGACGCTCACTTCCACATAAGTAAATTACATGACAACGGAAAAGGAACTCTTAGCCGTCGTCTTCGCTTTTGATAAGTTTCGCTCGTATATAACGCTTTCTAAAGTTATCGTATTTACCGATCACTCCGTGCTTAAATATTTATTAGCTAAAAATGATGCGAAGCCCCGCCTTCTTCGATGGATTCTCCTCCTACAAGAGTTTGATTTGGAGATCCGAGATAAGCGGGGAGCGGAAAATCTAGCGGCAGACCACCTCTACCGTTTAGAAAAACCGGGTGCGGAAGCGCTCGTCGAATCTGAAATAAATGACAGATTTCCCGAGGAACGCCTCCTTGCCATTCATAATTCTTCGTCATATTCGCCTTGGTTCGCAGATTTTGCAAATTACTTAGTAGCGCGGGTGCTTCCTAAAGAGATTTCAAGTCATCAAAAGAAGAAATTCTTTTCTGACTTGAAAAATTTCTTTTGGGAGGACCCATTTCTTTTTCGTATCTGCGCAGAACAAGCGGTCCGAAGATGCGTTGCGGGTGTGGAGTGCTTGCAAATTCTTAAGCACTGCCACGTGGGTCCAGTCGGTGGGCATTATCAAGCCAAACGGACCGCTCGGAAGCCACTTGAGGCGGGCTACTTTTGGCCCACTCTATTCAAGGACGCGCATAATTTTGTGCGCGCATGCGATAGCTGTCAGCGGTCGGGTAACATCACTCGTCGCAACGAGATGCCCCAAAACATGTTTTTAGAGTGCGAAGTCTTCAATTTATGGGGCATAGATTTTGTTGGCCCCGTACCTCCGTCTTTCAAAAATATGTATATTTTAGTGCCGGTTGACTACGTATCGATGTGGGAGGAAGCGCAAGCTCTCCCTACCAACGATGCACGAGTTGTCAGTACATTTCTTAAAAGACTATTTTCTCGCTTCGGCACGCCTCGCGCAATTGTTAGTGATAGCGGAACGCATTTCTGTAACGCTCTTATGGCTAAGGTGTTAGCTAAATACGGAGTCACGCACAAGCTTGCCACCCCCTACCACCCGCAAACAAGTGGCCAAGTTGAGTTTGTAAATCGAGTGATTAAGCGAATTTTAGAAAAAACCGTTTCACTAAATAGGAAAGATTGGTCTGTTAAACTCGACGATGCGTTGTGGGCGTATCGGATGGCATACAAAACCGCAATTGATTGTACGTCGTTCTGGTTAGTCTATGGCAAAGCATGCCATTTACCCGTAGAACTCGAGCATCGCGCTCTTTGGGCTTTAAAACTCTTAAACCTCGATGCCAACTTAGCCGCTCAGAATAGAAAATTACAACTAAACGAGCTCGATGAATGGCGTGCGAACGCTTACGAGAGCAATAAGTTCTATAAGGACCGCTCTAAGTTATATCACGATCGCAAAATAAAGTCCCCAAAAATTTTTTCTCCAGGCGATCTTGTCCTTCTTTACAATTCATGTCTTAGACTTTTTCGGGTAAACTAAAATCTAGATGGTCCGGCCCCTTCCTAGTTGAAGAAGTTTTTCCATATGGGACCGTACTCATCTCCCACCCGGAAAAAAGGTTCGTTTAAAGTAAACGGTCATCGGTTAAAGTCTTATATAGCAGGCGACCTAGTGATCGGGCATAACGAAACCATAACTTTCCTCAACATTATATACCCGCCAAAATAGTCAAGCTACACGACTATAAACAAAGCGCTCCTGTGAGGCACCCCTCGCTTATCTTTTTCGTTCTTTCCTTATTATCTTTCCTGCTTTTTCTAATAAATGCAGGGTTTCTAATGGACTTCCCCGAACGCGCATCAGGGACGTTTCTACCCCCCTCTCTTTACTTTTGTACATATAACATTTTATTTAATTTTTGTTCCGCATACTTACGTTGCAACATTGAGAACAATGTTGGACTTAAATATGAGGGTGTTTTCGTGCTTTACTTTCTGCACTTCTATTTTTCTGCATTTCAAAAATACAAAAAAATATATAACAACAAAACAACAAAAAAAATTAAATTGAAAAAAACCAAAAAAAAACGAATAATTAAAATGAAAAATACAAAAAAATTTCATTTTCTTTTTCTTTCTTTTTTCCAAAAATTCTAAAAAAAATATAAAACAAAAAAACTATTTAGTTTCACTTTGTAAATATTTTTTTTTCTTTGTAAATATTTTTATGTAAATATTTTTATGTAAATAATCTTCTCTCTCCCCCTTCCTTTTCCCTCTTATTCTTGTAAATAACTTTTCTTTTTCTACCAATCTTTGTAAATAAAATGAAAATTTTCTTAAAAAATACAAAAAAAAATTTTTATGTATATATTAAAGACATAAACTTAAAAACAAAAAAAAAGAAAAGATAATAGTTCAAAAAAATTCAAAAAATTGTGTAAAACAAAAAAAATACAAAAAAAGATAATAAATGAAAAACACAAAAACTGATGATAAAAATTATAAAAATAAAAAAAATGTTTTGAAACAAATAAATCAAATATTTCATCCTGAACTTTCCTGCTATCCAAAAATTTTGTTTTGAGTTTATTTATATGTGAATTTTATTAATTCTCTGTTTGCTATTCGTTTGTTAATTATTGAGTGAAAAATTTAAATAACCGGGGTTAAGTTTTAAAGATTTCATTATGCTTTGTTAAGAATAGCGAACTCATTTTAGGCAATACTTCTAATTTTTCATTGATAGGAGAACGTGTACTATGTTAGCAAATAACGACTATAGGATTCAATTATGTTTACTTTTAGCTTTCTGAAAAATTGGAGCGTACAATTTATTAAGGTTGCTCTCAAAATTGTTTTTAATTAAAAATCTATTTTTCCTTTCTCCCCTTACCTTTCATGACCTACTTGGCATGAAAAACTTTTTTTCCATAAAAGATCCTATGTCAATGGGAATAAGATTTCGTTCCGTACACATAGACACCCAATAATTTAAAAAGATTATATGTTATGGAGTAAGAGGATAAAATTCATTACTCATACACATATACATTGGGTTAAATTTTATTATGAAGTTGAAAAAATTTGATATTGGGAAAATAAGATTTTATTTTCCTAATAATCCAAAAAAATGGAGGTTCGAGAAAAAATTACCTCACCTCAAAAATCAAAACCCTCTTCATAAACCAACATCAATCCCCTTAGCCAATTTCACGATTCTAGAATTAATTCAAAAATTTTTTTGAGAGCATAATTTGTAAATTGCATTATTTCCGGTAAAACTCCTATAAGCTAGAGTTCATATAATTCCAAACTATTTTTGTTAATCTAACCAATACAATTACTGCTTTCTATTTGATTACATCAAGAAATCTTTTAGCTAAAACTTTTGCGCTATTGAAATCATCTATATAATTTTAGGACATAACTCTTACACCCCGTATATTTATTTAGATCTCTCTTATAATTGATTAAGCATCAGCTAAATTTAGAGTTTTTTCTATTCCTTATAAGTTCACCTCAAACTTTTGCTCTGAAATAGCAAAAACTTAAGTATGGGGGTATTTGATGAATTATAAATATACCTATTTTTATGTACATTACTATAGTCGTTTTCATTTTTTTGTCATTTTTACTTGTTTTTATTCAATAAAATACTCCTATTTGTGTAAATATTTTACTAACTTGTTTTTATTTTATTTTTCTGGAAAAAAATTACAATCTGCAAAAAAATGTCATGTCACGCCCGTGACAAATTGGTCACGCCCATGACCCGGGGCGTGACACGTCAATTTCAGCTCGACAATCGTCAACTCCGCGACACACCCATATCACGCCCATGACCTAGGGAGTAACTCAAACTCAGCTCGACGATTTCAACTCGACACTTTTCGCTCGACGATTGTCGAGTGTCGACACCAACTGATACGCCCAGTGTGACGCCGTGACCTAGGGCGTGACTATTCCACCTGGCTTGACAAGACCCGCGCGGCGACTTTCGACGCAACCCGTGCCCAGTTCTACCTCGCCGACACGCCCAACGTCACGCCCGTGACCTGGGGCGTGACCTTTGCGTGACCAACACGTGTCCAACCGAAGTCAACTTTGCCGTCAAATCGCCGTCCGCCTTCGCAAATAGTAGTGACACGCCTACCGGCACGCCCGTGTCGGAGGGCGTGTACTTAGTTTTTTTTTTCTATAAATTCCCCACTTCTGTAATGACCAAGGGTTCACATTTTGAGCCACTTTCGTGTGTTTTGTGGGCTGCATCCGTGGATTCCTTTGCTTTGTAAGGAGATTTCTTCCCCCTTCCTTTCATGTTTGTTTTTGCTTTAGCTTTAGCTTTGTAATAGCTTTGTAATAGTCTCTTTTACTCAATAAAAATGTTAGTTTTTCTCTTCTTAAATGGCTTTGGAATGAACTCATGTGCGCACTTTTCTTCTCATTTTATCCTTAGTTTCTCCTTTTTTTCTCTTTATGAAAAGTGTGTGTGTGTGTGTATGAGTGTAACATTTTTATTATTCATGTTTTTAACTTGTCTTCATGTTAGGTATGATAAGTTTTCCTCTTTTTCATCATTTCCTTTCCTTAAGAGTCTTATGCTTTCATTCTTATGTATTTATAAAAGAGTATTGAAAGTGATTTTGATTTTTTTTACTTAGCCCATTTTTGTATGATTGTAAAACCTTTTTTTTTATTCTTTTCATTTTCTTTTCACCTTTTTATCACTTTTATGAAAACATAAGAATGAAAATCTTGTTAGTTTAATTTTTCAAGAACTTTGGTTTTTGATTTGTTTTGAAAAACTTTTGTTCTCTTAAAATTATAATTTGTTCTTTTTAATTGTTTTTGGTAAAATGTGAGTATAGAAAAGTAGTAGTTTTAAATTTTAGGTAACTTTTATTTTGTTTTCAAATGTGTGTGAGAGTGTGTGAGAATAATCTGTATGCTTTCTTTAATTTATGAAGAGTGTGTGAGTGTAGGTGTTAAATTTTCATGCCTTATTTTATTGCTTTCTTCAATTATGTAGAGTGTGTGTGTGTGTAGGAGATAAATTTTAATGCTTTATTTTATCGCTTTCTTTCAATTACGTAGAGTGTGTGTGTTAGCGTTTATTTCCGCCTACTCGCTAGGAGTTAAATGGACTGATTTGTTTTTCCGCCTACTCATTTGAGTTAAATGGCAGCTCCTTTATTTTTCTGTAATTATTTTAGTAGGACTTGTACGTGCATTTATTTCCGCCTACTCGTTAAGAGTTAAATGGTGTGCCTTTATTTCCCGCCTACTCGTTTGAGTAGGACTTGTAATTTTCCTTTTTTGTAACTTAGTTTCTGTTTATTTATAATTTGGAGTGTGCGTGAGTTCTTGTTTTAAATAACTTTTCTAGTTTCTAAATGTTTGTCATTTTCATGTCTTATTCTTATAAGCTTTTAGCACTTAATTTCGAACTCGCGCCTCTTTAAATTATAAAGCCTTCCCCATACCGATGTGTGGCTAATCGCTATTAGCCTTGGCATCGAAGAGCATTGAGACATTTAAAATAATTCGTAATAATTAAAGCTCTTTATTTTCACTTTAATTTAAGTCCTTAAGGTTTACCCCGGGTTAACGACGCGTAGGACCACAAATCGATGTGTGGGCCCTATTTTCGTTATCCATATGCTAGCTAGCCGAGAGGTCGTGCGTATGGATAGATCACCCCTGGGTAAAGAGAGTTGCGTGCATACCCTCGAGAGAGGACAAGCGTAATTCTACCGGATTGGGTTCCCCACCCAATAACGGGGTTCTTAGCGTAAAGCGAGCATTAAGAGGAATCCTTCGTCGGACAAACGTTCGGTCGAATAGTCTTAACGTTCAGGTGAGCGATATCCCTATAGCTAGGTGAGCTCACATTTGTGGAACCTCCACGGCCAAGTTGCCTTTTATTAATTTGAAAACTAAGTCCTATAATTATTAAAAGTTATTTTTGTCTTAATCTGATTCGATGCCGAGCGTTAACCCTTCATCGAATTTCTCAAAATCGTTTTTTCGCTCTTTTACTTTTTTCGTCTTTACTTAATTAAAATCTCCACCTTTCTTTCAGTAAAATAATAGTCCTCCCGGAGGAGTAAGAAGAGTCAACACGACCCCGAGAATAATATGACCTCGGTATTCCCCCGAATATCGAGTACTACTTGCGATAGGTGCACTTGCCTCCTGTAGCAAGCCCGCGGCGATCGACTCACCGAACCAACCACTGTAAGAGTATGTTCGTGGGCCATCACGGATCTTCCGAGAATAGAAAGGGAGAAACCACGAGGTGTATGTGGATGACTTGATGATCAAAAGCAGGGACCTCAAATCTCACGTCCTGGACCTCGAGGAAACCTTTGAAACCTTGAGAAAATATAGAATGAGACTCAACCCCCTGAAATGTGTATTTGGAGCCAATATGGAAAAGTTCCTAGGACATCTTCTCAATCCATATCGAGTGGAGCCAAACCCCGAGAAAGTAAAAGCAATCATAGAGTTGGAATCCCCTAGAAATGCCAAGGAGGTTCAGCATCTCATCAGCAAGTTGGCCGGGCTAAGCAGGTTTC
This sequence comes from Platanthera guangdongensis, assembly GCA_039583875.1. Taxonomy (NCBI): domain Eukaryota; kingdom Viridiplantae; phylum Streptophyta; class Magnoliopsida; order Asparagales; family Orchidaceae; genus Platanthera; species Platanthera guangdongensis. The sequence goes on from CM077164.1 coordinate 127,398,915, forward strand.
TCTCTCGAGTTTGAGAGAGATGCTCGCCTTTCTTTCGGACACTGCGGGGATGCAAGAAGTTTAAATGGACCCCAGAATGTGAGAAGGCTTTTCAGGCTCTAAGGCAACAGCTCACCCAGGCGCCTTACTCCAGGGGCCAAGGGAAGGAGAGGTCTTGTTCTTATACTTAGGGGTAGGGACTGGGGCTGTGAGCTCGGTTCTTGTGCGATAAGAAGGGAAGAAATAATTTCCAATCATCACAGGGCTCGGGTTAGCCCGAGAGTTGGGCATACAAGACATTGAGGTCTCGACAGACTCCCTAGTGGTCGCGGGTCAGATCAAAGGGGAGTTCGAGGCAAGGGAGCCCGCCCTCCAGCTGTACCTGGGAAAGGTCAAGGACATCATCAGGCAGTTTCGAAGCTTTTCAATTCAACACGTCCCGAGGGGGGATTGCACTCAGGCTGACCAACTCGCAAAGCATGGCCCTCGAGCTGGAGGAACAATGCCGGAGCTCTTCAGGCCATTTATAGAAGAAGGGGAACTCATGGAGATATGCCAGCAGAGGTCTTGGATGGACCCCTTCATCGCCTTTTTGGCTTCAGGGCAGCTACCCGCGAAAGAACTCGACAAGAAGCATACCAGATACAAATCAGCGTACTACTTGCTGAAAGATGGAGTTTTATACTGCGAGACGTTTTCAGGTTTGCTGTCCCGATGTGTGTCGGAGGAAGAGGTTCCAAAGGTTCTACAAGAGGTGCACTCAGGAGAGTGTGGGAGTTACTCGGGGAGCCGAACGCTAGAGGGGAGGGTGCTGAGACAGGCGTACTTCTGGCCTACCCTCAGGAAAGATGCGGAGGAATTCGCGAAAAGGTGTCAAAATGCCAGGAGTTTGCCCCCCTCCAGCTCCTTCCAGCCCAGAGGTTGCAGACAATCACAGCTCCCTGGCCTTTCGCCATATGGGGACTAGATCTGGTGGGTCCTTTTCCCCAAGCGAGTGGCCAGAGGAAATTCCTGCTAGTCATGGTGGACTACTTTTCAAAATGGCTCGAGGTGAAGGCGCTGGCTAATGTGACATTGCAGGTGGTCAAGAATTTCGTATGGGGGGAGATCATCTGCCGGCATGGGTTACCTCTAGCCATTGTAACGGATAACGGACGACAATTTTCAAGTAGAGAGTTCGTTGACTTCTGCATCCGTTTGGGAATAGATCTCCGCTTTACCTCTGTTCATCATCCACGAAGTAATGGGCAGGTGGAAGCAGCTAATAAGGTCATTGTCAATCTGTTGAAGAAGAAAGTGGAGAATTTGAGGGGAAGATGGGTTGAGTAGCTACCTTCAGTCCTTTGGGCCTTGAGAACCACACCAAACACTACTACGGGAGAGACCCCATTTAAGCTCTCTCATGGCTCGGAGGCTGTCATACCTATTGAGTTTGAAGTCACATCACCAAGAGTAGCTGTTGCAAGGGAAGGAGGCGAAGGATGGAGAGTGGAGAATGAGGAAGAGCAGAGACTCTCTCTGGATCTCGTGGAGGAGCTCAAAGATTTGGTGATGGTCCGACAGGAGGAGGTCAAGCGCCGGATGACAAGGTACTTCGACAAGCATATAAGGGTCAGACAGTTCGAGAAGGGAGATTTGGTCCTAAAAAAGGTAGATACAACAGGTAGAGGGGCCTCCTTAGGGAAGCTCAATCCCAATTGGGAGGGTCCTTTTGTAGTAAAAGAGGTCTTGAAGTCAGGAGGGTACAACCTCCAGGATGTGGACGGGGTGTCCCTCGATCGAGCCCGAAGTGGTGATGATTTAAAGAGATTTTAACCGTAACACTTTATGTTCATTGCACTTTTTATTCTTGTACAATGCTTGCAATTTTGATGTGCTCTTTTGATGTGATGGGAGTGTGGGTGACCTTTTTATGGCACCAAGGGTGGGATGGAAGAGAGGAGACCCCGAGCAGACCCGCTGACCATGCTCTCATCTAGCTGACAGGGCTGTAGGCTCACTCGGTTGTTGGGGATGGTTTGGAGAGGAGACTCCGAGCAGACCCGCTGACCAGGCTCTCATCTAGCTGGCAGGGCTGTAGGATCACTCGGTGGTTGGAGATGGTTTGGAGAGGAGATCCCGAGCAGACCCGCTGACCAGGATCTCATCTAGCTGACAGGGCTGTAGGCTCACTCGGTGGTTGGAGATGGTTTGGAGAGGTGACCCCGAGCAGACCCACTGACCAGGCTCTCATCTAGCTGGTGGGGCTGTAGGCTCACTCGGTGGTTGGAGATGGTTTTGAGAGGAGACCCCGAGCAGACCCGCTAACCAGGCTCTCATCTAGCTGGCAGAGCTATAATCTCACTCGGTGGTTGGAGATGGTTTGGAGAGGAGACCCCGAGCAGACCCGCTGACCAGGCTCTCATCTAGCTGGCAAGGCTGTAGGCTCACTCGATGGTTGGAGATGGTTTGGAGAGGAGACCCCGAGTAGACCCGCTGATCAGGCTCTCATCTAGCTGGCAGGGCTGTAGGCTCACTCGATGGTTGGATATGGTTTGGAGAGGAGACCCCGAGCAGACCCACTAACCAGGCTCTCATCTATCTGGCAGTGCTGTAGGATCACTCGATGGTTGGAGATTGTTTGGAGAGGAGACCCCAAGCAGATCCACTGACCAGGCTCTCATCTAGCTAGTAGGGCTGTAGGCTCACTCGGTGGTTGGAGATGGTTTGGAGAGGAGACCCCGAGCAGACCCGCTGTCCAGGCTCTCATCTAGCTGGCAGGGCTGTAGGCTCACCCGGTGGTTGGAGATGGTTTGGAGAGGAGACCCCGAGCAGACTCGCTGACCAGGCTCTCATCTAGCTGGCAGGGCTGTAGGCTCACTCGGTGTTTGGAGATGGTTTGGAGAGGAGACCCCGAGTAGACCCACTGAATAGGCTCTCATCTAGCTGGCAGGGATGTAGGCTCACTCGGTGGTTGGAGATGGTTTGGAGAGGAGACCCCGAGCAGACCCGCTGACCAGGCTCTCATCTAGCTGGCAGGGCTGTAGGCTCACTCGGTGGTTGGAGATGGTTTGGAGAGGGGACCCCGAGCAGACCCGCTGACCAGACTCTCGTCTAGCTGGCAGGGCTGTAGGCTCACTCGGTGGTTGGAGATGGTTTGGAGAGGAGACCCCGAGCAGACCCGCTGACCAGGCTCGCATCTAGCTGGCAGGGCTGTAGGCTCACTCGGTGGTTGGAGATGGTTTGGAGAGGAGACCCCGAGCAGACTCGCTGACCATGCTCTCATCTAGCTGATAGGGTTGTACGCTCACTCGGTGGTTGGAGATGGTTTGGGGAGGAGACCCCGAGCAGACCCGCTGACCACGCTCTCATCTAGCTGGCAGGGCTGTATGCTCGCTCGAGGGCAAGTCAAGTGGTGAGAGTTCACGGGGAGAAATGTCCATATTTATCAGGAGATTGATGGAAAATCCCTAGAAAAGGGAAGGATCGGGGATTAGTACAGGGAGGAGGATCTCTGGCCGACACTCGGCATGGGTGGTCTCGCCCATAGCGAGTGGGTCTTCCTTGTCCAAGGCACAGACCTGGCGTAAAAAGGTGGGGCCTGTCATGTGGGGGGGGGGGGGGCTGGTCTCCAGGGTCCTTAGCGCAGGTTTATCTTACGGCGAGGCGAGCACTAAGGGTCAGAAGATCTCGCGGGGGGTAAAGGCGAAGAGAGACCCAAGGTCTCGCTTTTTTAGGCTAACTATTAAGCGAAACATCAGAAGGTAAAAGTACAATAAAGTAACATGTAAAAAGTTAATAATAATATTCCACTGGATCATCATGAAAGAGAACACCTCGCTATTCCTGAGGAAATGTCTATCATGATTACAAGTACCAGACAAGATAAAAACGAAGAGGGGGAGAGAAGTCCCTGGCGCTGTTGTCTCCCTACTCCTTGCTGCCGGAAGATGAACTATTGTCCGTCTCGCCGAATAAGCGGGGGACCAGGTCGCGGACAGTAACCGTCTCGGCATCATCGCGCACCACCCCCAGCTCCATCATCATTTTAAGAACAAGCTCCGCTGTCTTGATATTGGAATCTCGGCAGAGGGCATCCACCTCGTCCACAAAGTAGCCAGAAGGAACGGGAAATTGGTCTGAAGGGGGTGCCGCGTTGTTTCGAAGGCGGATATTTTCAGCTTTTAATTTTTTGTTCTCTCCCTCCAATGCCTCAATACGCGAGTGCATTCGGTCGGCAGTCTCGGCATCCTGCAGCAAGATTTAATGAATGAATGACCATAATGAGCGGCTAGTGGGGCTAGCGAAGCGGCGGTACGAAAACTTACCACACCACCCTGAATCTGCGCAAGGAGGTTGTTGGCGACGGCCAGCCTATTCTTAAGGTCGTTGGACTTCTCATGTTCCGCGGCGAGACCGGCCTCCGCTTCCTTCCATTTCCTATTGTTGAAGACCATGCAACGCGAGACCCGGTGCGCGAGCTCCAAGGAGTAAAATTGAGAGTAGGCGCTCTTCAGAATGAGGTATCGTAACATCTCATTATCCGCGGGCTTAGAGCCAAGGCCACAACATAGCCCGAACCCTAGGGAGAAGGCGTGACTGGTGGGGGGGTCTTGCTCTTTCCAGGAAGGAAGGAGAGTGGACACCGATACGGGGTTAGCATCCTTGTCCCATAGGAGCACCGGCTCGCCGGCAACATCATCTGTCACAGGCCCCATGTTATAATTGGGGTGTGAGGCGGGAGCCGGGCGGCTGGAGGAGCCTGCCTCGCCGGAAGGGAACTCAGCAGGCTGAACAGTGGTTGTGGCGGCTGGTTCTGACAAGACCGTCTTGCGGGTAGGCGAGACAGATAGTTGGGGAGGTGAGGGAGACCCTAAAATATGGGGGACAGGGATCTCGATAGCTCTTTCCTTTCTTTGGGGGCGGACTTTTTCTCCTTTTTAAAGGACACCGATTTCTTCACCTTCTTCTTTGGGCTGTGCTGAGAAGTGCCCTCATCCCCAGGACCTTTTCTTTATGGTGGGGGTCAGCGTATCCTTCGCGGCCTCTGCCGCCATACTCGCTAAGGCGATACCCCTGTTACGCTGGTAAGGAGGATGAACAGGGATGGTTTTCTCTCCTGGGCAGGTTGACAGTCAGTATAAAACAAAAATTTACAATGCTAAGTGGGGCAGGAGTATACTTTCACCGGGGAAGACAGCAGGAAGTGAGTCAAGATCTCACCTGAGGTAATTGACCTCGAAGTTTTTCCCTCCAAAGAAGTCGCAGAGAGCCATTCTTGGCACCCCCAACCTTGGGGGTTTCATAGTAGCACTCAGCAGGGGACACCGGGGAGAGAGGGATGCCTCCCAAATCCCTGTGAATGAAGACAAAGCGAGTCAACCAGTGATGATTTTTGTTCGGTGTCTCGCACACCTTTAGGACTTGGCCGGTGAAGTAGGAAACTCCATCGTCTTTCGCGTGATAGATGAACAGCTTTCGAAAGGCGTTCAAGCTAAATTCGATGCGCTCTCGCCGCAGGTAGCAGGGGAAAGCAACCAGCATAGAGATAGAGTTGGAGTTGAATTGTGCTGGAACAACCCCAAAGTACTTAAAGACTAATTTGACCTCTTGCCAAATGGAAGTCGCATCCCTGCCTCAAAGTGCGAGACGGGGAAGGCCAGTTCGTTGGGGTAAAAGGTATTGATGCACTCGCCAACTTTGGGCGGGCGAGACAAATACCCGTCAGCAAGGAACTCACTGGTGAAGCGAGTATATTCCACCTCGGGTAGTCTGCCAAGAGGGAAATCGTGATCCACAAATCGTTTTCCGCAGCGGTTGCGGCCCTCACCTTCTTCCACCCTCTTCTTTCCCATGGCAGGCAAGAAGGTAGAAATAGGGGAAAAGAACGATTTAGAGGGAGAGCGGGGCACGAGAAGTGTGTAGAGGAAGAGGGGCAGGCGGAAGCTCCGACCGCAAAGACAGCCAAGAATAGTAACGGAAGTATGGGAATATCCGGATCTAAGAGGTATTTATAACGGATGAAGAAGAGAGAGGAGATCGAGCGGGAAAATCAAGAGGCGGAAAATGAAGAGGCAGCCCGACGCTTCGTCTCTCCCCCGCTCTCTCTCTAGAACCCAAGGGGCGGAAGCGCCGCAGCGACATTCTCGAAGAGTCAAAGCAATCATGTGGCTAATTATTTAAAGAATAATCACAGAAATGATGGAAACACGGCACGCCATGACATGTAGGCAAAAATATCATAATGACAAATTGTATCATCCTGTGCGGGGGAAGCATCCCGTCCTGAGAAGCTTTATACAACATATCAATAATTAAACATAATTAAGTTGGCAATAGTAATACAAGAGGGCCTTGAGAAGGCGAGACGGGGTCGAGACCGATTACTTCCTGACCCATTTCCAGCTGCCATCCTAACCTCCCGCGAATGGAGGGCGGCCAGGTAGATGAAAAGCACGGGCGGCGACCACACCGCGGCACGCAAGACGGAGGTGCTCATCCATCTCGTTTAGGATGGCTTGGGGGTCTGTCCCATCCATTATGACTTCGGCTTCCATCTCGGCAGAAAGGTGATGGCACTCTGTTTCTAGCCAGTCCATGCGACGGTCAGAGGCCTGCTTCTCTAGTTCCACTCGCGGATTATATGCGTGTATTGTGGAACATCCTCGCCATCCTCCGCTTCAGCTCCAGGGTATCCATGGGATCACCCAAGTAGTCCTCGATCTCGTTAGGGCGTGGAAGAGGCGAGAGGGGAGGTGACGCGAGAGCGTCCTCAGTGTCAGATTCAAATTGGATGCCTGAACAGAGAGCGAGAAATCGTAAGGAAGGATGATCTCGCGCTGAGTGCTACTGATTACAAAAGTTTACCCAGTTATCTCGCGGAAGTTGGGTGAAGGAATGAGTATTGAGGAAAAACCGAGAAGGGTGAGTTCTTACTTGGTATGCGAAGGTTCCCCACAACCTGCGAGAGGTTTTCTTTCCGCGTGAGGGGTGGGGAGGATGCCTCGGGCGAGTCGGCGCACTGATGAGTTTGGTTGATAGCGTCAGGAGGATTTGTGGGCATAGGGGAATCAGCAAAGTTTCCCTGTAAAAGCGTGATCAATAAGAGGGACAAAATAAGAGAGAGAAGAATGAGAAATTACCCGTCTATCCCCGGGAAATGCGGGAAGATTATCTATTATCAGAGGGGCAGAGGAGGTCGCGCCAGCTGAGAGGGGAGGGCAGGCGGCCTTGATCTTCTTCAGGCGAGAGGATGGAGGGGATGAGGGAGGAGTACGCCCCAGATCCGGGAACAGGGCGGCCATGTTGGCTTTATTTCGCTTTCGCACCATCGCGAGGCGCTCACGAAAACTCTGGCTGTGAGACATGCTGAAGGTCGAGGAAATGAAGGAGAGGAGAAAGGGGCACCCTAAAGATAGCTGGGATCTTATATTTATAGGCTCCATGGGGGGAGGGGGGGCCACCAAAGATTCTCATAAGCGAATCCCAGCGTCGCGAGCCTCGGTTGGACTTATCTTTCCGAGGTTAGGGCAACCTCGAAAAGAGCGGGGATTGTGTACAACCTTGGGCTCACGAGAGGTGGTTTAATAAGCGGGAAGTTGGGACTGGCGAGATGAATTAGACAGGCGAGTAAGACAAGGAGGCCCACCTGCAGGAGGCAGGATGGGGGATTCTCTAAGGTAGGCGAGACGCCCAGCTAGTGCGAGATGGTTCTAGGCGGAGAGATAGCCTATAAGGCGAGAGGCCGGTGAGACAGACAGAGAAGGTCGTCTTGCCCGACAGTCTTTTCCCCACTCGCCGCATGGGGGGAAAGATGTTTTTACCTTTTTACCCCCAAGGGGGATTTTACCTTTTTGCCCCAGGTAATTTTACACTTCTACCCCTGGAGGTCTGCGTATAGCCCACCAGAACAACGGAGTTTGGCTGTTGGCAGACCCCGCCCAGGGTGTTTTGGTCATTTCAGGTTAATTCAGAAGTGATATTTGCAGATCAGATTCAGAGGCCTATAAATAGACCGATAGAGGTGTCTGAGAACGTTGTTGAACCTTTCTACTGTCTTCCTCACAGGCACCTAGCTCAGCATTGGCTAGGGAGGGGAAGATCTTCTGTTCTTCTGAGAAAGACGTGAGACCTCCGAGCTGAGACCCCTCGGTCTATTTCCAAGTCTCCAACTCACGTCGGGAGGGTAGTTCAAGAAGAGTACGTGTGGGCTGCATCCTCAGTTCCAAACTTTAGGAGGGACCAGAAAGTTGGTTCCAACAACTGGATCTCCGAAATGAAACCTGCATCAAGAAGCTTCTTCACCTCCTCATTGATGGGATCCACCAGCTTGGTGGTGATGTTCTTCATCTTCTGGCGAATAGGGCGCATCTTGGGGTCCAGGTTCAGGTGGTGGAAAGCCACATCAGCATCAATACCCGACATGTCCGTTGCGCTCTAGGCAAAGATGTCAGCATTTTGTTGGATGCACTCCAGCATCCTTTCCTGGTCTTCGGGTCGCAAGCCCCCACTGACCATCACCTTCTCTACCTTCCCTGCCCTGCTGATGATGTCCATCTCCACGACTTTCTTTGCCGGCTCCAGTCGAGAGTGTTCTGTGTCGGCCCTTTCCTCCTCTCCTCCCAGCTCCTCCTCACCTTCTACATACTCAACCTCCATTGCCTCCAACAGGCCTCCCACAGATAACTCCACTCCTTCACCCCTTTGGGTCTCCCCATCCGCTTCTCCCTCTAGCCCCTGCTCCCCTGCTGCCTTTTATACAGCCTCACTTAGCCTTGCCCATTCTTTCCCCATAACCTCATTCTCAACCTCATCCCTAGGCTCACTTCTTCCTCCCCCGCAGCTTCTTCTTCCCTCACCATCTGCCTTTATAGCTCCTCAACCTCTGCCATCCAAGATATAGTATTAATGATAGTCACGTAGCACTGTCTAGCCACCTTCATATTCCCCCTAATACTGACCTACACTCCTCTGCTACTGAATTTTAGGCACTGATGGAACGAGGAGCAGACGCAACGAAAGATGCTGATGAAAGGACGCCCAAATATTACGTTGTAGCTGCTCGGAGCGTCAATGCTGACGAACCGACAGTTCCTCGAACCCCCCCACCCAATGTCAAATGCATCCCCATCCATCCTTCGACTTCCGTCCACTCCCCCGAGTACCCAAACAACGGTCCATCGAGGCTACGAACCTCCGAGCTTCCACCTTCATCTCATCAAAGGCTTTCTTGAAGTTTACGTTCACGGAGCTCCCGTTGTCCACCAGAATCGGGGAGACCGTGAAATTCTCCACCGCCTTCTGGATCACCAAGGCATCGCAGAATGAGTCTTCATAGTTAGACATGTCTTTCACCGCGAAAGTGATCTTTTCCTCCTGTGGGGGGGTCTGGGAGGTCGAGGCGACGCTCCTTTGAAACATGGTTTAAAAGCTCCCCTTTTGGGTGGCTTCGATCCCCACACCCCCATGGATCACCCTGATCCCTCCCCGGGCCCACACATCCACCCGGTCATCGCACCTATCCTCTCCTCCTCCTGACAGAACTTCCTCAATCCTCACTGGGGGTTGCTGCTTGTCCTGACGACTTGCACCCGTATCTCCAGAAATTCCGGGCAGGTGGCCCTTTCATGACTCACCTCCTGGTGAAAGTCACAGAAGGGCAACACCACCCTGCCTTCTCTCCTCCTCACTCCTCCCCGAGCTCCTCTCCTTCCTCCTCTTCCCCTCACTATCTCCATCGCTTCCTGCTGTGGAGGGAGGGGGACCCTCTGTCCCTGCCTCCAGGTCGGCTGGTTGAACCTCCTTTGCTCGCGGTGGTTGTCCCTACATTGGAAACCACCACCCTATCCCTGAGGGTGACCTTCATGGGGCCTCCAGCCCACCTATTATTCGGCTCTCTTGGCCCCCAAGCTTGCTGCTTCCCCTGTCCTCAGGCTTCCTCTCTCCTTCTCTCTTCCCTCTACTCCCTCTACTCTCTCTACCTCCCTACTCCTGGCTCTTTCCCATCATCCTCCGCCAACTTGGCCAACCTCCTTGCAAACGCCGAATTGGCAGCCTCGATCTTGATCTCCTTCGCTGCCCTCTCCATCAGCTCCTCGAAGGAGAGGGGGGAACTCTCTTCAGCTCCATGCTAAAGAAGCCGGGTCTCAATCCCAAGGTGAAGGCAAGCATCACCGTGTGCCCCGACATCTTTTGCACGTGCAGAATCTCCTCCTAAAACCCGTCGACATTGTGCCCCAGTGTCTCCTACGACCTCTGCTTGATGGCGAACCAGCACTCAGCTCCTTTCTTCCTCTTCTTGGGCATTGAGAACCTCAGCAAGAACCAGCGTTGTAGATCTGCAAAGCAATAAATCGAACTTGCGGGCAACTGGTGGAACCAGTCCCTGGCCTTCTCCTTCAGAGTGATTTCAAAGAGCCTACACTTGAAGGCATCCGATAATTGCCTTATGAAGATGGCATCTTAAAACCACTACACATGCTGCGTGGGGTTGTCCCTCCCCGTATAGTAGGTGATGTCTGGCTCCCGGAACTCCTTCGGAACTGGAGCTAAAATGATGAGCTCACTGAATGGGATATCGCCCCCTGTCTGTCGAGAGGACTCTTTGCGCGACATCGTCTCGCTCTCCCGATCTGCACTGCTCTATTCCGAGAACAGATCCCGCATGGGGACATCCCTTTCCGCCGCCTCTGCCGAAACCTCCTTCCCGGGGCACTGTCCGGTAGCATTCTCGCCCAATGATGGAGCAATTGCCACCGGGACTTGAGGAGACTCCCACTCACCTCTTGTCAATAAGGCCAAGTGGATGGTCTACAAGAATTCTCTCCTGAAGTCCTCTAACATCCCAATGTCGCCCCACTTACCTGAGAGGGAGAACCTCCTGAGCCAGCTCCTTCTCTTTCACATCCAGCCATGAGACTTGACTTGAGATATTCTTGTATCAGCCATGGTCCACGCTCACAACACCAGAAATGTTGAAGCCAAAAACTGCCCTCAACGAGAGTTCGAACCTTGGGGTGTGGCCGACCCCTATTTGTCCCAAACCTCGACCCAAGACTAGCCACAAAGAACTAGAAACTGACCCTAAGCCTCAGCTGGGAGGTCCCTCCACTAAACCGAAAGTTCTCTAAGCGCTTCCCCTCCAAAGCCAATTATTGGGCTAGCAGTACCTCATAAAGCTCTAGAAGGCAAAATGAGAGTACGATGAAATCTGCCTTTTGAGGTATCCTGTGGGTGTACTTATAGATTTTCAATATCTGGTCTGCAAAAAACGTACTTTTGCTGCCCAAAATTACTAAAATGCCCTTGTGATGGTTTGCCAATAGCCAAACTCCGCAGTTTTGAGGAGCTAGATGCAGACCAAGGGTATTTAGGTAATTTCAGGTCTAGGTTGAGCATGAGCGTTGAGTTGAGAAGCATCACTCAATGCCCAGTGCTGGCGGGAGCGTTCAGTGGAGAAGCATCACTCAACGCCAAGTGCTGGTGGGAGAATCGAGTGGAGAAGCATCACTCAACGCAAAAGTCCGTCGAGAGCGTCGAGTGGAGAAGCATCACTCAATGCCAAAGGCTAGAGAGAACATTGAGTGGAGAAGCATCACAAAATGCCAAAGGCTAGCGAGTGCATCGATTGGAGATGCATCACCCAATGCCAAGGGCTGGCAGGAGCATTGAGTGGAGAGCATCACCCAACGCCAAAGGCTGATGGGCTTCCACCATCCTAAGGCACGAGACCCTACACCTGTCCAGTGCGGGAGCCTTCCCGCTCGCCCTAGTTCCTCAAAGGACTGAGCCTAAAATCTGCGTTTGACGATCATAACCTTAATTCGAAGGCCCAGCTTGATGAGTTGAGCTCGATGAACATACGTTTGATGAACTGCGCTTCCAGCTCGACACACTGAGCTTGACGAACTGGTGTTCGACGAAATGGAGCTACTCAACCCCTGGTCGAGAGCCTTCCCACCTACTTACTACGAGAACCCTCCCACACGCTTTCTTACTTGATCTAATTATAAGTCCAAATCTTGCCCAATCCTGGTCCTTGGAGGATCTTGGTCCTACCCAGCAAATATGGGGTTGTACAGTAACGCCCCCGATTTTTTTGATGATATTATTTGATTTGGTATCGTCATATTTATAACGTCAGTGCGTTACCTTTTTACGTTATGTTGACGGCGCTACACTGTTAGTGCGTTTTCGCATCCGTTGGGTCTATTTGACCAGATTTTGGAATTTTGATGAGATTGAATGATTTCTTGATGCAAGAATTAAATTTGTAGCATATATGCTTATAATAAGCATTTGATGTTAGTTTATTAAGAATGGTGTGTCGGATTCTAATGTTGTCTTCGCTGCTAAATTTGTAGAGTCGACTATTTATCCCGGAATATTAGCTAGATCTAAATTTCTAATATTTTCCTGCTTAGTTCTGGGAAACCCTGCTTTGTACTCGTGATGACCAGCCTTATTTCTCGAGAAGCCGGAAGCTGTTCCCTAGAACTTTATATTCCTTCTCAAGAAATGATGTTTTGTTCCCGGGAAGTCTTGCTTCTTCTTGAGAAAATCCCTCCTCTAGTTCCCGTGTGGTCTTGAAGCTCTCGAGAAGTGCTCTTTTGTTCTTGAGATGTCCTGCAATTCTCAAGAAATCCTCTTTGTACTCGAGAAATTTACTCTCAGCTCTCGAGTTATCAAGAAGCTATTCTCGAGAAATCTATAGTCTCTTCTCGAGAAGTCCCTTTTAGTACTCGAGATCTACCCTTGTTCTCGAGAAAGCCTTGTCTTGTTCTCGTGAAAGCTATATTTTGCTCTCGAGAAAATGACTTGTTTTCCCCGAGTAGTGCCTCTACTTGTTCCCGAGAAGTTTTCTTCTATTTCCGAGAATATCTTCATTAGTCCTCAAGAGGTCCTCATTATTTCTAGAGAAACCTTTCTTTAGTTCTCGAGATGTCCATGTCAGTTCTCGAGATACCCTCCTTCTGTTCTCGAGAAATATTCATTCTACTCGAGAAATCCATACTTCATCTCGAGATTTCCGGTTCAGCCGACACTTGACAATCTCCTTTAGTGTAATGATTCCAATATTTTATTTATTTCAATATTATATATATACACATATATAAATAAGAAAACTTCTTCTTCTCCTCTTTAAGCCGACCGACTTCTGTCCATTTCCCGAACCAGTGTGGCGTGAGCGAGTGAGAGAAGTTCTTTCTCGATTTTTCCGGTGGCCGCCGACGGTGCTTTTGTGCTAGAAATCTTGAACCGAACGTAGATCCGAAAAGCTCTCTGCGAAAGCTACGTCATTGTGGTAAAGTTTTCCCCATTTATTAAGTTCTTCTCGTTAGGGTTTTTGGCCCTAACCTCTATTTCTACCATTTTTTATTCAGATTTCGACTTCCCCCATCTTCTTTAGTCCCGATCTATGCCGAGGTGTGATTTGGAGGTCTTCTCCGGCAAAACCAAGGCAAGTGGTGGTTTTCTTCCTCCTCTTCCCTCCTCCAACCTGGATGAAATTGCTAACCTTCTTTATGTAATGATGTTTTCATGATTAACTTTCCAATTATTAGTTCTATTTAGTCTTTGTTCTTGAGATCCACTTGTAATTAGGGTTTTGCAATGATAAGGTCAACCTTGTAGTGCTGTTAGAGATTTGGATGATATGTTTAAATTCCTTGGCTTCTAATCGTCCATAATCATTATGTATGACGTGCTAGAGTATATTCTAGGTTTGAACCTTTCCTAATGGTTGATCAACCATTCTCAAAATGTAGAAAAGTTTAGTAGAATCTGATGTGCCAATTCTTGAGATTGATTTCATGGTTTTCCTTGTTGCGGGTATTAATGGATGAAACCACCGACGCAATGTTGTCTTGAGATTTATATCATGGTTTTCTTCATTGCGGGTGTTATTAGTGGACGAAACCACCACCGAAATGTTTGATATATCATGTTTTTCTTCATTGCGGGTGTTATTAGTGGACGAAACCACCGCCAGAATGTTTGATCCATTTATTAGTATCTTGTGGAAATCTACCGGGTGTTTGAGCATCTGCGGTGAAGGTGGATTGTTTGTGTCTCCCCCGCAGTTAGACGGATATTATATCTGTGGGCGTGTGTCCGGATGAGTGACAACCTCACTCATGTTTGTATTTGGTGGAGTTGACTATAGGTGGCCAATAGAGTTTTGTAATTCTTCCTGTTGATTTAATCGTGATTTTTCACCCTTATAGTCTTGTGTATCTGGGGTTGTACATGACTATTCACGTAAGTGTTCTTTTCCGACTTTTTTTACCTTACTTTTGTACTTTACTTAAGTCTTTTGGTCTTGGGTTGGTACCCCTTATGACCCATGCTTGCATTTGCTTAAAATTCTTCCATCACCTGTACTTTCTTGTTGAGGTGTTCTGTCTTTCAAATGCCGCAGGTTCAGAGCTGTAGCAGGTAGTGGAGCTGGTTTTGGACTTCCTGGGCTGTAGTGTTGGCTGTGGTTTATACCTTTCCGTAGCGAGGCAGCTGTTGTTTTTGCTTACTTTACCTAGTTCAGACATACTTTTGTTTTATGTGGGTTTGTGTCAGATTGTTGACGCCCACATGTTGGTTGATTTTGGGATACCTTTGCTAGCTGCTATTTGTTTTCTTACTGTTGAATTGGATTACTTACTCTCTAGGATGTTTTATGTTAGGATTGCATGATAGGTATTTTCAAGTACAAAACTACTATTATTATTTCATGCATTGCAAGTTTTAAAATGCTTAATCATTATATTTAACGACCTTAAAAACTATTTTTACTTCTATCATAAACCTAAGGACTTGCATAACATGAGTTGTACTCTAAGGACATTTATACCCATGTAGGATGTCTAATTTGTAAAAGAAGAATTTTTCGCTGCGTATAACTATTGTTCTCATGGACTAGATGAGCAACCAAGCTGTGGGATACGACTAACTGCTTAACCTAAACTGGATTTTTCTCTAAATAACTTAAAGATCTTTCTTTGCGAGTTTAGTAGGAGTTTTGCCTGAGCGTCCGCTGTTATCCCCTACTGACGTGGCAACATGACACACATTTCCCTTACTCTGATATATCTTTAAAGGCGGTGAAAATGTGGGTTGTGATAGTAATGAAAGTGCAATTTAAGCAAACTTCACCACAGGCATATGAACGAACGGTCACACACACCGTACTCTTAAGGCACATTCTCGGTGTCCGGATAAAACTCGGGAACCACCACCGTTCTCCAGACAGCAACAATATGAGCATTTTGGTAGTCTTTACGGCCTGCGTAATGACCAAGACCCGTAACTATGCCTACGACGGGTAACACTACTGACGGACACACCACATAGCTACTGGGTAGGTTCAGCCCTTTCCCATTACTCACATTGCCGGGTAAAGTATACCACGATACGGGTCGACCTCCCCATTCCCATTCCTCCAATCATTATATAACCCTGTTATGATATACGGGTGGCTTACAAACCACCTGGCTAGGTTCCCAGAGCTCTCAGCCCCACATCACAGGCCCCAGGTCTCCACGACATGGGCCACAAACAAAGCTCCTATATAGCTACCGCCTGTGGTATCACTACCGCCGTGCGGTATTTGGCAGAAATGTTATTCTGCCCAGTTTTCCAGGTTCTCCTTGGTGTTAGTCCCCAGGGTTCCCTGCTGTAATATACAATGTAGAAACCTGAAAAACAAAGATCACGCATTGTTCTCCGGCTAAAACAAGCATAATGAAAAACATCACCAATCCAGACCAATCTGTCCAGATGGGCTTCACACACCATGCCTATGTTCGTACTTTGATTCCTAACTCTATATGCAAAAACTACGGGGAGATACCATATCTACCTGAAGGAAAACCTCACGCTCACCGCACACTCACAGGAGAGGTATTAAAATGCAAAAGGAAGAGGGCTTCACATGTCCAAGTTGAGAATCGTTCCCCTTTGTGTTCTCTTTGGTCCCATGCCAAATATCTAGATGAATGAAAGTGACTGCAATGACGTTGCCACCATAGATCCGGACTCGACTTGTGAATTAGGGCTTCAGAACTTCAACGCCGGTGATATTTAACCTCCTGCACCACTGCTCCTCCTCCAGAAAATCAGGCCAACTCCAAAACCAAAAGAAAATGAAGTGAAAACAGCCAAACCAGGTATATAAACCAAGCTACCGTTGAGCAGTAACTATCTTCCGCCACGGTACCTTATTTCATCACCTTATTTAGAGCGCAACCGCCCAAACTCTCCAATCATAGGCCGACACATGGCCAGCGCCATTTCGGATACGCTACCGTCGCACGATAGGATGCTAATGACGCGTGATTGAGGACGACGGTTACGAAACAACACCAGTGACTTTTGCCGCGCTCTAACTTCTACCGCCACGCGGTAGCATCCCGAGAACCAAATCAGTTAAATTGACACTGATATCTCTAGCAGTAACACTATCACCGGCCGATAGCTTCCCGAGGGGTCTGCCAGATTAATTACCCTTCTTCTGCCGTACGGTAACAAATTTCCGTCGCACGGTAAAATCTTTCTCGAGAGTTCGACGTTCTCTCGAGAACTCAACGTATTTGACGCAAACCCTATAGCTACCGCCGTACAAAAACTAGCTTTCGCTGAGCGATAACCCCCTGAGAAGCATCTTCCTTCTCAGAAAAATTGGGGTGTTACAAATATCCCACACTTCAACAAATTTCGTCCCGAAATTTGACGGTACGGGAATTTTATAAAAAGTAAACTGTGCAACTGATTACCTTAGAGAAATAGCTCAGGGAACTCCTCCCTCATCGTTTGCTTGCACTCCCAAGATAGCTCCTCTCTGCCACAGTTGTCCCAAAGGACCTTGACCATTCTAATGGAATTGTTCTTCCACTGCTTGACCTCTATGTCCTCCATCCGAACGCGCTGACCTTTGTCATCAACCCACTATCGACCAACACTCGATTCACAACAACCACTTGAGTAGGCTCTTGAATAGCCTTCCGCAACACCAAGATGTGAAATACATCATGCAAACCGCTCAACTCCACCGAAAAAGCAAAACGATAGGCGAGTTCACCAATCCGCTCCAAGATCTCAAAATGCCCAACATACCTCGAACTAAGCTTCTTTAAGCGCCGAATCCTTGATATGACCTTAAACAATTTTATCTTGATGTACAACCAATCACCCACCGCAAACTCCACGTTTTGATGCTTGGCATTATAATACTTAGCCTGCCTATCTTGTGCAATCAGTAGCCATTCTTGAATCAACCGTATCGTTGAAGTGGCATCTTCAGCATCCCTTTGCTTGTACAACTTCATTTCTCCCGTTTCTTCCAAAGCCAATGGAGAATGACACCTCCTTCCATACAGAGCCTCAAAAGGCTCCATCTGAAAGCTGGCTTTGTTGCTGTTATTATATGCAAACTCAATCATAAAAAGATGGTACTCCCTCCTTTTCCCAAAATCCAAAACACACATAGGAAGCATATCTTCCATCGTCCTGTTCACCCTTTTAGTCTGACCATCTGTCTATGGGTGAAAAGTTGTGTTGAAGTTCAACTTGGTACCCAACAACTGATGAATGAACCTCCAACCGTTAGATGTGAACCGACTATCTCGGTCACTAACGATGCTCCAGGGTAGGCCGTGCAAACAGACTATGTTGTCCACAAAGCTTCGTTAGTTTCTCCCCTGAATCAATCTTCCTATAGGGTATGAAGTGTGACACCTTCGTTAAGCGATCAAAGACCACCCAGATGACATCGTCTCCCTTTCTGCGATCTCCGCAAACCATGCACAAAATCCATGGATATATCGTCGAACATTCACTCTGTTATAGTCAAAGACTCCAAGAATCCTCCGGGCTTCTGGCACTCTGCCTTTACAAAGGCGCACGTTTGACACTTTGCCACATAAGGTGCTATGTCTTTCTTCAGTCCCGGACACCAGAATAACTTTTTCATAACTCTGTACAACCTTGAGCTCCCCGGGTAAAATGAGTACTTAGTATAAGGAGTCTCGTACATCAATTCCTCCCATAGTTTGCCCATACTTATGATGCGCAAAGGACTGTCTTTCCACAATAACCCATCATCGATGGTAAATTGGGTGTTTGACCCATCCAAAGCATCATCCATTAACCACTTCATGCTGTCATCCAACTCCAAAGCATGCCGAATTCGATCATCTAGGGCATATAGCACTTCCGCACACCTCAACCCTTCTTCAGCACCAGACATCTTATCAACACAAGAGATCTTTAAGGCCTGCAAATTTCAAACGAGATGATAAACATGCATCGTTAACCAATCGACCTGCGCAGGAGCTCTGCTACTTAATGCATCTGCAACCGCATTACCTTTCCCAGGTACATAGTGTATCTTGAAGGTGTAGTCCCCAAGACACTCCGTCCACCTTCGCTGATGCATATTAAAATCTTTTTGATCCGATAGGTACTTGACAGTACGTTTTGCAGTCAAAACTATTATGGTATTTTCGAGTTTCTAAAGAACAATTCATGTCTTGTAGGTGCTTATATTGACCTTCTTTTGTATATATTATTGTCACTAATGCGTTTTCTACTTTTTGCAGGTTTTCACGGCTTTCAGCCAATTTTTGCTGTTACACGCCCCAAGGTCATGCCCTACAAGGGCATTTATCTAGGGCGTGTAACCTAGAGGAATGAAGCTATTGGTCCAAAATTGCATTCCTTGAAAACTCAGTGTACACGTCCTCTGTCACGCCCATGTAAGACCTTCATGGGCGTGTTCCAAAGGCGTGTCCCCGAGTTCCGAGGAATTGCCGCAGCACGATCTTTTTCCCGCTCCTCAGTCGCACCGAACGTGTCACGCAGCCTTTACACACCCTAGTCGGGCATGACATATGGGTGTGTAATTCAACTACGATGCTCATCACCTCCAGGATTCAATTTCAGCCCAAAACATCGCACCAAATGTGTCACGCCCCAGGTATGCGCCCGATCGGGGCATGTGAGGGGTACGTGGCACAACCCGAAAAAATTCTATAAATTTAGCCCATCTCCAAGGGTTCAGCACCATCTTTGGAGTGAGTGTGGAGGTTTTGCCCTTTAGTTTTCTTGTAGTTTTCTTGTATTTTTCCATGCTTCTCCTCTCCTTCCTCATTTTAAGCTTTTTAATCTAGATTAGTTTACTTTTTTTGTATTAGTTGTTGTAATTGCTTCGTAGCTAAATGTTAATGCTAGCATAGGATTTCATTTCCAGAACTTGTAATCTTCTATTTTCAAGTTGTAGTTCTCTTTCAGTGTTAATAAAAAGTGTGCCCTTTTTTTGTTTTCTAAATGTTTTTCCACTCCTCTCTCTTCCTCCATTTCATGATGAGTAACTAATCCTCCTCGTACTCGATCTTGATGATCCGATGTTCGAGTTAATTAAGTTATGATGCCCTAGTTTTCTCTTTCTTTGTAAGGCTTAGACTTTTGATTTACTCTTGGAAAATTCATGTTTGGAGTTATATCATCGATATATAATTTCCATATTTGTTTCATTCTTAGCTACCCAAAATGCTCGTAGTTTGAAGTGAACACTCAAGAGTAAAGAGAGTTACACGCACCCTCGAGAGAGGAAGATGTTAAATCTCCCGGATTGGAGTGAAATCCAATAGAGGGGTTCACAACATAAAGCATGCTTTAGGTCTCCGATTTGGACGCGTGATCGATCGAACCTTCCTAAACTCAGGTAGGCACGACTTCGAGAGAAGCGTGTTCATGCTTATGGAACCTCCACGGTCAAGGTTTTTCGCCTTATTAAGTTAGGGTTTATTATCGCATTTTTTAATCAACTTTAGCCGAGGTGATTTTCGATCGAGTGCTCTTCTTTATCATCGTCTTAACCCCTCATTGTAATCACTTTAATAGCTCTTTATTTAGCCGCAAGCATTTCTCTTTTAGCGTAATATTTCACTTCTTAATCGCATTTAGCTTTCTATTAAGCCCTAAAACAATCTTCGATAAGATAATAGTTTTCGTGTGAGTAAGATTACTCGACGGTTCCCAGATTTTAATACGACACTTGTGTCCCCTAGCTGCATTTCGTTAGGTAAACTTTCCTCGTTGGATTGCTAGTTCAGTTTATTTTCTCTTTGCGAATATTTGCACACCAAGTTTTTGGCGTCGTTGTCGGTGAAACAACTTTTGTTGATAATTCAAAAACACGAACCTATTACCTTTATCATTTTTCATTCTCACCCTCTTTCACAAATTAAAAATCCAAAAAAAATAATAATAACGCTCTTAATAGAAACTCATATCATAATTTTTCTACGCCATCTAACTCTCTCAAAAAGGGCAATGTGGCTTTAAATGCCACTATCTTGCCTAGTACCTTGCGAACCCTTCATCGAGTTGCCCTTAGGAAGTTCGGTAGTTAAAACATAAAAAAAAATCTATTTCAATTTTTTTCTAGTTTATTTACTTCTCTTTCCTTTTGTTCTCTTCCTCTAGTGCATGACCCGAGGGAATCCGTCGGATATTTTGGACTTGGACCATGAAATTGAGCATACTCTTCAGAGAAGATCGGGATTTCAAAGCCCTACTCACCAAAAACCGGTTGAGGATTCCGAGTGATTTTCTACCCTAAGAATGGAAGAACCTGTCGTAGAGGAAGCCGTGTATAGGCCTATGTCCTATTATGCACAACCAAATCTAGAGGATACAGAATCTAGCATAGTTCGCCCTGCTATAGATAATAATAATTTTGAACTTAAGCCTAGCATAATTCAAATGGTGCAGCAGTATGTGCAATTTGACGGACTTCAAGATGAAGATCCGAACGCGCATATAGCAAACTTTCTTTAGATTTGTGACACCTTTAAAAACAATGATGTTACAAATGATTCTAATATGCTAAGACTCTTCCCTTTCTCCCTAAGAACCAAGGCCAAGCAATGGCTGAACACTCTACCAAAAAATAACATTACCACCTGGAATCAAATAACTCAAAAATTTCTGGCAAAGTAATTTTCGAAAGCTAAAACCGCAAAACTTAGGAGCGATATTTCTGCATTTGGACAAATAGATTCTGAAAACTTATATGAAACCTGGGAAAGATTTAAAGAACTCTTACGATGATGCCCACATCATGCGCTGCCTGTATGGTTGCAGGTGAAGACATTTTATAACGGGATAAATCAAAGCACAAAGCAAATGATAGACGCAGCTTCCGGTGGTACCTTAAACCACAAAACCCCAGAAGCCGCTCTTGAGCTTCTTGAGGACATGGCCATGAACACGTATTAGTGGAATGTGCCTAAGTATCACCCGAACAAACCTTCAGGTATCTGTGAAGTAGATAATGTCTCCCAGCTAGCTATGCAAGTGGAAATGTTAAGTAAAAAAATAACGGAGATGATTATTGTAACAATATGCCTAGAATTTGCAACTCCTGATCCCGAATAATTAGATTATGATAACAATATGCCTAGAATTGCTTTTCAAAATTTTTCTGCTGCTAATTTTCCTACTCTGTGTTTCGCTCTTCTGAATAGTTATAATCCCGCTTTACGTAACCACCCAAACTTTTCATGGAGCAATCCCTCGAACACAATGCGCCCGCAACCACAAAATGATTTTTCGGCACCACCACCACCTCCTCAAAATTTTCCAAAACCTCCAAGTTTGGAGGAGATGTTTTCAAAATACATGAATGTTAATGATGCTACGATAAGAACCCTAACAGGGACTGTTAAAAGTTTATCGAATCAAGTAGGTCAACTCGCAAAAATTATTTCCGAGCGACCCGCCAGGTCTCTTCCTGCCAACACCGAGCCCAACCCGAGAGAGAAAGCAGAAGCTATAACTCTTCGGAGTGGGAAGCAAGTTTCTGGTATGGATAGCGAAGAGCTTGAGGCAAGCTCCGCCTCCATTTTAAAAAATCAAAGCTCCGCCCACATTTTAAAAAATTAACCCTCCGCCGAGAAAAATTATATCATTCCACCCTCTATTGAAGAAGAAGTTATCACCCCTCTCCTTGTTAAAGAAAAAGATCTCACTCTACCACCCATCTTTAAAAATATTGCAACTCCACCATACCCTTCCGAACTTAGCAAGCAATGTCAGGATGATCAATGCTGCCGCTTCCTAGATTATATTTAAGAAAATCCACATAAATCTACCATTCCACGAAACAATCTCCCAAATGCCAAAGTATGCCAATTCTCTTAAGGACCTCCTAACTAATAAAAAGACGTTAGAAAACTAATCGCAAATCACACTAAATGCCGAGTGCTCTGTGGTCTTAACAAATGGTTTACCAAAGAAGATCAGTGATCCGTGTAGTTTTTCTATTCCGTGTGTCTTTGGTAATCTTTTTATCAAGCACGCATTGGCCGACTTAAGTGCGAGTATCAACCAGATGCCCATCTCGTTATTCAAGAAGTTAGGAATTGGTAGCCTCAACCCCATATGCATAAGTATCCAGCTCGATGATAGATCCGTGAAATACCCATTAGGAATCGTGGAGGATGTCTTAGTTAAAGTCGACAAATTCATCTTCCCTGTGGATTTCGACATATTGGACATCGAAGAAGAAGTCGAGGTTCCCTTGATCCTTGGCCGACCCTTCCTTGCCACTTCCAGAGCCATCATTGACGTATTCAATGGTAAGCTCTTCCTACGAGTAGGCAACGATGAAGTGACCTTCTCTATCACCCCTTCGATGACGAACACCCTAGAAAATGATGACTTATGTTTTTCTTAGATGCCTTAGGTGAAGAATCTTCCTACTACCCTTCTGAAATTAAAAATAAATTTTCTGATTTTTGTTCTTCCTCTACTATTCCAAATGAATCTCTGCATGAGACGGCCATGGCCGCGGACTCCACCCTTTCTAATTTTCCATATAAAGTAAAGGACTACGAGGACATTATTTTTCAAAAAGAGAGAATTTCAAAAACAACCGATGAAGAATTCCCACCCTGGAATTAAAGAAACTACCCGAACATCTTAGATATGCCTTCTTAGAAAATGATTCTAAGCTATCAGTAATAGTTTTGTGAAAGAACTAGTGCCTAATCACCTAGAGGGGGGGGGGTGAATAGGTGAACTTAATCTTTTTAACTTTAAAGGCAGAAACACTGAATTATAAGATATGTATTTGCAATTCTCTACAGAAATTCAGCCCAGATAACACAACAATCACAGAATTAATCACACAAAGAGTACATACAGATTTTTATTGTGGTTCCCCAAGGTCTGGGTACATCCACTTTCCCCCTTATCCTATCTAACGATCTTCTGACAGCTCTGATAGTAGCAGTTGACCGGTTGAAATGGCAGTTGTCAAGTCATCCAGTCACTTCTTGAAATCTCTGTCACTGTCTGAAAGTGTCGAGACAGATAGTCTTTATGTGTCGACACAAATAGACTAAGGGTCGACACAAGTAGACTAAGTGTCGACACTAGCCTTCATGGTATCGACACAACTCCTTGTGTTGTTGTAACAGCTTCTCGACACTGCTTCTTCAGAATGTGTCGACACTGATCCTGTGTGTCGACACAAGCCATCTGTTGAATGTGTCGACACTGGTTGAGTGTGTCGACACAAATACTTCTTCAATACTTAGTTGATTTCTGCTGTGTGTCGACACAACTCCTTTGTGTCGACACATCTTCTTGTGTTGAGACTTTGCTAAGTGTCGACACATCTCCTTTGTGTCGACACATTCCTTCATGTGTTGAAACTTTGCTGAGTGTCGACACATCTCCTTTGTGTCGACACATTCTTCATGTGTTGAAACTTTGCTGAGTGTCGACACATCTCCTTTTGTCGACACATTCTTCATGTGTTGAAACTTTGCTGAGTGTCGACACATCTCCTTGTGTCGACACATTCTTCATGTGTTGAAACTTTGCTGAGTGTCGACACATCTCCTTGTGTCGACACATTCTTCAAGTGTTGAAACTTTGCTGAGTGTCGACACATCTCCTTGTGTCGACACATTCTTCATGTGTTGAAACTTTGCTGAGTGTCGACACATCTCCTTTGTGTCGACACTTGTACTTAAACTTTGTTGAAGTTCGCTGCGTGTCGACATAGCCTCCTGGTGTC
This sequence comes from Platanthera guangdongensis, assembly GCA_039583875.1. NCBI lineage: Eukaryota > Viridiplantae > Streptophyta > Magnoliopsida > Asparagales > Orchidaceae > Platanthera > Platanthera guangdongensis. The sequence goes on from CM077164.1 coordinate 127,422,955, forward strand.
GACACTTTTGATGTCGACAAAATTTCTCTGGGTGTCGACACTGCTTCTAAGTGTCGACACTGATTACGTAGACAATTCTTCACTGTGTGTCGACACTGCCTGTATGTGTCGACACTTTTCTTCTGGTGTCGACTCTGCCTTCCTGGTGTCGACACAATTACTCCAAGTGTCGACACAGCTTCTCTAGGTGTCGACACAAGCCTTTTTAAGTGTCGACACTTCTCCTCTAGGTGTCGACACATGGACTTAGAAACTGTTCTTGTAATCCTGCAGTTACTTAACCTGCACAAATAACCTCAAAGTACATCAAATATACCTTGATGTATATCATTGAGTAGGGTGAGGCTTCTTCAAATCAGGTACATATATTCCAATGTACCCAACAATCTCCCCCTATTTGGAGAAGTCATAACACTTAGTCAATGATATACACCATACATAACAAATTTTTAGTATGATGTAAAACAGTATTATATGACAGGGTAAATACTTAAACATGTATGAACAGAATATGTATAAACAATTATCTCAGAATAATAATGTAATAGATTGAACATATAATATTGTCCTTACAACTCCAAACATTTTCATTAATCAAAAGTTTACATAGAGTTAAATGCAAATGATTACAGATTGTAAACTTAAGAAAATTTCTATCTTATGGCTGCTCTGGTTCCTTGATAACAATGCCCTTTCCAGATTGAATCTTTGCTTGAACAGGAGCTTCATTGTCATCAGCAGGCTTCTTCCCTTTAAGATCTTTCTTTTTCTATTCTGCAGCCCTTATCTTCTGTCTTTCAAAATAGTGATAAGGCTTAGGGAAATACTTGCTAGGCTCCTGTGCATTAGGAGGTAGCTTCCCTAATTTGGCCTTCCTTCTGTATTGTACTATGGACTCTTGCCTAGCCTCATGTTTCTTCCACTCTTAGTCAAAATACCATTTGCCCCTCTCTATGAAATTATCCTTAGCAGCCTTCCAAGTAGTCAGAATAATATTTCTAGAAGTTGGGCTCCATTGCTCAAAATCTGGCCTTAATTCAACTTGCTCTCTGAACCTTTTCGTAGATAATTGAGCCTCTTGTTGTTTTAGAACTGCCTCTAGCACAGGCTGTACAACTTTTTCAAGAATAATATTCTGATTACCCTCAGGAGGACTATACATAGACTGTACCTCCTGATGTATCATGTCAAAATCTGCAGGAGGGTATATCACTTGAGCCACTTCAGCTTGCTCTCCTCCAAAGTATGCAGGATTGATGCCATACTCTGCCAAATTATCATCATCACATAAGGGTGGATATCGAAGGGTAGCTCTGATAGAGTTTGAAATCCATTTTGCATGATCAGAGCCTGCTTTGACTAATACCCTCTCCCCCTTTATGACTTCTCTTTCTATATGATCCCTAAGATCATCCTTTTGGAATCTTATCTGAGCATTCAGATAGTTAACTCCATCCTTATAAAAAGGTTTCAACCTTTGGAGCTTTTCAGTGATAGCTTTTTGAGATTCTTCAATGACAGTTTAAACAGCAGTGAGGCTCTCTTGTAGTTGCTTATCAAATTCAGCCTTGGCAGTAGTCCTTGCTGTAGTTTGAGCAGCAGCTAGATTCTGCATTTCAGTGACTATCACATTGTGTGATTCAGTTAAATTGTCATTCATTCTTATCTGGTTTTCCAGGACATAGCCTTGTTTGACTGCCAGATCATCAATCTGTTTCTTGAGATTCTCTTGATGTGTAGCCAGATAGACCACTGCATTGCCTCCTTTATGGAAACAATCAGTCATTTCCTTCTTGTGTTGATTCACTTCAAATCTGATAGATTTGATGTCTTGTGCCAGATCAAATTACAGGGATTTATTCCCTTCATCCATATACTTTTCTAAAGCTTTTCTTTGCTCATCCATCTTGATTTGCAATGCCACCATCAGAGAACTATAATCAGTAGTTGGGGCAGGCTGTGGAGCAATTGTCTGTAGTGTTTTCTTGTAGTTCTGGCTTCTTCTCTTGAAGACCTGGAACTTCCTCTTCTTGGCTCTAGCAGCCTCTTCATCCTCTGAGGTAGAAGTACTGACAATGTCTACTCTATCCTTAGGACTAGGATGTAAATCCTTCTCAGTCCTTGGTAGTTCCTCAGCAATTCTTTGCTCCTCAGTCTCTTGTCTAGCAGTCTCCTCTACAGGCTCCTCTTCAAGATTTACCTTCTCCCCATCAACAACTGCTATCTCTCTCTCAAGGTCTGTCTGTACAAGATCAGGGAAGAGCTCTTCTAATATAAACTCATGCTGAGGTTATACAGGAGAATCTCTTATTTTTGGAGCAACTGAGTCTACTTTATCAGCAACTGATGTGTCCTCCATGACAACATCTTGTGGTTCACTATGTAACTGTGTTTGCTGATCAACATCAAGTAATGATTCAGTCAAAACTTCAACCTCAATTGGGAAATTTAATTGATTAACTTCAGTAATTACCTCTAGAATGGTTTGGGTAGCCCTTTCACTCTCTAGTTGAGTTAGCTCATCCACATGTAGAGGCTCCCCCTGGAGTGGATCCAGGTGAATAGGGCTAGCTGATGGTAGCTCCCCCTGCCTCTGAGCATCTTCTTGTCTTGCTGGTGACTGTCCAGCATTTCCATCCTCTCCATCATCTGAACTAAACACCACTTGCTCCTTTGAGCTACTTGAGGATTCTTGTGCCACAATGACTGTCTTCTTCTTCTTCTTCTGTGGTGTTGCCTTTTCTGTAGTTGGCATCTCTTTTGTCAACACTCTATCCCACCTAGAGATAATCCTTACATCCATTCTCCTCATGTGGTTTATCTTTGAACCAGCAGCTTGATTAATCACTTCAGGTATACTTCCAGCTAAGTATAGGCTCATAATTCTACCCAGATTGGGCTTCTTCAGACTTTCTTTTATCCTGTCAAACATCACTGCTGACCAATCAGTGTCAAGTTTGTATATTATCCTTGTCTTCAAACTGAACATGTGAGCAGATATTCTATCATGCCCACCAGGCTTGCTCAGTATCACCTTCCCAACTATCTCAGATAAGAATTTTCCTTGTATATTCATTCCTTTCCTATTAAAGACTGAACCAATCTTCAAGCTTGAATCCAGTCCACACCATGTCAGTGCCTCCCTTATTTTTGAAGCAGAAACATCTTCCTCTTCTGTAGTTCTTGGGAGATGTAGAATCTTCCTGAGACTCTTATGAGTGACCTTCACCTTTGCCCCATGAACTTTGGACTTAATATTGAGTCCAGATACATCAAGAGTTGCTGCACTCAAGAATTCGAGGACTTCCTTCTTCCAGATCTTGATAGGTTCTGAAACAAGATACTCTAGGCCTGTCTCTGCAATTAGGGTTACCACACCTTGGATTTCGGGTTCCGCATCATCAAAGGCGTGTCGCACGAGCTCATATCCTTCATTAATGTTCTCTTCTAGCTTGGGCGCCATTAGTGTTTGAAGAAATTTTGAATTTAGAGAAGAGAGATGTCGACACACAAGTTTGGTCTCGAAACTAAGGTGAGCGTGTCGACAAACAATGGGGAAAACCTATTTGTACCTTTCTAGAATTGAAGGTGAAAAGGCATGTTAACATACTTGAATTGTGTCGACACTGTTGAAAAGTGTCGACACTTACTGCTAATGTCTCGACAACTATGTGTCAACACAAATATAGCCGACAGAATATTTGTGTCGACACTTATATATCTCAGCTCGACACTTAGTCGAGACTCTACTACACTAATTCTGTGTAAATCCTAAGTGTCGACATCACCATGGATGTGTCGACACCTACACTGCATGTGTCGACACTAATTCTCTGAAGTGTCGACACAGACTTCCTAGATGTGTCGACACCATTTCTCTGAAATGTCGACACAACTTCTATGTGTCGACACAGACAACTCTGTGTGTCGACACTATTTTACTTGGCCAATTTTTGTAAACTATTCTAAGTTTATCATTCCTAATTCAATTTTAAACTTATTGAATTTGGTTTCATCTAAGGGCTTAGTAAACATATCAGCTAACTGATTATCTGTCTTAACATACTCTAGGGAAATGTCTTCTTTTTCAACATGTTCTCTTAGAAAATGGTATTTAATTTCTATGTGCTTAGTCCTACTATGGGAGACGGGATTATTTGCAATAGAAATGGCACTAGTAGAATCACAAAATAAAGGTGTCCTACTTAATTGAATACCATAATCTTCTAGCTGATGTTGAATCCATAGAAGTTGAGCACAGCAACATCCTGCAACCACATACTCTGATTCTGCTGTGGAGATAGCCACACTTGTTTGTTTCTTGCTACTCCATGACACCAGCCTTCCACCTAGAAATTTACAGGTTCTTGTGGTACTTTTCCTATCTTCCTTGCAGCCTGCAAAGTCTGCATCTAAATAACCTGTCAGTTCAAAATCTCCATTCCTTGGGTACCAAAGGCCTAGATAAGGTGTGCCCTTAAGATATCTTAAAATTTTTTTGACTGCTGTCAAATGAGATTCTTTAGGGCAAGCTTGGTACCTAGCATAGACACATGTAGCATACATGATATCTGGTCTACTAGCAGTCAAATATAGTAGGGAGCCAACTATCCCTCTATACAAAGTCTCATCTACAGGTTTCCCTGCATCATCTTTGCTTAGAGACATGCTTGACCCCATAAGAGTTTTCATGGTAGTGGATGATTCCATACCATACTTCCTTATCAACTCTAGGGTGAACTTAGACTGGCATATGAATAATCCATCTTCAGTCTGTCTAACCTGGAGACCCAAGAAGAACTTAAGTTCCCCCATACTGCTCATTTCAAATTGTCCTTGCATGAGTTTTGCAAACTTTCTGCAAAGAATACTTTCTGTAGATCCAAATATGATGTCATCTACATATATTTGGACTAAGATAATCTTGCCTCTGGATTCCCTAAGGAATAGAGTCTTGTCTATTTTCCCCCTAGAGAATTTGTTCTCTATGAGGAAACTAGACAGGGTTTCATATCAAGCCCTAGGGGCTTGGTTTAACCCATACAAAGCCTTTCTAAGTCTATATACATAGTCAGGTTTAAGAGAATCTACAAAACCTGATGGCTGCTCTACATAGAGTTCTTCCTTCAGATTTCCATTCAGAAAAGCTGACTTAACATCCATTTGATATACCTTAAACCCTTGATATGTTGCATAGGCAAGGAACAACCTTATTGCCTCCAGTCTTGCTACTGGAGCAAAAGTTTGATCAAAATCAATACCTTCTTCCTGCCTATAACCCTTTGCAACAAGTCTAGCTTTATTCTTTATGATGATTCCATGCTCATCCAACTTGTTCCTAAAGATCCACTTAGTTCCAATAATGTTGTGGTCCTTGGGTTTAGGAACTAGCTCCCAGACCTTGCATCTTTTGAATTAATTCAGCTCCTCTTGCATGGCCTCAATCAAATGAGGGTCTAGGATTGCTTCTTCAAACTTTTTTGGCTCAACTTGGGATAGGAAACTTGAGTAAAGAACTGTACTTAGATTCCTGCTCCTTGTTTGCACCCCTTGTCTGGGATCTCCAATTATTTGATTGGCTGGATGATCCTTTAAATGCCTATTTGCTGGAGGCAGCCTGTCTTCAGGTTGTACACCTTCAGCTTCTTCATTCAACTGTACTTCTTGGTCTTCATCAGCATCAAGAGTATCTTATACTCCCCCTGGACAGCAGCCACCATCTTCCACTTGCTGACTTGCAGTAGAACCTTCTGTTAAGGTAAGCTTGTCCATTCTTTCAGTTACACCTGTGGAGCTGCAAACACTACTTGGCAAACCATTGTTAATGAGCCTTGCTTCATCAAAACCTAGATGTACTGACTCTTCTACAACTTGAGTAATCAAGTTGTAGACCCTATAAGCCTTACTATTGTTACTGTACCCAATAAAGATTCCCTCTTGGGATTTGGCAGCAAACTTGGTTAGATAAGACTTACCATTGTTAAGGATATAGCACTTGCAACCAAAGATCCTGAAATACGATAGATTTGGTTTTCTGCCCTTCACAATCTCATAGGGGGTCTTCTTGTGGCTCTTGGTGATAGTATCCCTATTGATTACATGACATGCAGTATTAACTGCCTCAGCCCAGAAATATTTTGGGAGAGAAGTGTCACTCAATAGGGTTCTACCAGCCTCTATCAAGGTTCTATTTTTCCTTTCAGCAATACCATTTTGCTGAGGTGTTCTTGGTGAGGAAAATTCCTGAAAAATTCCAAACTCTTCACACAGTTTTGTCATACTTTCAGACTGAAATTCAGTATCATGGTCACTTCTGATTTTGACCACTGTACTGTCCAATTCATTCTGAATTTGTTTAACAAAACTATACAAGATACTTGGAGTTTCAGATTTTTGCCTTAGGAAGAACACCCAGGAATTCCTTGAGTAGTCATCAACTACCACAAATGTGTAGACCTTCCTATCTAGGCTGTGAACTGGCATAAGACCAAAAAGATCCATATGCAAGAGGTATAGACACTTCACAACATCTTTGTTCTCAAGGCTATGAAAGGTGGATTTTGTCTGCTTGCCTTTTTGACAAGCTGAGCATATCCCATCCTTTAAACACTTAACCTGAGGACCATTCCTCATTAACTCTTTGCTAAAGAGTTGACCAATTGTCTTATAGTTAAGATGAGCCAGCCTCTTGTGCCATTTAACACAATGTGAGACTTTCTCATCAGCTACAAGACAAATAGGAGAAAAAAATGTTCTCACACATAATGTCTAGACAATAGACATTTCTCTTCCTATATCCTGTCAGAATGATCTTTTTATCACTTGGCCTTCTGATATGACAACCATCCTTGACAAATGAGATGTCATATCCTAAATCACTCAGCTGACTTATGCTAATGAGGTTATGTTTCAAACCCTTTACATAAGCAACTTGAGTAATTGTAATCAGGTTACTAGAAATGTTACCAAAGCCTTTGATGATCCCTTTTTCTGAACCACCAAAGGTAACTTTAGGCCCATCTTTGATAGATGTATAATCCTTTAGCAACCCCCTAGTTCCATTCATATGCCTGGAACATCCACTGTCCAAGTACCATATAGGGGCATGGCCACTTGGACTCACCTACAAAACAGATTACTTAACCTTAGAACCCAAATAATTCTTGGGTCCTTGGTGCAGGTTAGTTTGACTTTTAACAAAACTACCTGTAGCTCTTCTAGCAGGTAGTTTGCTACTCTCCATGACACTTGAATTGTGCCAACAGTCTATGACAAAGTAGCCTATCTTGCCACAACACCAGCACTCAAACCTGTTGTACCTTTGTTTTGGTACAACCCTGGCTGAAGTATCTACAGCAGGCTTTTTGTTTAGTGCTGGGGCTTTGCCCTTATACTTGGACCTAGCAGTCCAGGCAGGTTTTGTAAATCCTAATCCAGCCTTACCCTTTATGAGGTACAAACTCATCTATCAACGGGTAAAACAGATTTGGGTTTAGAAAAGCTAGCCACAATATCCTTCTCCTTCTGAAGTCTAACCTCCAGATTCCTAATTTTATCATTCTTAAATGTAATAGTTCCCATCTGAATAACTGTAATGTTCTTCAGTCTGGCTATTTCATTCAGTTTCTGATCAAACAACTTGTCTGAATTAGCAGCAGCCAATTTAAGACTAGCAATCTCCTTTGCCTGATTTTTGGCCAAGGTTTTGCTTTTCTTTAAGGCCTGCAACAAGTTCCTATATTCATCAATTAACTGATGAATATCACCTTCAGATTCAGACCCATCCACATCACTTGATGCAGATGTATCTGATTCTGACTCAGTACAAGAAATTGAACTTGAAGAACAACTTTGTACCTTACTTGGTCCAGGCTGATCCTGGATTTTGTCTCCTCCAGATAAGGCCATCAACCCTTTGCACTAAATGTCCTCATGCTCATAAATTGAGTTCATTAGCTGCATGAACTCATCTTCTTCTTCTTCAGCAAATAAACCAATATAGGATTCATCTTCTGAATCTGTTTCTGAAGATGACTGATCAGTCAAACTTTTGTCTTTCTTGGCAACAAAGAACTTTTCCTTTTTGCCCTTAAACTGTGTCTTCTTTCTATCTGTTGACTCCTTTCTCTTTTCAGGACAGTCAGCCACTACATGTCCCTGTCTATTGCAATAATAGCATACAATCTTTGAGGATGTAGTTTTACTTGGCTTGGACTTTCTTCTGTCATTCCTTGATGACTTCCTGTTCTGATAGTAGTCATCTTTTGTCTGTGAAGTGGATGGCTTAGATCTCCACTGCTTCTTCAAAAACTTTTGAAAATGTCTTGTAGAAGCGGCAAAGTCTTCATCACTTTCACTGCTATCTGAATTCTTGCTTTCTGACTCATCTGTCTCAGCCTCAGTAACCTTTTGAGGTGGAGATGGAGACTTGCTTTTATATTTCCTAGTGGCTTCAGTCTTGAAGGCCACAGCTCTTTCCTTGTGCTCCACTCTTGTAGTCTTCTCTTCCTCCTTTCTAACCATTAACTGCATCTCATAAGATGACAGTTTTCCAAACAAAGTTGGAGGAGGTATATCAGCTAATTTGTCCATTTCCCTAATGACACAAATCTTGGTATCCCAGTCCTTAGTCAGGGATCTTAAAAACTTGTCATTCATCTCATAGTTGCTGAATTCTCTTCCATAGGACATCAACTCATTAACAATCCTATAGAATTTCTTGTAGCATTCAGTAATGCTATCAGACTTTCCTTGTCTGAAGCTTTCATACTCCTGATTTAACAAGGACTTCCTGTCCTGTCTTACTTCTTCAAACCCTTCCATGTAAACTATTAAAGTGTCCCACATTTCTTTAGAAGTTTTACAGTGAATTAAATTCTGAAATGTGGCATCATCAATTGCACTAACAATAATATTTTGGGCCCTCTTATCCATAGTGGCCAGAATAATCTCATCTTTAGTCATTTCTGAATAGTCTTTGGGAGTTCTCTGATTTGCATCCAGAACAGATACTTTCATTGGCACATATGGCCCTTCTTTGACTATAATGTATATTCTTGGGTCAGAGGCTTCCATAAAAAGTCTAACCCTCTCTTTCCATATGCCAAAAATCTCTTTTCTACAGATTGGCAACTTCATGGACCCCAGCTCTTTGTGATTCTCACTAGAACCCATTTTCTTGAATCTTGATTAATCTGATTCTGCCTACAGGATCTTACTCAGACTGTTATGTCTCTTTTTGAGTAACATCGCTCTGATACCACTTGAAAGAACTACTGCCTAATCACCTAGAGGGGGGGGGGTGGGTGAATATGTGAACTTAATCTTTTAAACTTTAAAGGCAGAAACACTGAATTATAAGACCTGTATTTGCAATTCTCTACAGCAATTCAGCACAGATAACACATCAATCACAGAATTAATCACACACAGAGTACACACAGATTTTTATAGTGGTTCCCCAAGGTCTGGGTACATCCACTTTCCCCCTTCTCCTGTCTAGTAGTGTACTAGATTCAGCCTAACTTCTCCACTTCTCCTCAGATCCTCAGATCTTACAACTCAGAACCCCAAACAGGTTCTTACAACTCAGAGTGACCCCACTCCTACAACTCAGGCACAAAGCCCTACCACTCAGTCTTCACCAAGACCTACACTCAGGCTAAACAACCCTACCTCAGCCTTCAATCAAGGCCTACACTCAGAGAATAGAATCTCCTACACTCAGGCACAAAAGCCCTACCTCAGCCTTTATAAAATAGGCTTACATCTCAGATCACTTAGGATCCTACAAAAAATAAAGTTTATAAATTATATAACCACAACTCTAAAAGAGAGAGCTGAGTTGACTGGCTTCTTGATGAGTTCTTGGAAGAACTAGGTAGAGATCAACCTCCCTTGGCTTTTCTTCAAAGCTTCTTGAATTAGAGCACAGTAGGGTTGTATCTCCTGAAGATGATCTTCAATATACTTCTGTCTTGAGATTCAGATCTCAATCTGAATCTTACTTTGCAGCATGGTTCAACAGCTGCACTTCTCAGAATGAGCTCTCTCTCTCCAACTTCTTACATCTTCTGTAGAAGGTCTTCTTTGTGTTGTTAGATCTCTTGATTGATTGTCGTCAATCTATAATACCTCTATTTCTGTCGAAGGAGAAAGGTCTTTAAATAGTCTTCCTCCAAGGTAACCGGCTGATCCGGTTTCTAACAACCTTCTGACAGCTTTGATAGTTGCAGTTGACCGGTTGAAATGGCAGCTGTCAAGTCCTCTAGTCACTTCTTGAAATCTCTGTCACTGTCTGAAAGTGTCGAGACAGATAGTCTTTATGTGTCGACACAAATAGACTAAGGGTCGACACAAGTAGACTAAGTGTCGACACTAGCCTTCATGGTGTCGACACAACTCCTTGTATTGTTGTAACAGCTTCTCGACACTGCTTCTTCAGAATGTGTCGACACTGATCCTGTGTGTCGACACAAGCCTTCTGTTGAATGTGTCGACACTGGTTGAGTGTGTCGACACAAATACTTCTTCAATACTTAGTTTATTTCTGCTGTGTGTCGACACAACTCCTTTGTGTCGACACATCTTCTTGTGTTGAGACTTTGCTAAGTGTCGACACATCTCCTTTGTGTCGACACATTCCTTCATGTGTTGAAACGTTGTTGAGTGTCGACACATCTCCTTTGTGTCGACACATTCTTCATGTGTTGAAACTTTGCTGAGTGTCGACACATCTCCTTGTGTAGACACATTCTTCATGTGGTGAAACTTCGCTGAGTGTCGACACATCTCCTTGTGTCGACACATTCTTCATGTGTTGAAACTTTGCTGAGTGTCGACACATCTCCTTGTGTCGACACATTCTTCATGTGTTGAAACTTTACTGAGTGTCGACACATCTCCTTTGTGTCGACACTTGTACTTAAACTTTGTTGAAGTTCGCTGCGTGGCGACATAGCCTCCTGGTGTCGACACTTTTGATGTCGACAAAATTTCTCTGGGTGTCGACACTGCTTCTAAGTGTCGACACTGATTATGTAGACAATTCTTCACTGTGTGTCGACACTGCCTGTATGTGTCGACACTTTCTTCTGGTGTCGACTCTGCCTTCCTGGTGTCGACACAATTACTCCAAGTGTCGACACAGCTTCTCTAGGTGTCGACACAAGCCTTTTTAAGTGTCGACACTTCTCCTCTAGGTGTCGACACATGTACTTAGAAACTTTTCTTGCAATCCTTCAGTTACTTAACCTGCACAAATAACCTCAAAGTACATCAAATACACCTTGATGTATATCATTGAGTAGGGTGAGGCTTCTTCAAATCAGGTACATATATTCCAATGTACCCAACATTTTGGCCTACCTAATCGAAGTGCAAAATGATAAGCTCCTACTAGTATTACGTAAACATCGCCGAGCTATTGCCTGGAAAATAGCTGATATCAAGGGAATAAGCCCATCTTTCTGCACCCAAAAAATCCTAATGGAAGATAATTCACGTAAATCAATCTAACTTCAGTGCCGTATAAATCCAAATATTAAAGAAGTCGTAAAGGGCGAGGTTATGAAACTCTTAGACGCATTAATTATCTATCCTATATCTGATAGTAAATGGGTTAGCCCTGTCCAGGTAATGCCCAAAAGGGGAGGGATAACTTTAGTTAGTGATGAGTCCCATTTATATAGGGTTTTGCGGACTCATCTGGGCTAGTTTTCCTGACTTTGCACTTCACTTTTTGGTTATTTTCATTGATATTTTATTCCTACTGCGTTTCACGATTAACACACTTTTCTAGCCCGTGGGTGTGCAATTGCGCATTCGATTGCTGGGGGTAAGCACTTGGTGCTCCGCAGGGCTCGTTCCAGAAGTTTTATTGAATTTTGTTGATTGCTGGAGGGTCCTCCTTTTTGAGTTTTTCTTGTGTGCAGGTGGTGCGTTTTCCCCAAGTCTGGAATGCAGTTTTGAGGAGAACGCACGGTCGTGCGTTTTATTAGCACACGGTCCTTTGTGATCCTGCGTTTTGTTTGTGCAGGAGAAACATCAAGCTAAGCTCGACGAACTAAGCTCGATGATCTTAACGCACGGTTAAAGCACAATTTCTTCAGAACCGTGCGCGAAGGAAATGCACGGTTTTCCTGTAGCCTTTTGGTTTTTCTCTGTTCTGTGGTTGGTCGTGTGTCTTCTTCAAGCATGGGCGGAATCGCCCATGCACGCGTTAAATGCACGATTGCACCCGGTTGCCTGAGATTTCTACTTGCTGTCATTACCTGTGCGAATTACTTCGCGCACGGGCATAACTGCCCGTGCGCGAATGAAACTCACGGGTCAATGCTTCTTCTTCCTCAAGCATTTTCTGGATATTAATATCACACGGTTCACGCACAGTCGTGCACCCGACCGTGCCTGACCATTTTTTCTGACTTTTACTATTTAAGCCGTAAGTTTCTCCTGGACCGGGATAACTTCGTTTTCCCCCACCATTTCCGCCCCTTTGAGCGGGAACTCGTGTAACATCCCATGTTACTTCTAGACCCCTCAACTTAGATTGGGTTAGGCATGGGGTGAGATTTGAGGAGACCAGCTAGGTTTGACCCCAGGTAGTGGGTGGTAGCCATGTGGGGCCCACTATAAGACCATAGTCAAACTAGGTCAAACTAGCCTAAGTGGGGACCCTAGCCACACCATGACCCCACCACATTGCCCTAACCCTAAAGACAATCTAAGTGGCCCCTAGGGTTTGTCACTGGGTCAACATTTTGACCCCAGTTGACCAAGGTCAACCTTGGGCTTAATTTGGTCAAATCCACACCCATAGGCCTAATTAACCTAAGTGGGGCACCCCCTTGACCCAAACCAAGTTGGGTGGTGCCACTAGACCCATTTCCACCAGGTGGGGTCAGTCCACCCACCATAGTTGACCAGTCAACCCCAAAAGTCAAATTGGTCAACAATTTGACCTAAGGAATGAAATGAAGGCCAAGTCACTCCCCCTTGGACCAAGCCCACCAAAATTGGCCCATAGTCAGCCCAAGTGAACAAGACCAACCCTACCCCTCTAAATCAGGAGAGAGAATGCATGCAAGGGGGTAAAATTGGAAATTTTAGGAGAAGAGGAGAGAGAAAGAGGGATGAAGGAAATGGTGGCCACATGGCCACCCCATCAGCTGACTTAGGCTGCCCAAAACCAAGTGGCTGACCTCCCCTCTTCATTTCCAGCAGAATTCCAGAGCTGAGAGCCACATGGCAGCTGGGTGAAATCTCCAAAGCCCAAAACCGAGCTAGCATTGGAGATATCTCCACTTATAGCCCACCTCAGTCCAAACAGAGCTCACCATCAGCTTCAGAAGGCCGAGAGGAGTGGAATTCGACTACTTACTCATGGAAAACGGTGGAGAATTCAACTTTCGGGGAGGAGCTCGCCGGCGCACCACCACCACGGCAAACCGCCGCCTGACCCGCAGCCAAGCCCCGATTATGGTGCGTTTCACTTCACCTCTACCCGCACTAGCTTCTTAGATCAAATAGGCGAGAGATCGGGCTCAATTGAGCCCGATGCCATGTGAGAAAATCTAGAAATTTCTAAGTTTCTGAAACCGCTCGGGATCGCCGTCGCCGCCGTCTCCCGCCGCCCCATCGCCGGGAAATGATAGCCACCACCACCGTGAAGGTGATGGCACCATTGGCCGGAGGTGGCGACGTCTCAGCTGGCCGGAAACCGCCGGCAAAATCGTTCCAGGTCGGCTCGATCTCAGCCGTTGGCTGGAGGTAGACGATAACCCGATCCCGTCAATTCTTACCTTAAGATTCGTGCGCCGATTTTAATATAAATCAGTTTAATATATGAATAGTGTCATTTTCTGTCACACTTAATCAGTACTTTTGCATGTTAAATTTAGGCCTCCTAGAGGCATTTCCAGACCCTAGACCCTCAATGAAAAATGTAGCCTAGGGTCTTACCTTTACAATGCCACCCTAAACATACATTTTGGAGTAGTGTACAGCCCTGTAGGACATTTCTCTTAGGACTGGTCCTAGACTAGGTCAAAAATTATATTGGATGCCCTGGTCTCAATATTAGTCACCATGATCCCAAATTTTGGGCACATGCATGATTAGGGCTTACTTACCTCCTGCCAAAATTTAGGAATTTTTGGAAAATATTTTCCTATAGTTTTTGGTAAAATATCAAAATTTAAATAAATGATATATATGGAGTTCTACTCCTCCCCATGGCCCCAAATTTTGGTGGTGGGTCAGTGGGGTCACCCTTGGTGCATGATAAAATTTTCAGCACCTTGGGATCATTGCATGTGGGAGAATCCACTTGCATGTGCTAGCCTATGTTAAGGCTTGGTGTGCAAATAGCAAAAATGCAAATTGGTGAATTTAGCCCAAGGGTTGCATGCAAGAATTATGAAATTAATTACAGTGGCTCATTAGGGTAAATGTCACTCTTCAAATTAATAATGGAATTTTTGGAATCAAAATTCCATTTATTGGAATTTACTTTATAAATAGCTATTTTGGAATTAAAAATTGGAAAATAGGATTTATTCAAGTACAAATCCAAACAACATTACCAAGGCATAGATTACATCACATTTGACTTAGGAAAATTATGATTCCTCTGTTTTGAAGAACCTTGGAGTAGATACCCTAAATTTCCCATTTTACCCTTATCATGATAATTCTTGAAATGATATATTTATACCTCTGAAAAATTTGGGATTTATTCTACTGTCATAAAATATTGATATTAGTTTATCATGAATTTCTCAGAATTTTATTGGATGCATTACTTGTGTTAAATTAGTACAATGGCATTTTGGTAAATACCTTATAATGGAACCCCATAGGCCATCTTACATTCAATTTTGATGATTCTCTGCCAATAGCCATAATTTAGTGTCTTAAAGGCTCTGTAATTTTTCTGGAATTTTTGAGTATATAATGCTTATACTTCATGTGTAAAATGGAATTTATGTGGGATTGTTATTAAATAGAAAATGACAATAAATAATTTAAGGAAAATTATGAAATTCTGAAGGCAGCAATATTTGGTTAATATACATCTCAGGAAAAATTTCCTAAGTCAGAGGATGCTTAATTAAATCACTTCATGTGTAAAGTGGCCGAGCATTTAAATTAAGAGAATTAATTAAATGACCATTTGGCCAGGAAAAATTATGAGAATCCTTAGGGTAGTTCCCTTAGTCCATAATACCTTAGGATAAATATTTAGAGGCAAGATGCCTTAAGTTTTGGAAGATCACATCTCTAGGGTAAACATAGGTCATGGTCTGCATATAACACAAATAGGTCTTGCCTTAGGGAATTACCAGGGGACTGATTATCGGCAGAAATAAGAGAGAGTTCAACATATGTAACCCTGGTGGGTAGAGTTTTTCTTAGTGAGGGATCAAAAGTGCAATTCTTAACTAACAACTGGAGTGGGGATCGGCGGAAGACCGTCGGTTTTCCCGGTAATAACTTAAGTCACTAGGGTTATACTAAAGCAATAAGGAGAGCTGGGAAGATACATGGGTAGCCATCAACTAAAATAAATATCCTTGCGAAAGGGAACGCTGGGCGTAATCCCAACACAGTTCCTAGTGCCCCTTGAGAGCCCTTCACAGGGAATACCGGGGGCAGTCCTGGGATTAACCTTAAATCTCTAAGTATAATAAACCGTAGGCAAGAGTAGTTTAATAGGTTAGGACATTGTTGTACCTTCTCGCCCGTGTGTGGGCTGGAGAGATTCATGACATATGCTCACCCGTTTTGGGGTTTGAGGGAGTTGGTATAAAGGCACTGATGTGCGTTCTCACCCGTGTTTGGGTTTGAGGGATTCAGGACGGGTTTTGGTCCTGCGAGCGGAAGGCTCGGTATGAATTACTTGCATGTGCATAAATATCGTGGCGGGGCATGCGGTACTGGCCGTTCGTCACACCGATGGCAGTATGGTGCACCAGGCGGTTGTGGGAGTTAGAGGGGCCAGTGGGTTGTTTTACACTGCGGTCTGGAGGACGACCCCCGATAACACACATCCGACCCAACAAGACTGACGGGTTTGTCAGCAAAGTACGTACGCGAGACTCTAGAGTGCACCTTGGACGTGTACAGAGGCGTATGAGAGGGGTCTAAGGCTTGGTAGTGTGCATACCGGTCTAGAAGCGGAGACGCCCGCTCCGCTGCTGCCGTAGCCACAGCGGTGGTACCCGAGAGTGATGCTAGCTCTCAAAAAGTGGGAACTAAAGGTCTGTGATCACAGAGTCGTTGTGTGTGAGTTGCACTTGCCTGCGCATAAAATTGCATCATATCATTCATTCATATTAGGTCATACGCTTCATAGATCCTTATCATATAAATTAGTATGGGCTCTTTTATATGATAAGTTAAATTTCCTGGAAATCCTAACTTATATATTTGTATGGGCATTTATATAAGTTAGGGTACGCTTGTGATGATAGCATAGTGGTAGCTTAGCTTATTTACTTGTTCATACTGCTGCTTCTTTACCTTTCATTACTGCACTACTTGTTACTTGTTACTTGTACCGTACATAGAATTGCTAGAGTAGATCTACAGTATTTATTACATCATTAGTTAGATATTGTCACCTGCTTCCACCTTGTTACCCCTTGTTGTCCTCCGCTTCGTCCTCCCGCTCGGTGCCTAGGAGCTGCGGGGCGAGGTGCGGAGGAAACGACTTAGTCTTTTTGACTAATGGTCGGTGACCAACTATTTTTAGGAGCCCGTGGAGATGGAGCACCAGCACGTCGAGGAGGCAGGGCATGAGGAGCAGATACCACTTCAGCAGGCTACTACCACTACTGCGCGTCCTCAGGTGGGACGAGTCTTGATGTTCTAGTTTAGCTTCCGCATTTACCATTTTGTGAGAGAGAGATTTGATGTACTGGGCATAAGCCCTTTTTACTCTTTCTTCTGTACTTTTCTGTGGACTAGTGATGTACTATTCATTTCCTTTATATGATTGTACTGTGACTTGTGGACTGATGACATTTTATACTCAATTATACTTCTTATTTCTCATATTGGCCTACAGGTTTATGATCGTACTAGCCGGCAGAATCGGCGTGTTGCGGTGTCGACTAACCCGTGAGTTAGTGCCACCGTAAGACGGCGGTTCTGGGCATAAGATCCGGTAGCCCTCCTTGGTAAGGGGGAGGGTGGTCTTACAAACTGGTATCACTTGAACAACGATCATATGAGAAAGAAGTCCACAACATGGGACCACCCCCGCCCGAGCATTAGTTTGCGGACAAACTATGCAGCTGAAGCAGTGGTGTGCCCATGTATAAAGTCACATAAATGGTCCACGAAGTACAATGTGTTAGGCCGGTTTTGATTTTAACCTTACCTTTATGCAACCTCCACAGGTCGCAGCGCCGCAAAATGTGGCTTCTCCCCCTCCAGCTGCCACTCCATTCCTACATACGGAGATGGGGCAGACCCTGACGGCGATTTTGGATGCCTTTAGAGCCCAGCAAGTCCCGGCTCCACAGCCAAATCCGGGGTCGAGCTGGTTGAGTGCATTCAAGAGCCTGTCCCCACCGACGTACCGTGGGACAGAGGATGCAGTGAAGACGGAAGAATGGCTGGAGGCCATACACGAGATCTTAGCGGGCATCAGCTGCCCAGTCGGCCAGGCAGTACCTCTAGCCACCTCCGTGCTAGAGGCCCACGCGAAGAGATGGTGGAAGTCAGTCCGGGAGACTACTTATGCGGACTTTGAGTTGTCAGAGATTTCTTGGGAGGAGTTTGGCGATGTGTTCCTGGAGCACTTCGTCTCTGCTACGGACAGGGATGCTTTGGAGGAGAGGTTTTTGAACCTCAGGCAGGGGACCAGATCTGTGATAGAGTACCAGAGGGAGTTCTCCCACTTGGCCAGGTTCGCGGGGATTCAGGACACCGACGACAGGAGGTACGCAAAGAGGTTCTACCGGGGCCTCAGGGATGATCTGAGGCAGGCTCTGTTATTCATTTCACATGGCACATCCAGGCAGATCATCGAGATGGCGAAGAAACTGGAGGCTGACCAGCTGATGGTGCGAGCCGGAGGGAAGAGACCATTTGATGGATCGACATCAGGTGAGAGCAGTAGGGGCTCTCAGAGGGGCAGGACCATTGGATACAGGAGGGGTGGGGGACGTCGTCGTCCCAACTTCAGGCAGGAGCAGGGGCCTCCTCCAGCTTTGGCTCCCCCACCTCTACAGATGCACGATCCGAGGAGACAGGATGACCGAGGCCACCGACAAGTGGTTTGTTATGGGTGCCGCCAGCCAGGGCACATCAGGTCGGAGTGCCCGCACCGATTCCATCCCCCTCCTCCTCCTCCACCTCCAGTGGCCCCTGTACAGCAGGGCCGAGGACGAGGCCGAGGACGAGGCCGAGGCCGGGGATATCATGGCAGGAGGCGCGAGCAGGAGCAGATATACGCCTTGGACCTCACAGAGCCGAGGAATCCCGAGGAGGTCATTACAGGTACTTGAAGTTAATTTTGAGTTTCCTTAAATTTTCCAATGATATATATATAGTACCTGGAACCATAGGATAACAATTAACCTTCACATAAACAAACCTCAGGCATAGTCATGATCAGCGGCAAGCCTGCCCATACTCTTTTCGACACGGGTGCGTCACACTCGTTCGTATCCGAGGCCTTCATCGACGGACTCGAAGGCGTGGAGAGGTTCCCTGGACTAGAGATGAGGGTACGCCTACCCGATGGATCGGAGCTGCGGACCACTGCACATTGTGATATGGAGGCCGAGATTGGCGGCAAGGCATTTGAGGCGCCGGCGACTATCTTGAAGCTGCAGGACTTTGATTTGATCTTGGGCATGGCCTGGTTGCATCGGAACCATGCCCAGATAGATTGCCCGTCCAGGAGGATCACGCTGAGACATGGCGACTCTCATGTTATCGTTGAAGGTATCCAGCCTATCTGCCACCTACTATTATCTTCTATACAGGCTGTGAAGGCCCATGAGCAGGGTGAAGAAGTCTATATTGTCTGCTTCGAGATGGTGGGGACAGAGGCGACTATCTCAGATATTCCGGTGGTTCGGGATTTCTCCGACGTATTCCCGGAGAAATTACCCGGGCTACCGCCTGCTAGAGACTTGGACTTCAGGATTCAGCTAGTGCCGGGAGCGAAGCCGGTGTCCCGAGCACCCTACAGGATGGCTCCTAGAGAGTTAGCAGAGTTCAGAACTCAACTGCAGGAGCTAGTCGAGTCAGGATTTGTACGGCCTAGTTCATCGCCATGGGGAGCGCCAGTTCTATTTGTGAAGAAGAAGGACGGATCACTGCGATTATGTATAGATTACCGGGAGCTGAACCGGTTGACGGTCCGCAACACCTATCCTCTGCCTCGGATAGATGAGTTATTTGACCAACTACAGGGAGCATTCTGGTTCTCCAAGTTAGATTTGCGATCCGGCTATTATCAGCTCCGTATCAGGGAAGAAGACATACCGAAGACGGCTTTCAGTTCGCGCTATGGACTATACGAATTCACGGTGATGCCTTTTGGGCTCACGAATGCTCCTGCTGCATTCATGAGTCTGATGAACCGTGTTTTCGAGCCTTTCTTGGATCGCTTCGTGATAGTATTCATCGACGACATCCTTATTTATTCTCGGACTCAGGAGGAGCATACGGAGCACTTGGCACAGGTCCTGCAGAGGTTGAGGGAGACACAGATGTACGCAAAATTTTCGAAGTGCCAGTTCTGGTTGCAGGAGGTGGCTTTCCTGGGGCACACGATCAGTGGGGCTGGGTTAGCTGTGGACCCAGCCAAGATAGAGACGGTGAGGGATTGGCCACGGCCGAAGACCGCATCTGACATCCGCAGTTTCTTGGGACTAGCCGGCTATTACCGCAAGTTCGTGGAGGGGTTCTCGAGGATAGCACTCCCCCTCACGTCCTTGACGAAGAAGGATGCAGATTTTGTTTGGTCAGAGCGGTGTGAGATGGCTTTTCAGGAGCTGAAGGACCGACTCATCTCATCCCCTATTCTTGCGCTTCCATCCGGGAGCGAAGGATTCCAGATCTACACGGACGCCTCTTATCAGGGGATGGGTGCAGTCTTGATGCAGCATGGACACGTTATCGCTTATGCTTCACGACAGTTGAAGAAGCATGAGCATAATTATCCAGTACATGATCTAGAGCTCGGGGCTGTGGTTTTCGCCCTGAAGATATGGAGGCATTACTTATATGGGATTCATTGTGACATCTTTTCAGATCACAAGAATCTCAAGTATATCGATACTCAGAAGGACCTAAACCTGAGACAGAGGAGGTGGCTGGAGTTTCTCTGTGATTATGATTACAAGATCCACTATCATCCGGGAAAAGCGAACACGGTTGCGGATGCTTTGAGCAGGAGGGCCGGCACTTCTGGACCGGAGCCCCGATTGATGTCCATGGAGCTACTTCAGATGATGGAGGACATGCACATTACCGTGGTGTCCGAGACCGAGCCAGATGTATATAGAGAGTATTTGAGCTCAGTGATCAGCTGCGATGATATACAGGAGCGCATCCGAGCACATCAGAGGCTGGATGCTGCGTTACAGCCGATTTTCAGTGCCCTAGAGAGGGGCAAGGTCGAGGACTACACGCTACAGGATGATCTTCTTCGGTTCCGGGGGCGCATCTACATACCAGCAGGAGGCAGTATCCGGGAGATGACATACTCAGAGAGGCACATTGCTCGAGATATTCAGTGCACCCCGGCATCACCAAGATGTGGGCAGATTTGCGGGGATCTATGTATTGGCCCGGGATGAAGAGGGAGATCACGGATTTTGTGACCCATTGCGAGACCTGCCAGCGTGTGAAGGCGGAATGCAAGAGCCCAGGAGGTTTACTACAGCCACTGCCAATTCCAGAGTGGAAGTTCGAGGACATTGCTATGGACTTTGTACACGGATTGCCTCGCTCCCACTTCGGACATGATTCTATATGGGTTATAGTGGACAGATTGACCAAAGTCGCGCGGTTTATTCCAGTTCGGAAGGATGCCCCAGTCGCAGTTCTGGTGAGACTATTTGTGGAGCAGTACATCAGATATCATGGTATCCCCAGGACTATTATTTCGGACCGTGATGGTCGGTTCACTTCGAGCGAGTGGAGGGCCGTGCATGCTCACTTGGGATCTCGGCTTACCTTTAGTACCGCCTTCCACCCGCAGACCGACGGACAGACCGAGCGGACCATCCGGACCATGGAGGACCTGCTCAGATTATGCATATTGGATACGGGGAGGCCTTGGGAGAGGCTGCTACCATTGATCGAGTTCTCGTATAATAACAGCCACCAGGCTAGCATCAGGATGGCTCCGTACGAGGCGCTCTATGGGAGGAGATGCCGGACACCGCTATCATGGGTACAGGATGTGGACACCAGGGCTCTGGGATCCGATTATATAGAGGACACTGAGGCTCAGATTCGATTGATCAGGGATCGGCTACTGGAGGCCCAGAGCAGACAGGCAAAGTATTATGATGCTCGGCACCGGCAGGTGGAGTTCCAGGTTGGAGACAGGGTATTCTTGAAGATACGTCCGGTACACGGTGTTTCACGGGTGCGGAGGCACAAGAAGCTCAGTCCACGATACATGGGGCCCTACCTGATCCTGGAGCGGGTCGGCCCCTTAGCTTACCGACTGCAGCTGCCACCGGAGTTGGGTGCACTACATGACGTCTTCCATGTCTCTTCCTTACGGAGAGCTCTCCTTCGGCCGGAGCAGCACATCACTACTACAGCCGGACCGGTAGAGCCTGACAGATCAGTGAGATTGGAGCCGATCCGGATTGACGATACAGCCATCCGAGTGTTGCGGAAGAAGAAGGTTCCCCTTGTGAAGGTGCTGTGGTCCAACCATGGACGGGAAGAGCACACTTGGGAGCCGAGAGATCTGATGCTGGAGCAACACCCGGAGCTATTCGCATCAGGTACATTTAAGTTATGCTTTTAAGATTCTTGATAATTCTTGCAATTAGAACCCCGTAGACCCGAACTTAAATTTCGGGGACGAAATTATTTTCTTGTTTATTGGAATTTGTAACATCCCATGTTACTTCTAGACCCCTCAACTTAGATTGGGTTAGGCATGGGGTGAGATTTGAGGAGACCAGCTAGGTTTGACCCAGGTAGTGGGTGGTAGCCATGTGGGGCCCACTATAAGACCATAGTCAAACTAGGTCAAACTAGCCTAAGTGGGTACCCTAGCCACACCATGACCCCACCACATTGCCCTAACCCTAAAGACAATCTAAGTGGCCCCTAGGGTTTGTCACTGGGTCAACATTTTGACCCCAGTTGACCAAGGTCAACCTTGGGCTTAATTTGGTCAAATCCACACCCATAGGCCTAATTAACCTAAGTGGGGCACCCCCTTGACCCAAACCAAGTTGGGTGGTGCCACTAGACCCATTTCCACCAGGTGGGGTCAGTCCACCCACCATAGTTGACCAGTCAACCCCAAAAGTCAAATTGGTCAACAATTTGACCTAAGGAATGAAATGAAGGCCAAGTCACTCCCCCTTGGACCAAGCCCACCAAAATTGGCCCATAGTCAGCCCAAGTGAACAAGACCAACCCTACCCCTCTAAATCAGGAGAGAGAATGCATGCAAGGGGGTAAAATTGGAAATTTTAGGAGAAGAGGAGAGAGAAAGAGGGATGAAGGAAATGGTGGCCACATGGCCACCCCATCAGCTGACTTAGGCTGCCCAAAACCAAGTGGCTGACCTCCCCTCTTCATTTCCAGCAGAATTCCAGAGCTGAGAGCCACATGGCAGCTGGGTGAAATCTCCAAAGCCCAAAACCGAGCTAGCATTGGAGATATCTCCACTTATAGCCCACCTCAGTCCAAACAGAGCTCACCATCAGCTTCAGAAGGCCGAGAGGAGTGGAATTCGACTACTTACTCATGGAAAACGGTGGAGAATTCAACTTTCGGGGAGGAGCTCGCCGGCGCACCACCACCACGGCAAACCGCCGCCTGACCCGCAGCCAAGCCCCGATTATGGTGCGTTTCACTTCACCTCTACCCGCACTAGCTTCTTAGATCAAATAGGCGAGAGATCGGGCTCAATTGAGCCCGATGCCATGTGAGAAAATCTAGAAATTTCTAAGTTTCTGAAACCGCTCGGGATCGCCGTCGCCGCCGTCTCCCGCCGCCCCATCGCCGGGAAATGATAGCCACCACCACCGTGAAGGTGATGGCACCATTGGCCGGAGGTGGCGACGTCTCAGCTGGCCGGAAACCGCCGGCAAAATCGTTCCAGGTCGGCTCGATCTCAGCCGTTGGCTGGAGGTAGACGATAACCCGATCCCGTCAATTCTTACTTAAGATTCGTGCGCCGATTTTAATATAAATCAGTTTAATATATGAATAGTGTCATTTTCTGTCACACTTAATCAGTACTTTTGCATGTTAAATTTAGGCCTCCTTAGAGGCATTTACAGACCCTTAGACCCTCAATGAAAAATGTAGCCTAGGGTCTTACCTTTAAAATGCCACCCTAAACATACATTTTGGAGTAGTGTACAGCCCTGTAGGACATTTCTCTTAGGACTGGTCCTAGACTAGGTCAAAAATTATATTGGATGCCCTGGTCTCAATATTAGTCACCATGATCCCAAATTTTGGGCACATGCATGATTAGGGCTTACTTACCTCCTGCCAAAATTTAGGAATTTTTGGAAAAAAGTTTCCTATAGTTTTTGGTAAAATATCAAAATTTAAATAAATGATATATATGGAGTTCTACTCCTCCCCATGGCCCCAAATTTTGGTGGTGGGTCAGTGGGGTCACCCTTGGTGCATGATAAAATTTTCAGCACCTTGGGATCACTGCATGTGGGAGAATCCACTTGCATGTGCTAGCCTATGTTAAGGCTTGGTGTGCAAATAGCAAAAATGCAAATTGGTGAATTTAGCCCAAGGGTTGCATGCAAGAATTATGAAATTAATTACAGTGGCTCATTAGGGTAAATGTCACTCTTCAAATTAATAATGGAATTTTTGGAATCAAAATTCCATTTATTGGAATTTACTTTATAAATAGCTATTTTGGAATTAAAAATTGGAAAATAGGATTTATTCAAGTACAAATCCAAACAACATTACCAAGGCATAGATTACATCACATTTGACTTAGGAAAATTATGATTCCTCTGTTTTGAAGAACCTTGGAGTAGATACCCTAAATTTCCCATTTTACCCTTATCATGATAATTCTTGAAATGATATATTTATACCTCTGAAAAATTTGGGATTTATTCTACTGTCATAAAATGTTGATATTAGTTTATCATGAATTTCTCAGAATTTTATTGGATGCATTACTTGTGTTAAATTAGTACAATGGCATTTTGGTAAATACCTTATAATGGAACCCCATAGGCCATCTTACATTCAATTTTGATGATTCTCTGCCAATAGCCATAATTTAGTGTCTTAAAGGCTCTGTAATTTTTTTGGAATTTGTTGAGTATATAATGCTTATACTTCATGTGTAAAATGGAATTTATGTGGGATTGTTATTAAATAGAAAATGACAATAAATAATTTAAGGAAAATTATGAAATTCTGAAGGCCAATATTTGGTTAATATACATCTCAGGAAAAATTTCCTAAGTCAGAGGATGCTTAATTAAATCACTTCATGTGTAAAGTGGCCGAGCATTTAAATTAAGAGAATTAATTAAATGACCATTTGGCCAGGAAAAATTATGAGAATCCTTAGGGTAGTTCCCTTAGTCCATAATACCTTAGGATAAATATTTAGAGGCAAGATGCCATAAGTTTTGGAAGATCACATCTCTAGGGTAAACATAGGTCATGGTCTGCATATAACACAAATAGGTCTTGCCTTAGGGAATTACCAGGGGACTGATTATCGGCAGAAATAAGAGAGAGTTCAACATATGTAACCCTGGTGGGTAGAGTTTTTCTTAGTGAGGGATCAAAAGTGCAATTCTTAACTAACAACTGGAGTGGGGATCGGCGGAAGACCGTCGGTTTTCCCGGTAATAACTTAAGTCACTAGGGTTATACTAAAGCAATAAGGAGAGCTGGGAAGATACATGGGTAGCCATCAACTAAAATAAATATCCTTGCGAAAGGGAACGCTGGGCGTAATCCCAACACAGTGAATATAAATCCTAGTGCCCCTTGAGAGCCCTTCACAGGGAATACCGGGGCAGTCCTGGGATTAACCTTAAATCTCTAAGTATAATAAACCGTAGGCAAGAGTAGTTTAATAGGTTAGGACATGTTGTACCTTCTCGGTTTCCGTGTGTGGGCTGGAGAGATTCATGACATATGCTCTGGTCACCCGTTTGGGGTTTGAGGGAGTTGGGGAGAAGTATAAAGGCACTGATGTGCGTTCTCACCCGTTTGGGTTTGAGGGATTCAGGACGGGTTTTGGTCCTGCGAGCGGAAGGCTCGGTATGAATTACTTGCATGTGCATAAATATCGTGGCGGTATGGCATGTAATTATACGGTACTGGCCATTCGTCACACCGATGGCAGTACGGTGCACCAGGCGGTTGTGGGAGTTAGAGGGGCCAGTGGGTTGTTTTACACTGCGGTCTGGAGGACGACCCCCGATAACACACATCCGACCCAACAAGACTGACGGGTTTGTCAGCAAAGTACGTACGCGAGACTCTAGAGTGCACCTTGGACGTGTACAGAGGCGTATGAGAGGGGTCTAAGGCTTGGTAGTGTGCATACCGGTCTAGAAGCGGAGACGCCCGCTCCGCTGCTGCCGTAGCCACAGCGGTGGTACCCGAGAGTGATGCTAGCTCTCAAAAAGTGGGAACTAAAGGTCTGTGATCACAGAGTCGTTGTGTGTGAGTTGCACTTGCCTGCGCATAAAATTGCATCATATCATTCATTCATATTAGGTCATACGCTTCATAGATCCTTATCATATAAATTAGTATGGGCTCTTTTATATGATAAGTTAAATTTCCTGGAAATCCTAACTTATATATTTGTATGGGCATTTATATAAGTTAGGGTACGCTTGTGATGATAGCATAGTGGTAGCTTAGCTTATTTACTTGTTCATACTGATGCTTCTTTACCTTTCATTACTGCACTACTTGTTACTTGTTACTTGTACCGTACATAGAATTGCTAGAGTAGATCTACAGTATTTATTACATCATTAGTTAGATATTGTCACCTGCTTCCACCTTGTTACCCCTTGTTGTCCTCCGCTTCGTCCTCCCGCTCGGTGCCTAGGAGCTGCGGGGCGAGGTGCGGAGGAAACGACTTAGTCTTTTTGACTAATGGTCGGTGACCAACTATTTTTAGGAGCCCGTGGAGATGGAGCACCAGCACGTCGAGGAGGCAGGGCATGAGGAGCAGATACCACTTCAGCAGGCTACTACCACTACTACTGCGCGTCCTCAGGTGGGACGAGTCTTGATGTTCTAGTTTAGCTTCCGCATTTACCATTTTGTGAGAGAGAGATTTGATGTACTGGGCATAAGCCCTTTTTACTCTTTCTTCTGTACTTTTCTGTGGACTAGTGATGTACTATTCATTTCCTTTATATGATTGTACTGTGACTTGTGGACTGATGACATTTTATACTCAATTATACTTCTTATTTCTCATATTGGCCTACAGGTTTATGATCGTACTAGCCGGCAGAATCGGCGTGTTGCGGTGTCGACTAACCCGTGAGTTAGTGCCACCGTAAGACGGCGGTTCTGGGCATAAGATCCGGTAGCCCTCCTTGGTAAGGGGGAGGGGGGTCTTACAACTCGCCCCTCCAACTATCAGTTTCTGTCACCTCCTTGGAGGGTTGATCCGGCCACCCTTTCTCCTCCAAAGAGCTTGCTAAAGCTTTGTCTCCGGCCACCATCGCCATTGCCGACCTCCAAGTTATTGTTTGAGTTCTTAGTTGCAGAACTTGTGAAGCATTTCGCTCCGATTCGAATCAACAACTACAACACAAAGAAGTCGGGTGTGAAGAAGGAAGTGACATCCCTTCGGGATCCCGGATACCTTCCAAAGATCGAGCTAGGACGAGGCTCGACAACCCTCGTTTCCTTCCGCCCGTGAATCTTTGAGAGTCTTCGAGTGCTTGTTGTATTTTATTCCCTCTTTTCTTGGATTTACTTTAAACTGATCTTGTGCTAGTATGCTTGAGGTTTATTAACCATGTTTTGTTCAAGGTCTTGATACGGTTTTGTACGGTGATTTCTTGTTCATGACGTATGTTGATGAGTTTCCTCCTGTTAGAGAAAGTCATGATTGAGCCGTTCTAGCGACTGCTAGAAGCGCGCGTTGCGAAGAGTGTTTTCGACCCTCTTTAGTTTGTTCGTCCTCGCTATTACTCTTTGGAGTAATTCACCCTGGCGACGTGGTGACGGTGACCCACACTAGTTTGATGCTGCTTAGTGTAGGAAAACCAAAATCAAACCCCTCGATTTTATTTAGAATTTTCATTCATTTTTCTGAAAGCAAAATCCATGCGCCCTACTTGCACTCCGTGTGAGATCGATACTTGGGGAAGCTACTCCTCCATTGTTTTACTTGGCTGTGAACGGTAATCTTACCGCCAGCGCATCGAGTTTTTGGCATCGTTGTCGGGGAGTGCAACTGTTGCGTGGATTTTGTTTCTTTTGAGAAACGTTTGTGTGTGTTTTGGTGTTTTTAGTGTTTTCTATTTGTAAGTGTTGCATGTATTCTTAGATATATGGATGTTGTTTGATGATTCCATCCTTTTCTGTACTCACATTGTTCGGTTCGATTTTTGCCACAGGCTAATTCAAAATTCAGGACATTATGATAGCCTCTAACCACCAGGCGGATAACTTTGAGCTGTCCACGGATCTGATCAAGTTTGTCTCGCAGTATTGTTTATTTATGGGTTCCAAGGAGAGAATGCCAGGGCTCATATCGATAGCCTTTTGGAGCTTTGTGGCACTTTTTGCTATACTAGGAAAATGCAGGATGTGGCTATGATTTGACTTTTCGCATTTTCTCTGGCGGGGAAAGCTAGACAATGGTATAGGGATATCTTCCCGAGTGCGCTGACTTAGTGGAAGTGTGTTGAAGTTCAATTCCTCGGAAAGTTCTGTTCACGCACGTTGTTGATACAGGTGAATTTAGATTTGGTCTCGTTCGCGCAGGGTCTTGGTGTGTCACTCTGTGAGGCTTGGGAAAGATTTCAGCTATTGCGATCGAGGTGCTCTGGGCTGGACACATCTGGAGTGTTGTTTTTACAAGTGTTTTATTTCGGTATTCATGAGAGGTTTTGATACCTGTTTGACACAGCCGCTGGTGGTGCCCTCCTTAACAGGACTACGGATGATGCTTGGCGTAATGTGACTGATGTGGCGTGTTCGAGTAGTTTGTGGAAGATGCTTCCTGAGACTGAAGTAGATGGCAGCTCTGGCTTCAGAGCTAACAATACGGGGGAGAGTGAACGTCTTTTCTGTGGTTTTTTGGAATGGTTTGAAAGGTGGTGGCAGTCCCAAGCCGTAATATTGCTACAGCTGCAGGGCATCATCGCTGTTGTTGGTAAGATGTTGAATTTGTGGGTATGTTGTCCTGCTAAAACTGTTAATGCTATGAACCTCAGAAGTGGTAGGTTGGTGGAGAATCCAGTATTGCAGGAGGACCTGCATTCTGAACGTCAGGCTGAGTGCTGTACCGATGTGCCTTCTACGGAACCTTCGGTGAGTTTTACGCCTGAAGTTCAAACTCAGCCAGCGCAACCCCCATTTTCACATAGGTTACAGAATATCAGAAAGGAGAGGCAACGACAAAAGTTTCAGGATATTTTGAAGGGTATTCCGGTTAGCATTCCCATGGTGGATTTGCTGACTCAGGTGCCTCGCTATTCAAAGTGCTTGAAAGATCTTTTGGCCAAACATCGGGCCTTTGAGTTATGCGACAGTATTTCGATCCGGGAGGATTGCCCCACTATGGAAGTTTGACATTTGCCTCTGAAACAAAAAGATCAAGGGAGCTCTATGATTGCTTTCACAATTGGGCGATCTGTGATTAGACTGGCTTTATGCGATTCGGGAGCATCTATCAACATAATGCCGCTATCCGTCTTCCGTGAGCTGGACTCTGGGGTTCTCAG
The DNA here is from genome assembly GCA_039583875.1 of Platanthera guangdongensis. Classification (NCBI taxonomy): domain Eukaryota; kingdom Viridiplantae; phylum Streptophyta; class Magnoliopsida; order Asparagales; family Orchidaceae; genus Platanthera; species Platanthera guangdongensis. The sequence continues at coordinate 127,452,120 of CM077164.1, forward strand.
GCCCATTAATGTCATTCTACAGTTAGTTGATCGGTCGAAGAAACCTGTGGGAGTGGTTGAATATCACACGGTTGCTATTAAACGGATTCGCCTTTCCGGTGGACTTTGTTATACTTGACATTGAGAATATGTCTGACGCTCCCAATATTCTGGGGTGGCAATTCCTTGCCACTGCCAGGGCCATCCTTGATACGGAGAAGGGTTTGTTGACGGTGCGCCTTGGATCAAAAGAAACTGTTTTAGATATGTATAAGGCATCAAGGGAGGTTGACCAAGCAGAGTTGGGTGCTATGGAGTTTCAGGAGGATGAAGTTGAGTTACGGGGTCCCGATATGGGCATTCTGGAAAGGCCTCATGAGGCACGGGATGGAGTCCACGAGCATGCGGTCGTTCCCCCGTTCGATTCCGATGACTTTTGTGAGCTCAAGCAGCTTCCTGATACTCTGAAGTATGCCTTTCTAGGGGAGAAAGACACTCACCCCATCATTATTTCAACATACCTTACGGCTGATCAGGAATGTCATCTCGTTGAGTTGCTAAAGTTACATAGGAAAGCATTTGGGTGGAAAATTTCATATGTTCAAGGGATCAGTCCCGCTGTTTGCATGCACAAGATTTTACTAGAGGATAACTTCAAGCCATCTGCCCAACTTCAACCCTAATTAAATCCTATGCTGCAGGAGGTGTTGAAAAAAGGAGGTTATCAAACTTTTGGATGCTGGGAATATTTACCCCATAAGCGACAGTGAATGGGTGAGTCTGGTTCAGCTAGTCCCCAAAAAGGAGTTGTTACTGTCATTCGTAATGAGATTGACGACCCGGTTACTACTAGGCATGTTATTGGATGGAGAGTTTGCATTGATTATCAAAAGTTAAATGCGGCGACCAGAAAAGACCACTTCCCACTGCCATTCATGGACTAGATGCTGGAAAGGATGGCCGGGCATGGGTACTATGTCTCTTGGATGGGTATTCGCGATATTATCTGCTGGCCATTGCCCCTGAGGACCAAGAAAAGATGACGTTTACATGCTCGTCAGGTACTTTTGCTTTCCGACGACTTCCTTTTGGGTTGTGCAATGGTGTAGCCACTTTTCAACGTTGCATGACTGCAATTTTTTGTGAAATGGTTGGAGATTTCTTAGAAGTGTTCATGGATTACTTTTCCCTATTTGGTGATAGCTTTGATGGAGCATTGCGCAACCTCTTGTTGGTCTTGTGGCGCTGCGAGGCTACCAATTTACTGCTCAACTGGGAGAAGTGCCATTTGATTGTGCGCGAGGGGATTGTTTTGGGGCACAAAGTCTCTCAGCTGGGGCACAACGTCTCTTCTTGGGGCATGCTGGGTTCTATCGGCGCTTCATTCGGGTTTTCTCGGCTATAGCTAATCCCTTATCCAATCTTTTGGTGAAGGATACTAAGTTTGAGTTTAATGATGACTGTCATCGGTCATTTAAATGCTTGAAAGATCGCTTGGTTACTGCCCTAAATCTCTCATCCACTAATTGGACAGTGCCTTTTGAGTTAATGTGTGATGCTATTGATGTGGCAGTGGGGGCTGTGTTGGGGCAGCGTAAAAATAAAATCTTCCATACAATTGCTTACGCGAGTCAGACATTGAATGATGTGCAGCTAAATTTCACACACTACCGAGAAGGAGTTCTTGTCTGTCGTCTTTGCTTTTGAAAAGTTCCACTCCTATTTTGTAACACCCCCGATTTTCCAGTGATTTATTTAATTTCTTATTTGACGTATTATGACGTCAGAGCGTTATGTTAGCGCGTGTTGGTCATGTGACGTTGTTAGAGCGTGCTCTTAGCTCTTTAGGTTCCCTGCGTGGCTTGGTGATGCCTGGTAGCAAGATTTCCTAGCGAGCCGGAGTCTGTTTGGTGACTCGGTGGAGCCTCTTGGGGAACACTTGTGTTTTGGCTTCGGGAGAATTTTGCCCGAGTTTTGTTCGTCAGATTTTGTTACCGACCTTGTTGTTAGCGCGTTTTGCGTTCGTTAGGTTTGACCGGCCAAATTTTAGGATTTGCGTCGGGAGTGGAAAATTTTACATTAGGAAATTAGATCGGCTAATTTTAGACTTGCTCGTCAAGTTTCGTCGCGTTCCGAGCATTTTTGGAGCCTCGGCGCGCGATTGTAGTTTGTATGTGTTCGCGTACGCCGTTAAATTTAGAAATTATTATCTCGAAAACGGTGCGTCGGAATTCGATTTCGACTTCGCCGTTGGATTCGTAGCATCGTCATTCGCCTACGGTGCGAATTTCGTTCGATTCGGCGCGCGTTTGGCCCTCTGTAACGATATATGTTATATCGTTTGTTTTAAATAATTATAAATATTAATATTATATATTTATAAAGTATTTAAATAAAAAAAATAAATAATAAAATAAAATATTAGGGAATCGGTGAGAATGATTCTCACCGAATCGGTGAGAATCATTCTCACCGAATCGGTGAGAATCATTCTCACCGAATCGGTGAGAATCATTCTCACCGATCGGTTTTCCCCCTTTTTATGTTAATTATATGTAATAAATATTATATTATATTAATAATAAATATAATAATAATATTATTATTATTATTAGGTATATATGTATATATAAGTTAAAGAAGAAAAATCTTCTTCTTCCCCCGATCAGCCCCCCCCCCCTCCTGTGCGTAAAATATTTGGCGTGTGCGGAACCCTTCCGTTCGCGAATCTTCCGGCGGACGCCACCGCCGATCCGGTGGACGAAATTTCGATCCGATCGCGGCGTTGGAAAGCTCTCGGCGAGAGCTTCGAGATCGCGGTAATTTTTTCCCGTTTCGGTGATCGTTTCGCCATAGATGTTTTTCGGCCCTAACCCCGGTTGTCCGTTTTTTCACCGAATCGGTGAGAATGATTCTCACCGAATCGGTGAGAATCATTCTCACCGAATCGGTGAGAATCATTCTCACCGAATCGTGAGAATCATTCTCACCGAATCGGTGAGAATCATTCTCACCGATCGGTTTTCCCCCTTTTTATGTTAATTATATGTAATAAATATTATATTATATTAATAATAAATATAATAATAATATTATTATTATTATTAGGTATATATGTATATATAAGTTAAAGAAGAAAAATCTTCTTCTTCCCCCGATCAGCCCCCCCCCCCTCCTGTGCGTAAAATATTTGGCGTGTGCGGAACCCTTCCGTTCGCGAATCTTCCGGCGGACGCCACCGCCGATCCGGTGGACGAAATTTCGATCCGATCGCGGCGTTGGAAAGCTCTCGGCGAGAGCTTCGAGATCGCGGTAAGTTTTTCCCGTTTCGGTGATCGTTTCGCCATAGATGTTTTTCGGCCCTAACCCCGGTTGTCCGTTTTTTCGTAGATCTCGTCTCCGCGTGTCCCCTTTTGGACGGATCTACGTGGTGGAGTATTTTTGGGTGACGTTTTCAAGATCGATTTGAGGCAAGTGGATTTCTCCCCTCTTGCGTGCCTCCATGAGTTGTATTTCGCTTTATTATTTCTCCTTGTCGTAGAATACCGGAATAGTATAGGTGAGACTAGAAATATTCCTAGGTTAGGGCGTGTAGTCGGCCTAAACTAGGAAGTTTCGGAATTTATTTTAGTATAATTCGGCGGGTAGGGGGAAATAATTCGGCGAGTTTTGGTTGTAGAACTTGGTAGTTTCTAAGTGGTGTTGTCGGCTAGTTTTGGCGCCGAATCGTGGATCCTTAGCATGTGGTAGTTGGGTTTCTGAAGGAGTATGGTACCAGGGGAGTTCGAGTCGTGGCCACCACCATTCCCTCCTTTGGACATTTTGGGTTCCTGTAAGAGGTTGGAACTCTATGTGTGTGGACCCTGTGGCGGCCCCTTTAGTACTCTTGAGACACCTGGACCTGGTTGTTCGGTTGTGACTGTTCTTAGTCTCCGACACAGGTTTGGGATTTGTGCCAGTGCTAACGATTTACAAGTTTAGGACTGTTAGTTCCTTTCATACTGTTCATTTGATGCATATTGGTTTCCTCTTTGTCTCTGCAGGCTTGAGCGGAGTTTGGTACGTTTTAGTACTTGTTGCATTTCTCTCACTTTACTGACTGTTTTACTTACATTTTGTCTCTTTTTGGATTATTTAGCTGAGATTTTCAGCATCTCCCTTGCAGGGTTGGTAACCCTTTTTCTTTCTGCTCTTTTCATTCGATTATTATCTGATGTTTCTTTGCCTCCTGTTTTATTATTTCTTGCTGAGGTGTTCTTCTTTTGAATGCCTCAGGTTCAGGTCTGTAGCCGGCTGTGCGGCTAGTTTCAGGAGTTTCCTTGTGGACTGCGTTGTGGCAGTGTTTTCCTCACTTGTTGAGGTAGTTCTTTAGTTTTGTAGTAGTACAGACATACATGCTCGCCAGCGAGTTTGTGTCAGGTTGTTGACGCTCGTTGGTGATTTTCCTTTGTGATACTAAGTCTTTGCTTAGCTGCTAATTTACCTGCTTTGTGATAGTTTCACTTACTCTCTGGGAATGTTTTATGTTAGGTTGCTAGTTACTTTAAAACCTATAAAGAACTACTATATGTATTGCATGATCAGCATATTTTATAAAAGCTCAATCATTATTTTCCAAATGCGTAAAAAGACTGTCTTCTTTATAAATATTATAAATTGAAATCTAGGATCTTGCATAGTGTAAGTTGTCCTCTTAGGACACTTATGCGCTCTTTTAGGATGTTAAACATAAATGAAGTATTTTTCCGCTACGTATAAAAATAGTTTTCAAACCGTGGACTATCTGATCCACTGAGCCGAGGGATACGGCCAATTAATTTAAAAATCAGTTTTCTATTCATTTTAACTTATGATTTGAAGGATTAGAGGGTCGCCTGAGCGTCAGCAGTTATCCCCTGCTTGACGTGGCATCACAGCTCGTAGTTATCTTGTGCTCTGATTTATTTATTAATGAGAAAATGCGGGTTGTGACAGTTGGTATCAGAGGGAGGTTGCTTGACAAATTGTCGGGCAACCCGTCCATGTAAGTATTAGGTGTTTAGAGTCATATCATACACACACCGATATGTCATCAGCACGTCTTGGCTGAAGCACGAACACTACACTCATAGCATGACATGAAGTATACGAGGCATATTATGTAGTATGGGATGCATACTATGTGTTCGTATATGGATCCACCATAGGAGGCAACATGTGAGGGTTATGTAGTATGGGATGCATAACCTCACCACATGAATGCGGATAGCACGTTTTCTTTTTCGTTGCATGGAAATTTATGTAGTATGGGATGCATAACATTTTCATGTGTACGCCGCTCATAACATGCATTAGGGCATTTTTAGAATGCATAGCACAATCATGCATACCATAACATTGCATAAGCACAACGTGCCAAGCTAAAGATTTGCAGGATGACATGTGTACACACATAATTTTTGAGTCAAAAAGAATATAAATTCATGCATTCCCGATCTAGGCACAAGAGTTAGTGTGATGATAGTGAATCATCGTAGGATAAGCATATCATCATTATTGAAAATCCCAGAGCAAGCTAGCAGCATGAGCAAGTACTTAAGTATGTATTGTTTGTACTATGTTGTTTGGTTCTAGTGGGTGGGCTAGGTGTCTAATTAGTGTTTTGTTGTCCCATTAGAATGTCGAGGCGTCCTTCGACAAGGTTGACTCCCCAATCGGAGGGAGAATCTTCAGGTGCGCAGAGCAGCGCAATGATAGAATGTCTGCGACAAAGCAATGAAGCCTTGTCAAAGCAAGTAGTGGATTTGCAGTCTCAGGTCCAGTCCTTGTTAGCAGTTGTGGCAGGGCAAATTCCGAGAGTTCAGGACCCTGTTTTGGGTCAAGCTGTCCCTGTTCCCCCACTCCTCTGGTGCCTCCGGTCGTGGTGCCACCAGAGATGACCTTTATTTCTCAGTTTCAGCGACTTAGGCCTCCGACGTATGATGGCAAGGCAGATTACATGGTCTTAGACGATTGGATGATATCAATCGAGGAGATGTTCTCATACTCCGGGATCACTGATGATCAGAAAGTGATGTTAGCCGCATATCAGCTCAAAGGGTTGGCAAAGGGCTTGTGGCTGAGGGAGAAAGAAGGTCTGAAGGACGGGTGTTCCTGGGAGTCCTTTAAGGAGCTACTTCTGAGCAAGTTTCTGCCATCGGTCGAGAGGGACCGTCTGATGAATGATTTCCTGCACTTAAAGCAGAGGCAGCTCACGGTTAGTGAGTACGAAATCGAGTTTAGTAAGCTAAGCCGATTTGCCCCAGACTTGGTGAGTTCCGATGAAAATAGAAGCAAGCGATTTCTGGCTGGGCTAAGGAGTGACGTCCAGCAATTAGCAAGTGCCTATGCGACCTCAAGTTATGCTGGTATGGTGGAAGCTGCCTTAAAGGTAGAGGCAATTGATAACGCCAAGAATCGAGGTCAACAACTGAGAAAGGATAAAAGAAAGTCTGATGAGGGTAAGAGTACTCAGGTCCCTGACGCTGCTCCGAGGAAGAGAAATAAAGAGGTATGCAGTTTCTGTGGCCGACCGGGCCATCCATTTGAAAGGTGCTATCAAAGATTAGGAGCTCAGAAGAAAGAGCAGATTCATGCGATCCAAGGTATCCCAAAGAAAGACTTGTTTTGTTCTGTATGCAAGAAGCCGGGGCACGATGCTGCCCATTGCTGGAAGAAGACGAGAAGTTGTTTCTTGTGCGGCCAAGAGGGTCATCTCAAGTATCAGTGCCCGCAAGCTCAGCTTACTCCGCAGCCAGTTCCTCTTCAGGCTTTGCCGCCGCCGCAGCGAGTGGAAAAGGGAAAAGGAAAGTTGAACGTGGTCTCTATGGAGGAAGCTCGGGCATCCACGCAAGTGATATCAGGTTAGATTCTCCCCTAATTTTAATGTTTAGCTCATAGTTATAGTTTTGAGCGTTCGCTTCCTTAGTCGCGTGTGCAATTTTATAGGATGATTTAAGGTAAAGAACCGCTGGGCGCGTGTTCTGTTCGATTCCGGCACTACCCACTCATTTGTGGCTAGGGCCTTCGTAGAGCGATACCGTTTGAATCTCGATCGTGTTGGTGATGCGTTCTGTGTCAAGTTTCCTTCAGGCGAATCTGTAGTTTCGGATCAGGGTATTCAGAGTTGTCCGATTTTACTAGGCGATTTTCTCGCGATTGCTGATTTGAAGCTGTTGGATCTGGAAGACTTCGATGTGATCCTAAGCATGGACTGGTTGTCCAGATATGATGCTGTGATCCAATGCAAGGGTAAACGCTTGGACTTCAGGATGGACAACGGTCAGCCCGGGAGTGTTTACGGTTATCCGCGCCAAGATTCTCCGACTATATCGGCGGTATGTGCTCGGAAGCTTGTAGGTTCCGGATGTTTTGCTTGTTTGGTTTCGGTTTTAGAAACCAAGGTTAGTTTGCCGCGTTTGGAGGAGATCCCGGTGGTTCGTGATTTTTCTGATGTCTTTCCAGCTAATCTTCCTGGTCTCCCGCCTGATCGAGACGTGGAGTTTGTTATAGATTTGGAGCCGGGTACGCGTCCTATTGCCAAGGCGCCTTACCGGATGGCCCCACGCGAACTGGAGGAGTTGCGTATCCAGTTAGACGAGTTGCTTGAGAACGGATTTATAAGGCCGAGTTCTTCGCCTTGGGGTGCTCCCGTTTTGTTCGTCAAGAAAAAAAGATGGATCGATGAGGTTGTGCATCGATTATAGGGAGCTAAATAAGGTAACGATCAAGAATAGGTATCCGTTGCCGAGGATAGATGATTTGTTTGATCAACTGCGAGGCAGCGCCGTGTTCTCTAAGATTGACCTTCGTTCGGGCTACCACCAGTTAAGGATCCGTGAATCAGATATCCCGCGGACTGCCTTCCGTTCCAGACATGGACATTTTGAATTTTTGGTGATGTCGTTTGGTTTGACCAACGCACCTTCTGCTTTCATGGACATGATGAACAGGGTTTTCAAGGACTTTCTGGACAAGTTTGTAGTCGTACTTATAGACGATGTGTTGGTGTATTCACGCAATGTTGAGGAGCATGACCAACATTTGCGTCTAGTTTTATCTGCCTTGAGGGACCATAGGTTGTTCGCCAAGCTAAGTAAATGCGAGTTCTGGTTGCCTCAGGTTTCTTTCCTGGGTCATGTGGTTAACAAGGACGGAATCTCTGTCGACCCAGAAAAGATAGCCGCAGTTATGGAATGGACGAGGCCTGCCACACCCAAAGAAATAAGAAGCTTCCTAGGGTTGGCTGGCTACTATAGAAGATTTGTAGAGGGTTTCTCTACGTTATCTGTGCCATTGACCAAATTGACGCAGAAGAATGCAGCATTTGTGTGGAGCGATAAGTGCGAAGAGGCGTTCCAAGAGCTAAAGAATAGACTGTGCACTGCTCCGATATTGACATTGCCTACGGAAGGAGTAGACTATGCCGTTTACGTGGACGCATCCCACGTGGGTCTTGGTTGTGTGCTGATGCAAGAAGGAAAAGTGATTGCGTATGGGTCAAGACAACTTAAGATTCATGAAAGGAACTACCCTACGCATGACTTGGAATTCGCAGCAGTTATTTATGCATTGAAATTATGGAGACACTTGTTGTATGGCGCGCAGTGCAAGATTTATACAGATCATAAGAGTTTGAAGTACGTCTTCACTCAAAAGGAGTTGATCTTGCGCCAGCGCAGATGGTTAGAGTATGTGGCTGATTATGAAGTGTAGATCCTATACCATCCGGGTAAGGCTAACGTGGTAGCCGACGCCTTAAGCAGGAAGACAGGGAAAATTTTCAATCTCTCCACTGAGTTGTTAGTAGAAGAGTTCCTTTTAATGGATATTTCAGTTGGTAGATGTGACTCGCCAAGCAGTTTGGAAGTGTCTGAACCTTCATGGATTTCTCTTACGAGGCTTCATCAAAAGGACGATCCCGATCTACTGCACCTTCATAATAGAACTGAGAAGGGGGAGCTTCCTGACTCTTCGATCGATGACACGGGTACTCTAAAGTACCGCGGTAGATTTTGCGTCCCCAATTTTCGAGATATTCAAGTTAAGTTGTGCAGTAAGGCACACGGTTCAAGTGTGGCCTACCATCCAGGGTCTACAAAAATGTATAAGGACTTGAAACAGATTGCCTGGTGGATTGGGATGAAGGGTGACATTGCAAGGTTTGTGTCAGAATGTTTTACGTGCAAAAGAGTTAAGGCTGATCATGGAAGGCCTGGTGGAAAGTTAGCGCCTTTAAAGATTCCAACTTGGAAGTGGGAGAGTATCTCAATGGATTTCATTACTGGTTTGTCGAGATCTCCCCGAGGGCATGACTCTGTTTGGGTGATTGTTGATAGATTAACAAAGTGTGCGCACTTCGTACCCTTTCAGATTGGTTACTCGATGAAAAAGATAGCGGAGCTATATTTGAATGAAGTTATCAGTTACATGGAGTACCCGTAAGTATAGTATCAGATCGAGACTCCAGGTTTACGTCTCGTTTCTAGAAGAGCCTTCAAGAAGGATTGGGAACTGACTTGAGATATTCTACCGCATACCATCCACAGACCAATGGTCAAATAGAGCGTGTTAATCAGACTGTGGAAGATATGATCCGTTGTTATATATTAGACCACGGAGGAGCGTGGGATGAACGCTTGAGATTGATGGAGTTCGCATACAATAATAGTTATCAAGAGAGTCTGCAAATGGCTCCTTTCGAAGCGCTATATGGAAGACGATGTAGAACTCCTATATTTTGGGCTGAGGTTGGTGAGAGGCCGATGTTAGGTCCAGATGCCTTAGAAGAAATGGAAGTCTCTGTAAAGCTTATTCGAGAGAAGCTTCGGATAGCTCAAGAGCGATACGAGAAGAACGCCAATCGGCGTAGGTCCGTTTTGGAATTTTCTGTGGGGACATGGTATTCCTTAAGGTTTCCCCGATGGTTGGAGTGAAGAGGTTCGGTAAGAACCATAAGTTGGACCCAAGGTATGTGGGACCATTTGAAATTGTGGAGCGGATTGGTGTGTCAGCCTACAAGTTGAAATTGCCCGAAAATTTTCCTGGCGTGCACAATGTTTTTCACGTGAGCCAACTGCGGAGGTGCGTGCTTAGTGACAGACAAGTTCTGGATGCAGTGCCCCAGTTGGATTCTAACCTTTCCTACGTGGAAGTTCCTATTTGTGTTTTGGATGTGCAAGATCGAGTGTTGCGGAGAAAGACAATGCCGATGGTAAAGATTTTGTGGAGAAACCAAGACGTGGAGAGCGCGACTTGGGAGCTGGAGTCAGCTATGAGGGAGGCGCATCCTCATTTGTTCTCCTAGCTGTGCTCGGTAAGCATTCGATAACCCTTGGTTATTTTCTTTTCCTTCTTTGGTAGAAGTGTTTTGTGCGTAAAGTTTCGGGACGAAACTTTCTTTTAGGGGGAGTGACTGTAACACCCCCGATTTTCCAGTGATTTATTTAATTTCTTATTTGACGTATTATGACATCAGAGCGTTATGTTAGCGCGTGTTGGTCATGTGACGTTGTTAGAGCGTGCTCTTAGCTCTTTAGGTTCCTTGCGTGGCTTGGTGATGCCTGGTAGCAAGATTTCCTATCGAGCCGGAGTCTGTTTGGTGACTCGGTGGAGCCTCTTGGGGAATACTTGTGTTTTGGCTTCGGGAGAATTTTGCCCGAGTTTTGTTCGTCGGATTTTGTTACCGACCTTGTTGTTAGCGCATTTTGCGTTCGTTAGGTTTGACCGGCCAAATTTTGGGATTTGCGTCGGGAGTGGAAAATTTTACATTAGGAAATTAGATCGGCTAATTTTAGACTTGCTCGTCAAGTTTCGTCGCGTTCCGAGCATTTTTGGAGCCTCGGCGCGCGATTGTAGTTTGTATGTGTTCGTGTACGCCGTTAACTTTAGAAATTATTATCTCGAAAACGGTGCGTCAGAATTCGATTTCGACTTCGCCGTTGGATTCGTAGCATCGTCATTCGCCTACGGTGCGAATTTCGTTCGATTCGGCGCGCGTTTGGCCCTCCGTAACGATATATGTTATATCGTTTGTTTTAAATAATTATAAATATTAATATTATATATTTATAAAGTATTTAAATAAAAAAAAATAAATAATAAAATAAAATATTAGGGAATCGGTGAGAATGATTCTCACCGAATCGGTGAGAATGATTCTCACCGATCGGTTTTCCCCCTTTTTATGTTAATTATATGTAATAAATATTATATTATATTAATAATAAATATAATAATATTATTATTATTATTATTAGGTATATATGTATATATAAGTTAAAGAAGAAAAATCTTCTTCTTCCCCCGATCAGCCCCCCCTCCTGTGCGTAAAATATTTGGCGTGTGCGGAACCCTTCCGTTCGCGAATCTTCCGGCGGCCGCCACCGCCGATCCGGTGGACGAAATTTCAATCCGATCGCGCCGTTGGAAAGCTCTCGGCGAGAGCTTCGAGGTCGCGGTAAGTTTTTCCCGTTTCGGTGATCGTTTCGCCATAGATTTTTTTCGGCCCTAACCCCGGTTGTCCGTTTTTTCGTAGATCTCGTCTTCGCGTGTCCCCTTTTGGACGGATCTACGTGGTGGAGTATTTTTGGGTGACGTTTTCAAGATCGATTTGAGGCAAGTGGATTTCTCCCCTCTTGCGTGCCTCCATGGGTTGTATTTCACTTTATTATTTCTCCTTGTCGTAGAATACCGGAATAGTATATGTGAGACTAGAAATATTCCTAGGTTAGGGCGTGTAGTCGGCCTAAACTAGGAAGTTTCGGAATTTATTTTAGTATAATTCGGCGGGTAGGGGGAAATAATTCGGCGGGTTTTGGTTGTAGAACTTGGTAGTTTCTAAGTGGTGTTGTCGGCTAGTTTTGGCGCCGAATCGTGGATCCTTAGCATGTGGTAGCTGGGTTTCTGAAGGAGTATGGTACCAGGGGAGTTCGAGCCGTGGCCACCACCATTCCCTCCTTTGGACATTTTGGGTTCCTGTAAGAGGTTGGAACTCTATGTGTGTGGACCCTGTGGCGGCCCCTTTAGTACTCTTGAGACACCTGGACCTGGTTGTTCGGTTGTGACTGTTCTTAGTCTCCGACACAGGTTTGGGATTTGTGCCAGTGCTAACGATTTACAAGTTTAGGACTGTTAGTTCCTTTCATACTGTTCATTTGATGCATATTGGTTTCCTCTTTGTCTCTGCAGGCTTGAGCGTAGTTTGGTACGTTTTAGTACTTGTTGCATTTCTCTCACTTTACTGACTGTTTTACTTACATTTTGTCTCTTTTTGGATTATTTAGCTGAGATTTTCAGCATCTCTCTTGCAGGGTTGGTAACCCTTTTTCTTTCTGCTCTTTTCATTCGATTATTATCTGATGTTTCTTTGCCTCCTGTTTTATTATTTCTTGCTGAGGTGTTCTTCTTTTGAATGCCTCAGGTTCAGGTCTGTAGCCGGCTGTGCGGCTAGTTTCAGGTGTTTCCTTGTGGACTGCGTTGTGGCAGTGTTTTCCTCACTTGTTGAGGTAGTTCTTTAGTTTTGTAGTAGTACAAACATACATGCTCGCCAGCGAGTTCGTGTCAGGTTGTTGACGCTCGTTGGTGATTTTCCTTTGTGATACTAAGTCTTTGCTTAGCTGCTAGTTTACCTGCTTTGTGATACTTTCACTTGCTCTCTGGGAATGTTTTGTGCTAGGTTGCTAGTTACTTTAAAACCTATAAAGAACTACTATATGTATTGCATGATCAGCATGTTTTATAAAAGCTCAATCATTATTTTTCAAATGCGTAAAAAGACTGTCTTCTTTATAAATATTATAAATTGAAATCTAGGATCTTGCATAGTGTAAGTTATCCTCTTAGGACACTTATGCGCTCTTTTAGGATGTTAAGCATAAATGAAGTATTTTTCCGCTACGTATAAAAATAGTTTTCAAACCGTGGACTATCTGATCCACTGAGCCGAGGGATACGGCCAATTAATTTAAAAATCAGTTTTCTATTCATTTTAACTTATGATTTGAAGGATTAGAGGGTCGCCTGAGCGTCAGCAGTTATCCCCTGCTTGACGTGGCATCACAGCTCGTAGTTATCTTGTGCTCTGATTTATTTATTAATGAGAAAATGCGGGTTGTGACATATTTGGTCCTTTCCAAGGTGGTGGTGCACTCTGACCATGCGGCCATTCGCTTCCTCATGCGCAAGAAAGATGCCAAACCTCGGCTTATGTGTTGGATTTTATTACTGCAGGGATATGATATGGAAATTTGGGATCCCCGAGGAATTGATAATGTGATTGCCGATCATCTGTCGAGACTCGACGGGGGAGGATGTGAGGATTCGCTTGGAATTTCCATTTCTGATGCCTTTCCTGATGAAGGCCTCTTCGCACTTTCTTCTGCTATGCCTGCTCTGTGGTATGCTGATTTTGCCAATTTTTGGCAAGCATAGCATTGCCTCCGCATTTAACGTATCAGCAAAAGAAAAAGTTTTTCTCTGACGTCAAATATTACCTTTGGGAGGATCCACTCTTGTTCCGTACCTGCGCTGATGGTATTATTCGACGTTGAATCCCAGAACTTGAGGTTAAAGACATTCTGAGGCAATACCATGATCGTGAGGTAGGTGGATATTTTGGTACCGCACGGACAGCTCGCAAGGTCCTTCAGTGTGGATTTTTTTGGCCTACGCTATTTCGGGATTCTTTTACATATGTCAAAGAGTGCAACAAATGTCAATGCACTGGAAACATCACTCGTCGTGATGAGATGCCTCTGAACAACATGCTGTTCTGCGAGTTATTTGATGTTTGGGTAATTGACTTTATGGGTCCCTTCCCCATGTCGCATGGGAAGCAGTACATCTTGGTCGCTGTTGATTATGTGTCCAAATGGGTGGAGGCAGAGGCGGTTGCATCGAATGATGCTCGCACCGTACTCTACTTCCTGCATAAAAATATCTTATCCTGCTTTGGTGCCCCGAGGACTATAATTAGTGACGGAGGTAGTCATTTATACAACCAACAATTCACTCAATTGCTGAAAAGGTTCGGTGTTCATCATAAGGTTGCATTGGCGTATCATCCCCAGACTTGTGGTCAAGTGGAAGTTTCGAACAGAGAGCTGAAGCGAATTCTGGAAAAATCCATCAACTCCAACCGAAAGGAATGGGCAAAGAGAGTGGATGATGCTCTTTGGGCCTATCGAACGACATATAAGATGTCCATTGGGATGTTTCCATTCCAACTGGTTTATGGGAAATCTTGCCACCTTCTGGTTGAATTGGAACACAAGGCCCCGTGGGCAACTAAATTGCTCAACATGGACTTCAAGGAGGTGTCGTGTAGGAGGCAGGGGTAGATTTGCGAGCTCGACGAATTCCTCTTTCCCGCGTATGAAAGAACGAGCATATATAAGGAAAGGACCAAACGCTGGCATGATAGTCATATCTTGCCCAAGGAATTCAAGCCGGACGACCAGGTTCTTTTGTATAATTCATGCTTACGACTTTTCCCTGGGAAGTTGAAATCCAAATGGAGTAGTCCTTATACTATAGTGATTGTTTCTCCCTATAGCGCAATTGAGATTCAATATAATAAGGATATTACTTTGAAAGTGAATGGGCACTGTTTGAAGCAGTTTGATGGTGGTGTTATTGAAAAAGACATACTGCATGTGGTTATAAGATCCCAATGATAGCTTGGCTTCAAGAGTTGTTTTACTTTCACTAGTTTTTTAATTTACTTTCTTGATCGAGTGGTTACCTGAACATTATATAAAACTGTTAATACAGGTGTTTGGTCCACCTTAAGGACGGTAAAGAAAAGTGCTTCTGGGAGACAACCCAATTTTGCTGCGTTTAATTTGTTTGCTTAGCGTTTTGAGTATGCATGCCTATTATTTGCTTCGTTGGAGATGAGCTTCTTGCAGGTGATTTTGTCTGGGTCGTGGGCTTGTTGATCAAGTTTAAAGCCAATCTTCTTGTATGCTCATCTTCTGAGCATTGGGTAACTTCTCCCCTTTTATCATTTTAATTTTAATTGCAACATATTTTGCTGTGCTTCTTAACTTAAGTCTGGGGGATAGCTTGTCAATGTAACCTTTGCATGTGCACTTCATTTGCATACCAGTAGCTTTTTTTAATTTATTTGTTTAGTTCATTGCATTGCGCATCTTTGCACCCACATGAGCGCGTACTTAGCTTTTTGAATACGACGAGTCAAACTTGTTTCTTTCGTTAGATTTAGAAAAATTACCTTGCTAACAAAAGATTGTGAGATGGGGTAAAATGTTGACCTTGCTATGCTCCTAGTCGAGTGCTCCCGTCTCGTGTAGAAATTAGAGTAGAATTAATTTTTCTACATGCTTTTAATTTTATATTTTTTAAATTCCGTAAATTCTTTTTATTCTACTCAAAAATTGCTGAATCCGGTGTGAATCTGATGGTAGTTAAGGGATGTGTGTAGACAGCCGTTAGATTCGTATTGCTCGAGTCGGGAGGATGGATAGTCTTTCTCGTTGTCTAAGAACTTGCTCCAAGCTACTCTCGAAGCATTATTGCATGGTTAGTCTAGCGTGAGTGTGATGTCGGCCATCATTTTGGACAGGTTGAGCTTTGTACCCGTTCCTATCATTTTGTCCTCACTAGCCCCGTTGTGCCTACCCCTCCTTTGATTCAGCTCCACTTTTTTCACCAAAGCCTAGTAGCTGACCCTAGTCGCACACCCAAGTCTAGCATTACTGTTTTCTAATTTGAATATTGGGGATGTTGAAGCGGTGTTGTTCTAGGTGAAATGTGTGGTTGTGCTCCCATGAATGTATTTGCTGGAATTGTGCATAAGAAAAAGAAAAAAATAATAATAAGAAGAAAACTTATAAAAAGAAAATTTGGAAAAGAAAGAAAAAGATGAAGGCAAAGCATACATGGAAATCTAATTTGAGTTAGTTTATTTTGTGGCGTAGGCGGTGCACACACCCGTATTTCAAAAAAATTAAGTCTGGGGGTGTGGTGTGCCCGTGTGTTTTGTGGGTAGCGAATAGACTCTTTTGGTGCTAGCTCAACTGGGGTTTGTGTGTAGCCTTAATTTTTATCCTTGATTACCCTGCCATAACCCAAGCCCCATTACCACCCAAAGTCCTACGGACTTGTGCTTAAGGAAAACTAGTGTCACGGAGAGAGTGTGAACGGGCAAGCATATGGTCACTGACATTGGTGGATTCCTTTGGAGATTGTCCTGAATCCTGATCTTTGGCAATACTCGCCTTAGCGGAAGGTCTATTTTCTCCCTACGCGTAACCAGAGGATTCACCGCAATTCTGTTTTTGAGTAGTCATAGAATTTTTGTTACGCATGCTGAAAAGTATAAATTATTTTGTATGCTTGGAAATTTTCTCTACTATATTTTTACGCCCGTGAGTGTGCGACTTCGCATGATACCCTGGATTATAATTGCTGTGTTAGTCAATTCTTTTTCTAGTCTATAAGGATCTTCTTTGCTCTGGATGCCCAAATAGGTAAGTCTGGGGGTGTGATGAGTCCCGTTTATATAGGGTTTTGCGGACTCATCTGGGCTGGTTTTCCTAACTTTTCACTTCACTTTTCGATTGTTTTCATTGATATTTCGTTCCTACTACGTTTCACGATTAGTGCAATTTTCTAGCCCGTGGGTGCGCAATTGCGCATTCGATTGCTGGCGGTATGCACTTGGTGCCCCCCAGGGCTCGTTCTAGTAGTTTTTATTGCATTTTGTTGATTGCTGGAGGGTCCTCCTTTTTGAGTTTTTCTTGTGTGCAGGTGGTGCGTTTTCACCAAGTCTGGAATACAGTTTTGAGGAGAACGCATGGTCGTGTGTTTCCTTAGCACACTGTCCTTTGTGATCGTGTGTTTTGTTTGTGCAGGAAAAACGTCGAGCTGAGCTCGACAAACTGAGCTCGAAGATCTTAACGCACGGTTAACGCACGATTTCTTCAGAACCGTGCGCGAAGGAAACACACGGTTTCCTGTAGCCTTTTGGTTTTTCTCTGTTCTGTGGTTGGTCGTGCGTCTTCTTCACGCACGGGCAAAATCCCCTGTGCGCGCGTTAAATGCACGATTGCACCAGGTTGCTTCTGATTTCTACTCGCTGTCGTTACCCATGCGAATTACTTCGCGGACGGGCGGAACCGCGCCTGCGCGAAGGAAACGCATGGGTCAACGCTTATTCTCCCTCAGGCGTTTTCTGGATATTAATATCGCACGGTTCATGCACGGTCATGCACCCGACCGTGCGTGGCCATTTTTTCTGACTTTTACTATTTAAGCTGCAGGTTTCTCCTGGACCGGGAAAACTTCGTTTTCCCTCGCCATTTCCCCCACTTTGAGCTGGAACTCGCCCCTCCAGCCATCATTTTCTCTCTACTCCTTGGAGTGTTGATCCGACCACCCTTTCTCCTCCAAAGAGCTTGCTAAAGTTTTGTCTCCGGTGACCAACGCCATTACCAACCTCACAGTTGCTGTTTGAGTTCTTAGTTGCAAAACTTGTGAAGCATTTTGCTCCGATCCGAATCAACAACTACAACACGAAGAAGCCGGGTGTGAAGAAGGAATTGACAGCCCTTCGGGATAGCGGATACCTTCCAAATACCGAGCTAGGACGAGGCTCGACAATCCTCTCTTCCGGCCGTGAATCTTTGAGAGTCTTCGAGTGCTTGGTTGTATTTCATTCCCTCTTTTCATGGATTTACTTAAAAATGATCTTATGCTAGTATGCTTGAGGTTTATTAACCATGTTTTGTTCAAGGTCTTGATACGGTTTTGTACGGTGATTTCTTGTTCATGACGTATGTTGATGAGTTTCCTCCTTGTTAGAGAAAATCATGTTTGAGCAGTTATAACGACTGTTAGAAGCGCGCATTGCGAAGAGGTGTTTTTGACCCTCGTTAGTTTGTTCGTCCCCGCTATTACTCTTTCGAGTACTTCAGCCTGGTGACGCGGTGACGGTGACCCGCACTAGTTTAATGCTGCTTAGAGTATTAAAACCAAAATCAAACCCCTCGATTTTATTAGCATTTTCATTCATTTTTCTGAAAGTGAAGTCCATGCTCCCTACTTGCACTCCGTGTGAGATCGATACTTGGGGAAGCTACTCCTCCATTTTATTACTTGGTCGTGAACGGTAATCTTACCGCGGCGGCGCATCAGTTAGTAATGAGAATAATGACTTAATCCCAACGCGGACGGTGACGGTGTGGCGAATGTGTATTGACTATCGTAAGTTAAACGACGCCACCCGCAAGGACCACTTTCCCTTGCCGTTCATCGATCAGATTTTAGAACGATTATCCGGCCATAGCATTTACTGTTTTCTCGATGGTCTTTCGGGGTACTTTCAAATCCCCATATCTCCCGAGGACCAGGAGAAAACTATGTTTACTTTTCCCTTCAGCACCTTCGCTTACCGAAGAATGCCGTTTGGATTATGCAATGTGCCAGTTACATTCCAGCGATGTATGCTCGCTATCTTCGACAAGTACGAAGAAAGCATTATGGAGGTATTTATGGATGATTTTTCCATCTTCGGTGATGCTTTTGGTGGTTGTTTAGAAAACCTCAAAAAAGTTTTAGAAAAATGCGAAGAAACTAACCTTGCCCTAAATTGGGAAAAATGTCATTTTATGGTGAGGGAATGGTTAGTTTTGGATCGTACGATTTCTGCAAGAGGAATTGAGGTAGACATAGCTAAGATAGATGGTATGAGAAGCCACTGCCGCCTACGAATGTCAAAGCTATAAGAAATTTTCTAGGACACGCTGGCTTCTAGAGCCGCTTCATAAAAGACTTCTCCAAAATCACCAAACCCCTTACTCATCTTCTGGAAAATGACGCCCCATTTATTTTTGATGGACTTTGTTTATCTGCCTTTGAAACAATAAAAGAAAAGTTAATTAATGCCCCTATTATGATAGCTCCGGTGTGGGACGTACCCTTTGAAATAATGTGCGATGCAAGTAGTTTCGTGGTGGGAGCAGTATTAGGACAATGAATATCAAAAAACTTCCACCCCATCTATTATGCAAGTAAAACACTTACATATGCACAAGAGAATTATACCACAACTGAGAAGGAGCGCCTAGCTATTGTTTTCGCTTTTGATAAATTCTGTTATTATATTACGCTTTCCAAAATTATCATTTTTATGGACCACTCGGCACTCAAGTATCTTCTTGCTAGGACGGATGCCAAGCCGCGCCTGATTTGCTTGGTCTTACTCCTCCAGGAGTTTGACTTATAAATCTGTGATAAGCGAGGAGCCGAGAATTTGGCCGCCGACCATCTCTCACGATTAGATATTCCGTATATTGAAAAATTAGATGAAAATTCTTTTATGATTTCCTCCCCGATGAGAAGCTGCTTTTGATTAGTACATCTCCTTCTCCTTAGTTTACACACAGAGGCAACTATTTAGTGGCTCGTGTCCTCCCAAAAGAGTTCTTCTCTCAGCAAAAGAAGAAATTTGTTTCTGAGTTGAAGAACTATTTTTCGGAAGACCCGTATCTTATTTGAGTCTGTGTGGACCAAGTGATAAGGAGATGCGTCTCTTTTGAAGAAGGATTAGATATTTTAAAACATTTGCATGAAGGTTCGACTGGTGGTCACTATCAAGCTGCTCGCACCACCCACAAAGTGCTTTGCGTGGGTTTTTACTGGCCTAGCCTGCTTAAAGATGCGTAAGCCTTTGTGAGTAGGTGTGATAGTTGCCAATGGTTGGGAAATATTTTCAACCAAAATGAAATGCCCCAAAATTATTTCCAGACAAACACCTAAGGGACCCAAAAACCTTCAAGCCGTGCGACCAAGTTCTTTTATATAATTCACGATTACGTTCATTTCCAGGCAAGTTAAAATCACGCTGGTCTGAGTCGTTTACTGTTAAAGAAGTTTTTTCGTATGGTACGATTTTAATTTCACACCCTGATAAATGTGATTTCAAAGGGAATGGGCAGCGTCTTAAACTCTATTTTTCTGGTGATGATGATGTCAGTCCAAACAATCTTAAGTTTCTTCTGCATGAACTTTAACTAACTTCAGACTTTGCTTTATTTTTGTTAAAAACTTTAAATATTATTTTGGACAATAATCTTTTGGACAATATTTTTTTTGGTCGAGCTCAAACGACCTTTATAAACAAAGGGTGCTATTGGGAGGCAACCCAAATTATTTTTTTGTTTTATTTATTTTACACTTTTTGCCCAGAACGGCTCCGCAAGTTGAAGCTTCTGCGATCGCCACCTCCAATGATGTTGAATCCATCATGAAGTCCAAAGAAGACATGTCAATAAGTTCCAAAGCGTAAACATGGGGGAGCGGCATCACTCAACATTCGCGACACATAAATCCGGGGAAGTACCAGCTTTTCAATTCTGTACTTTTGTTTATATTTTAATTTCTCTCTCTCTCTCTCTCAAACCCCTCCTTTCTCCTTGAGGACAGTGTATATTTTAAGCATGGGGAGGATTTCCTCCTTCTCTTTTCTTTATTTTTGTTTCCTTTAAAAATCAAAATAATAAAAAAAATTATCTAAAAAATTCGAAAAAAAATAATATTTCAAAATAAAAATAAAATATATATGTTATGTTAAACTAATTTTGGTATTTCAATAGTACTCCCTGCTTTTGTTTTATTTTTCTCAAAATTCCATATAAATAACTTAGTCAATTATAATCATTCTAATCGTTCTTTTTAATTATGTTTCACAAGTAAAATGTTGGCCTTGCTGTGTTTCTAATTCACGGTAGCATGTTAACGTGAAATGTTTTTCTAAAACTCGCATTTTTATTATGGTTTTCGTTCTTTATTTTCTTTACTTTCTAGAAAATCTTTCATCCACTATTTTTCATTTTGTTTTTGGATAATTTTTGTAATGTCAACTTTTGATTAGTGTAGTAGATGTGAACGATCCAAGTCACTTATTATTTCTATTTTCAAGATGATTTCATTAGTCTTTATTTATTATCTAGGACTTGTTTTTTGAAATTTTTCAAAGCTAATGCTTTAAATAAATTTAGAAGCATGAAAATGTTTTGGGCCGTTTTTGTTTTTGTTTGATCCTTTTTGCCAACCAAAAAATTTTTCTACCCCTAGTTAGCCGCTTTTGAGCCTTTTTCCTTTTTCAATTGATTAGCTCCACTTATTATTTCATTTTCACCAAAGCTTAAATATTGCAACCTATCTAATCACACTACACTTTTTGAGTTTCATCAAAAATTTTCATGATTATGATAGAGTTATTTTTGTGATTTATTTTTGGAGAACTTTCTGAAAATTGTATGCTCAAAAGATATATTTACTCTTGTTTGGCCAATTTCAAATTGAAAAGAAATTTATTTTTGGCCCTTATTTTGTTTTTAAAAAAAATAAGAAAGAAAAAGAAAAGGGGGGGGGGAAGAAAAATGGAAAAGCAAAAGAAAAATATTTACTTTATGATAAATCTTTTTTTTAAACTCTTTATTTTGGTTTAGTGTGATTTTAAAGCTTTCTTGTTTATCTTTGAATTCCACTTCTAATCATAATTTTAAACCAAATGTTTCGCTCCTAATAAGCCCATTTGATTCATGTTTTTGAATCCTATTTATTAGCTAAGAAAAGAAGAAAAGTAGATTAGTAAAGTTTTGGATTTGAATTTAAATTTTTGTTATTTGATTGATATAGTTATAATATGTCTCTTGGATCTAGTAACAACTCAAAGCTCTTTTTCATTTTGTTGCATTACTTAAATATATTTATAGAATTTTCTTAAAATTTTGGATTATTTATTTTCGTTAGTATGTTTACAAATGGTTAAACCATGCCTAAGTAACTGCTTTATGTTTACGTTTCACCTTCTCCCTACTTGGAATTTCGCATAGTACTTGTGTAAGCATGATTAAAACTTTTTGCATTAGTCACCTTTTATGATTAGCTAGTTTTTATATCTTTGCTTGGGGACAAGCAAAGCTTAAGCTTAGGGGAAATTGATAGTACGTTTTGCAGTCAAAACTATTAGGGTATTTTTGGGTTTCTAAAGCACAGATCATGTCTTGTAAGTGCTTATATTGACCTCCTTTTGTATATATTATTGTCACTAATGCATTTTCTGCTTTTTGCAGGTTTTCACGGCTTTCGGGCAATTTTTGCTATTACACGCCCCAAGGTCATTCCCTACCAGGGCATGTACCTAGGGCGTATAACCTAGAGGAATGAAGCTATCGGTCCGAAATTGCATTCTTTGAAAACCCAGTGTACACACCCTCTGTCACGCCCGTGTAACACCTTCATGGGCATGTTCCAGAGGCGTGTCCCCGAGTTCCGAGGAATCGCCGCAGCACGATCATTTTCCCGCTCCACCGTCGCACCGAACGTGTCATGCCCCCTTTACACACCCTTTTCAGGCATGACATATGGGCGTGTAATTCAACTACGACGCCCGTCACCTCCAGCATTCAATTTCAGCCCAAAAAGTCGCACCGAATGTGTCGTACCCTTGGTACACGCCTGACCCGGCATGTAAGGGGGCGTGACCCAACCCGAAAAAATTTTTTAAATTGAGCCCATCTCCAAGGGTTCAACATCATCTTTGGAGTTAGAGTGGAGGTTATGCCCTTTAGTTTTCTTATAGTTTTCTTGTATTTTTCCATGCTTCTCCTCTCCTTCCTCATTTTAAGCTTTTTAATCTAGCGTAGTTTATTTTTTTTGTATTAGTTGTTGTAATTGCTTAGTAGCTAAATGTTAATGCTAGCATAGGTTTTCATTTCCAGCACTTGTAATCTTCTATTTTCAAGTTGTAGCTCTCTTTCAGTGTTAATAAAAAGTCTGCCCTTTTCTTTATTTTCTAAATGCTTTTCTACTCCTCTCTCTTCCTCTATTTCACCATGAGTAACTAATCCTCCTTGTACTCGATCTTGATGATCTGAGGTTTGAGTTGATTAAGTTATGATGCTCTAGTTTGCTCTTTCTTTATAAGGCTTAAACTTTTGATTTACTCTTGGAAAAATCATGTTTGGAGTTATATCATTATTATATAATTTCCATATTTGTTTTCATTCTTAGCTAGCTGAAAGGCTCGTAGTTTGAAGTGAACACTCAAGATTAAAGAGAATTGCAAGCAACCATCGAGAGAGGCAGATGTTAAATCTCCCGGATTGGAGTGAAATCCAATAGGCAGACGTTCACAGTGTAAAGCGAGCTTTAGGTCTCCGATTTGGATGAGAGTTCGATCGGACCTTCCTAAACTCAGGTAGGCATGGCTTTGAGAGAAGTGTGTTCATGCTTATGGAACATCCACGGTCTAGGTTTTTCTCCTTATAAAGTTAGGATTTATTATCGCATTTTTTAATCAACTTTAACCGAGGTGATTCTCGATCGAGTGCTCTTCTTTATCATCATCTTAACGCCTCGTTGTAATCGCTTTAATAGCTCTCTATTTAGCAGCAAACATTTCTCTTTTTAGCGTAATATTTCTCTTCTTAATCACATTTAGCTTTCTCTTAAACCCTAAAACAATCTTCGATAAGATAATAGTTTTCGTGTGAGTAAGATTACTCGATGGTTCCCGGATTTTAATATGACACTTGTGTCCCCTAGCTGCATTTTGATAGGTATACTTGCCTTGTTGGATTGCTAGTTCGGTTTATTTTCTCTTTGCGAATATTTGCACACTAGTACTTCAAGCTCTTATGGTCTTTGTAAATGTCTACCTTCACCCCATACAAGTAGCGCATCCAAAGCTTCAGCGCGAATATCACGGTCGCCAACAACATTTCATGACCTAGATAATTCCTCTCATGCATCAAGCTGGCACAAACCATAAGCTACTACTCTCATATGTTGTAACAAAAACATAGCCTAAGTCGCTGCCTGAAACGTCATTGTATAAGCTTAAAGCCTTCTGTACCACATGGCGAACACAAGATAGGTGCCGTGGTCGGATGACTTTTCAGTTCTTCGAAAGCTTGAGCACACGCTGACAACCAAACAAATTTCTGATCCTTCCTCGTTAGAGTCATGAGAGGCAATAGTATCCGCGGGAAGCTCTCAACGAAGTCCTGTAGTAGCTGGTAAGCACCAAAAAACCCCGGACTTTCTCTTCAGAGGACAACACAGGTCACTCACGTATTGCAGCAACATTTGCTGGATTTATCGCAATACCCTGACCACGACCATATGACCATGGAGTGCTATAAAAGATAGCCAAAACTCACACTCAAAGAATTTGGCAAACTCTGATTACTTCTCAAGTTCTACAGAACAATATGCAAGTGTTCCGCATGATCACCGTCAGATTAGGAGTACACTAGGATATAATTGATGAACACATTCACGAACCAATCCAAATAATCCTTAAACATCTTGTTCATTAGATCTGTAACAATCGATGTCGCATTAATCAGCCCAAAAGGCATGATAGTGAACTCATGATGCTCATAATGTGCATTGAACGCCATCTTTGGAACATCACTCTCACTGATTCTTGGCTCAAAGTGACCAGACTTCAAATCCAGCTTCGAATACACAGTCGATCCAAACTAGTTGATCGAACAAATCATCTAATCTCGGAATCAGGTACTTATTTTTCTGTATTTGCTTATTGAGTTCCCGATAATCGATACATAGTCGCAAACTACCATCCATCTACAAGAAGAAGACTGGGCCACTCCAAGATGACGAACTTGGACGTGCATACCACAGATCTTTCAATAGTTGAAGATGCGCTTTCAATTCAGCCACTATTCTCGGTGCTAAGCTGTAAGGAGACCGCGACACGTGCTTGGAACCAAGATCCAACTCAATGGTGAACTCAATCTCTCTCTTTGGTGGAGCTCTAGGGAAATCATGGGAGCACGTCAGCAAATTTTAACACCACTGAAACACCGACCAACACAGGCTTGGGGTTCTTAGTCTCTAGTAGAGTTAATAACAACTGCGCCCACTCAAGGACTGCTAACTTAGTCTCACAACTTGTCGGTTTTTCCCTAATGTGACCCCACTTAGGGTTGTAGACAACCTATGCATGATGCTCCGAGATTCAGTCCATGCCTAAGATCAAACCACATATAATCTTTTATGATAATGTTTCTGTTTGGTTTGAATACCCACAATTGGGAAGTACTAGGACAAACTACATGAATATCTTGGGTTCTTAGGAGTGAGAAGTCCTGTAACGAACAATACTCTCCACCACCAAGAGTGGGACAAAGTCCACTTACACAAATCATAAACCAGTAACTAATCATATCATAGGTATAATTGCTATAAGCTAAACCATACCTGTCATCTTGTCCCATTGATTATGGTCTTCTACCTTTTCCTTTATATTCAAAAACCCACCCCAACAGTAACATGATATATGTCTGGGCGTACCACAATTATAATAGTGGATTGGGCCTCCTCGCCCAAAGGTTGCACCAGACCCAGCCTTCTTTACCACCGAAGTACCACTACGACATTTTGTGGCAATATGTCCTGTCTTGCCACACGTATAACAAGTAAGTGGGTATCGCCCTACATCTTCTCCTGAATTAGCTTTCTTTTCAATTGGGCCATTGTTGGGTATTGTATCCACAACGTACCTGATTTGAAGAAGCCCCTATACAAGCTATGGTAAATAGACAATGTATTTGATGAAATCTTTTAAGTTGTGCTTGCAGTTATTCCATGCTAAGTGCACACCAATGTCAGGGCGCAGTAGGTCAATATACACGGGTCTGCACGACGTAATCCCTCGTTGAGCAGATCCGTGTGTTGGCCTACGTGTACTCTCTCTATTGGAGTGTACTTATTTTCAAGTACAGGGCTGTGATAATGCAAGAGCAGACAAGGAGCAAGGATGGGTCAAAGAGCACCTCATGGGCGGAAAGAGCAGCTCATGGGTCAAAGAGCACCTCATGGGCGGAAAGAGCAGCTCATGGGTCAAAGAGCAGCTCATGGGCGGAAAGACGAAAAATCATCTAAGTGTTAATCGACGAGAATCACCAAGTGATTCTCGCCGATTTGGGGAGAATCACTAGTGATTCTCATCGAATCGTCGAGAATCACTGGCTGATTCTCGCCGTCTCTATCCGGCTACATCAAAGCGTGCAAATCTGGCGCTAAGTCATAATCGTCGAGAATCATCAAGTGATTCGGCGAGAATCACTAGTGATTCTCGCCGAATCGTCGAGAATCACCGGCTGATTCTCGCCGACTCGTCCAGAATCACCTTCGATTCTCACCGAATTTGACTTGGGCAATTTTCTGGATCCCGCTGGACCTGATCAAATGGTAAGGCGTTTTTTGAACCGGCATTAGGGTTTCTTCTGGTGGGACCACAACAGTCATAAAGAGGTATACTACTGTATAAATACTCGCGTATTTTTGAACAATAGAGAGATGATTTTGAAAACGAAGCCGAGCCGCCGACCTTGACCTAGATCGTGAAATCCGCTCCGCCGACCGTCGCCGCTCGTGCTAGTAGATCGCAGGCTTTGATCGTAGTTGCTTCAGATCTCCCGGCGACAA